>JAWRVZ010000002.1:4002500-4517500 GCA_037043235.1 Rhodeus uyekii | reverse complement strand
AAAACAAAGCAACACAAAAAGTATACAATCTAGTTTTTGGATCTAAACGTAGTTATGGAGTGCACTGATATATATAGATCTATCTATTAAATAAACGTATTTAATTCAGTTACAGTCATACGTTTCCGTAAACCTGAGGCATCTCAAAATGTAAACATATTTCCACAGTAAATATATACACTATGTAAATAAACGTGTATGATCCCCGTTAAGAGATAATGCAATATAAAGAATAAAAAAAGGTAGAAGGATCTTTTCTAACTAACCTCTGTCTGCGGTCACTATCCTTTGGTAAGGATGGACCCGTGAATCATGTCTCCGCACTTTAGTAGCCATTGCACCTAGATTACAACAGGTCCACAAGGTTAGAAATGTTTCAGCCCAGTAGAAAAACAGACATGTAAAGCCCATGGTGCACAGCTAGACCATTCAACCAGCCTCAAACGCTGCAGCAAAACTGTACAAACCGGAGAAATACAGAGCATTATGACATTTGAAGAGATCCACTAAAACGAGACTCAACTTGAACAGGCTAGCTGTGAAACAGGCTTTACAAGAATTCTCATATATATACATTGCAATTTCAATTGTTTCTACATAGAATACATACTCACAATAAATCAACACATTGGGTAGAAAATTCATTAAAAAAAATACAGGTGTAACAAAAAAAAAAACATACAACCCCCAACCCCCCAACTTAAGAAGTGTATAATTTACAACTTAAAATTACATAGTAATTGGTTTGACTTCAAAGATTGTTTGAGACGGGCGGGCAAAGAATCATGGGTAAAAATGACACCCTGTGATTACTGTATGACAGCACCTGGCTTGTTTTCTACATTTCAGCACACCAGCTAAAATACAAACTCTCTCTGCTGTGCTCACAAGAATACGTAAGAAAAAAAGACATAAGTGAAACCCAACATAGATTGACAAATTAACATTACACATTATCTTCTTGGTCAACCTCAAAGGTAACGCACAGAACAAATCCATCTAAAAGGTCTATTCAATGCCAAGAGCAAAGTTCTTTATTAACTGTAAAAAAGTGAAAATGCATAAATCAAGAGTTGTTTTACTTTTATGCAATATGTTAATTGGTATCTATAGTCAGTCAATCAAAATATATTTTTTAATTGTAATTGGAACAGAAATCCTGATAGATATGGAGCTGGGAGTTGTTAATATTGTTGGATTCAAAATAACAATATAAACCGATAGTGTTAACAGACATAGATTATTATTATTATATAAATTATTTCTAATTTCTACCACTTCTCCTCAGTTATTATTATACTGTGCTTGTATTCCTATATCAACGCACATAACTGAATAAAGCTTACATTATCACTTGTATTTTTAAGCAAACTAACGTAAACAATGTTCACTTAAAGCGGTGTGATGAATGACCAAAGTTTTTTTATTTTATTTTTTTAAGTAAAAAATATGATTGGTTGTATATGATGAATTTTGTATATTCAGATGGGTTAATGTGACATTAAATTGTCACAGTTATGTTTTGTTTCGCTCTTGGCATACACAGATTGGTGAAAGAAGCTTTTTCAGTTTTATGATTATTGAGTGAGACGAAAAGAGGAATGTCTTTAATGACTTCCAATCAGCAAGGTTTAAAACTACAATAAGAAATTTTGTTTTCTCCCATATTATTAGGAAGGAAGAAAATTGTCATTATTGATTTAAGCATTAGTAATTTTGCATGGAAATCCATGAGGTGCGATCGGTACCAAATTACATCATAACACCACAGAAGTGTTTCTAAGGACAAATGTTTTTACTCTCCTCTGGAGAAATTCTGGGAGGCGGTAACGTTTCTCTCTTACTGTGTGTGTGTGTTTTTGTGTATACGCCTACATGCCATGCTGCAACAGCAGATGTCCAGCAAATCACTTCTGACTGCACAGAAGCCCAGCGAGTGAGTGAAAGAGAGAGATAGTGAGAGAACAGGGTCTTGTCTGGGGATGGTTTGATGTTGGATCGATACTATAAGTAAATAAAAGGTTGCTAAGCTTGTGAGTGTTTAAGTTTAAAAGTGGAAACCCGGCACTGTCAGAACAGCAGAAGACCCAAATGTGCCAAGTGTATAACATCCATTAAACTGAACTCAGAAAGCTCTCCATCGGATCAAAAGACAAGCACAAATTGAAGCTTCTCAACTGCAACATTCAGCTGCCGGCACATGTGGCTTTAACATACTATTGATTGTCATGTCCAGTTAAACAACTGAATTGTAAATGTTTACATTGCTTTGATGCAAAGTGTCGAGTCTGTAAAAGAGGTTGTGATGTTGTAGTTATCTAGCTTTGCGAGAAGCCCCTCGCTAGGAAGGGGAGTATGGGTAATTCTCTCTGAATAGGGTCGAGCACTCAAGTTCACAAGGGTAAAAATAAGACAATTGGATACAGTGAGAATAGTGGAAGAATTTAATGAACATCCCCAACGGGACTCTGGGCTCTTTCTCTCTCTCTCTCTCTCTGCCGCTCGGCACCGGTACCAAGCCCTGCTATAGCAGGGAAGAGAGAAATGATTTCAAAAGCCAGGAGAAATCCAAGGGGATCCACCAGTAGCCTGCCTGACAAAGCCTCCGGCAAGAAAGAGAGAGAGGAGGGGGAAAAAAAGAAGAAAAAGATGTGCGCAAGCAAGCATGTCGCCACTGTCTGCGAGAGCGTGTGTGAGTGTGTGTCCTGAGAAAAGACTTCTTTCAAAAAATTAGAAAAACGAACACACCTTGTTTTACAGTTATGTGGTCCCTTTCCCAGCCCGTCTCAGTGGCATAAAATGTTTTTTTTTGTGCCTAGAAAGCTATGTCTTTAATCACCTGAATTACCCACCACGCTAGCATGAGCTAGTCATCACATATTTACCTTTCATTGAGTCCTGAACGGGGCCGGGTGACGACCCATCCAACATGCCCCCGTAAAACACCCCAGCAAAGCCCTCTTGCGGGGCACCAAAGGGTGAAGTGCCAAGCCCCCACACCCGCTTACCTAGGACTCCGCTGTGCTCGATTGGATATTCCAGCAGAGATGTGGGCGCCAAGGCATAAGGGTAATCGTAGGGTGTGGTGTAGATAATGCCCCCGTCGGGTGTCGGGGGCACCAAGGTAGGGGTGCCGTTGGGTAGCACGGTGGCCATCTGAGTGGGCCGAATGATGTTCATGATGGGAGTCCCTGCCGGAGTGGGGGGCCTGAGGGCAGATGGGGGGAGGACCTGACCAGAAGGGGCTGCGATCAAACGCTGGCCTTGAGCAGCCGCTGCTGCTGCTGCAAGAGAGAATGCAAGGGTGGCTGCCGTAAACGAAAAGAGTGAAAGACAGAAAGAGTGAAAGGGAGAGAAAGAAACATGACACGGAGAGAAAAGTAATGGGAGAGATAGAGCCATAGAAGTAGGTAGGGTGTGTGAACGTGTGTAAAATTTTCAGAAAAAGAAATTGACAGAAGGCACAAAAACAGACGTGAGAAAAGCACAGGCAGGGAAAGGAGAACAGAAGTACATGAAAAGAGGAAAAAAGAGGGTGGGGGGGAAAAATAAAGGAAAATTAGTCCATGCGATGGTCAATGAACCACAAAAAAAAAAAAGTTACATTCTAAAAGCAAACTAAAACAAACCCCAGAACCAAAATCATTACAGAAAAATAAATCAAAACTAAAACACAAGGAGAAACTGATGATTGATCATACCAGGGCAAACCGATGATCAAAATACAGGCACTGATACACAACATAGAGTCACTGATTTAAAGCAGCACATCTGAACTTGCAATCCTGTGGCATGGAGAGAAAGCACCACTTTATTGTTTTTTTCGTGCTGAGGAATGTTTATTTCTTATGGTTTTAACTCCACAATGGACCTTCTAGAAACGATTCAACTAACTTGCCATAAGCTTTCCCACATGAATCAAAATCTCCACATGCCACTGGGACATTTAGTGCAGATGTGTTGAGGAAATAACCACAACAGTGCTAAAATTAAAATGCTTGTAAACATTCTGTACTGAAGCCAAACAGATCTGCTCAGACCTGTCAATTATCCAAATATGCATGCACACAATCATAAATCAATGCACCCATTCATATATACACATATGTGTGTGTGTGTATGTATAAAAACACACACACATAATCATGCAAATATCACTTTACAGGGCAGTATGTGTCAATATGTATGCATTGCAGTAATGAATATATATATATGACATGGGCAGAGTTGTATGCAAATAGCTTTGAGCAATAATACACATTTATGACCTGAAGACAAACTAAAAATCACACAGTCATGCAGTAAAATGATTCTGTACACCACACCAAGATTACACAGGCTGTGATTGCATTTGGAACTTCTTTAAAAGGAAGTGGGAGAAAGAGAGAAGGAGAAAGAGAAAGAGAAAGAGAGAGGGAGACAGAGGGAGGGACAAAGAGAGACAGAAATACTAGACTGTGGGCAGATGATTAGAGGTTTTCATGAGGAGTCGGCAGTGGAAAGGATTCTTAACACAAGCATCTTGTGTCTGATGACCTCTAAAGCGATCTGCTTTTTTAAATTTCTCATTTATGGCCAAAAATATGTATTCTGTCACTGCATATGTATGTTTTTACACATGGATTAAGGATGGATTATGGCTGGTTTTTATTTTATATTTTGTGTAAATACATAGTGTGACGAGTGTAAGCATTTAAATGTCTTTAGTCACTGCGAACATAAATCAAAGCTGAACTTCTATTATTCATAAGTTGTCTAGTGGATAAGCTGATGTTTAAGACATTTTATTCTGGAGTGTGTGTTTATATAAAAGGTCCAAAGTATATAACGGTTGGTGTGTGAATGTCTCTCCTTACGCGTTTTTATGTTGGTGTCTCTGTATGTTCCATTCAGGATGGCCAGCTCCATCAGCTGCATCTTCTTTAGATTATCTTCCCCTTCCGCCTAAGAAAAAGACCAATCAGGAGGGACCGTTAAACTCACACAACCAATCACCAACTGACATTTATGCAGAAAGTAGAAATGAAGACAATCTGATTTAAAATTAAAAAGGGAATGCAAGTAAAGCATGTAAAAAACACATACAATAAAGTCAGACAGGTATTTAAAATGATCCCTGAGTGAATATAACCAAAATGAAAAATATATCAAGCAAATAATAAATAACTAATTATATAAAATTAGATGCATGCAAAATTTCTAAAACTTAAATGAACATAGTCATACTTATATACTAAGAGTTGGAGTAGAAAGCAGTAAACAAACTAAGCGAGAACTAAAAATGCAGTGCTTTTTGACAGAAAGACACACTTTTGATAACTAAGAAAAAGTAAAGAGTAAACCAAATGCAAAAGGACTCATATTTCCAACTGCAGAGAGGAGGAAAAGAGAAGAGAGAAAAAGAGAGAGACGGAGGAGCAACCAGCTCAATTCAGATTTACACATCAAGCAACAGACACACTGGAGGACTGGGATACCTTTAACTTTTCATGGTGTTTCAGAGTTAACTTAGGAGAGCACACATCAAAGGCCAAACTACTTTGACAGACACCATATTTGAGTGGTATTGTGAGAGTTGCCCTTAAGGGACTTTGACTGCAGAAATAACACTGCTCTAGATTAGTACAAATCTACACATCCACATGACTCAAAGCTGAGAGAGACCCTGAGTAATTTCCTCAATCAGAGAGAAAAAAAGTAAAATAAAAACGGCACTGAAGCTACAGAAAGCCCCCGCATGAGTGACTCATCCATTCCTGAGCACTTCAGTAATTCAATAGACAAAAAACATTCTCTTCTAGAAAGCAAAGCTTTTGTTTGAACCCTTCAAAATCACGGAGAGCCAATGAAGATGCATCTATGAGCAATAATGCCACCCATGTGAAGACAGAAGAAAAAAAAAGACCCAGGTTAAATCAAACAGCACAGAGAGAAAAAAATAATTTGTTCATTTAACTCCTGAGCCTGACAATAAAATCAGTGTTCAACATCGTCCTTCACACCTTTCACTTAGGATTAGTCCTGTGTATTCCGTGAGATCAGATTAGATCTTCTACCACTAGCCTATCATACACAATGAAACTGAACACATACACATCCTTCCTCCACCTCACAAATGATGTCTGTTCGCTCTTAAACTAGCCAGCAGACCTCAGATTCGGCACAGCTACTCTAATACTGTCTGAACTGACTAGGAGTCTGCCTTTCAACGAGGGCAAAGATCTGCTTCAGGTTTTCCTGCTCAAGCACACACACACACTGGTCCTCAGCCTGTGACGGTGAACCACATCAATAGATACGATAAGTCCAAAAGCGTGTCATATACTTGCCCTCATTTATATATATATAATATATCCGGTTGTATATTCTGTATATAACTGTGTATGACAAATAAAAACTCTTGAATCTTGAATTATTTCATTCTAGGCCCATATGATTCCACAAAAAAAAGCGTTAAAAAAAGTCAAAATATCCAAAATATCCTACTCTTTTTCCATTCAACGTGAATGGACAAATCACAACTTCTGTTGCAATGAGAAACCATTATAAACCATTATAAAGACAAACATTGCTAAAAGCAACTCATACAAGCTGAAAAAACAACTCTTTGAATTACAGCAAATCAAAGCAAGGAGGGAAATCAGGATCTGGGGCAGCAGGGCCCGTTTATCCCTCTGAGAAGGGTGAGGAAGAGGATAAACGAGTCAAAAAAGCCGCAAAATACTATAAACAATCACACACTCGTTTCTGCTGAAGCAGGACTTTGTGTTGTTGGCTCAGCTCTAAATCCAAAAAACAACATCTCAGTGCTAACCGTAAGAGAAGATGGAGTCGCACAAACTAAGACTTTGTTTCTGGCTCATTCTGCAGGGTTTTTAATAAGACTGCAGTGCCTTTGGCCAGTAAGAGTAACTCCCCACAGGTCAGCACAGACTTCCTCCGAAGGTCACTGTAGAGCAGACATTTCTGTTTGTAGTCAGGTCAGATTTTTACTTAATTCTGTTTTACAACGCCCTCTTTGTTTGATTCTTCCTCTAAAGATAAAGGCATCCTCAGGACGTTTGTAAAAAAAAAAATGTAGAGATTATTCCAGGCGAGAGAAGGGAGGGAGGAAGTAAAATAAAGGAAGTGTGCGTTCCAGAGAGCTGTGTGTCATCAGATGGGGGGAGGCTCTGGGGAGACATCCCTCTGATTTAAGCAACAAAAGCTGACACAGAGAGAACGTTTCCACACACACTCTGTGTGTGAGACATCAGGGAAGGCCGCTCAATAATCCTGCTCCATCCACAGGAATCAGATTCAATCAATGGGGTCTATTTGTAAGGGCAGCGGAGTGAAGCGGCTTTCATTGGCCGTGGGGGAGGACAGGGGATGGTAGACTGTGAAAGCAGTGCTTGTGAGCACATCAATTTTGTTACACGCACAGAAGTACAGCATTTCCTCTACATAATAAAACATTTACAGCCATTTCAGTGCTTTTTCAGCGTAGATCCGTGGGACGGCTGGTATCTGCCACCATGTGCTTATGTCCAGCAGAGAAACTTGGACGCTTAATCGGAAGACATTGAAATGAAATATCACTTACACAGAATCAGCTTTTTGAGTTTCCATCCAAGTTCCTTTTACACTGCAGAGGAACATTAAGAAAATATAGAGAAAGCTCCACACCATTTTTCAAGGACTATTGGCATTAGCTTTGTCACTTACAACACCACCATAGTTCCCTTTAATACAAAATATATTTTCAACTACATGATTGTGACAGTTTTATCCACTTCATAAATAATGTTAAAAACCCTGTCTGTGTTGTGAAAGCTTCAGCATGAACTTAAGCAGTCACCCAGTCACCAAAGAGAGATTACGGTGTATGACAAGCAGTTACACCACCCTTCTGCTGTCAACTGCGTGGAGGTAATGCAGACGCTCAGACAGTTGGCTTGAGTGGAACTAAACCTGAGCTCAAGATATTTTCAGAGCAAAGTTCCTAATGCTCTCTTTTATTCAGTTTGTTGTTATAGAACAGAGGGTTTAAAGTTTGGCAGAGTAAAGCACAGATGTGTTCCTGGTTTGTAATGGTAATTGAATGGACTTCTTTTGGAAGTTTCACTGAAAAGCAGCCTGCTAACAAAAGGCATCAATATCCTTAAATGTACAGTGACAAATTATATATACATAAAAATAAAATGTAGTTTTATTCAGTGATCAAAATGCATTATTTTACAAAAAAAATGAAAGCTAAAGGGCCAGTCACACAGCCGATCACACACTAATCACTCACAAATCACGCACAGATTGGGTTTGTGCGTGCTTGTGCGTTGAGAAATTGACCAAAGTATTCCACGAACATTCGACGCACGCACGACGCATGAAATCACTGACGGAGCGCATCCAAACACGCACGCTTCGCGGACGTTCCACGTACAAGCACTTTCAGAATCCACATTGTCAGTGGAATGAAGGTGATACGTGCGCGGTTCATGCGTGATATGAAGGTGGGGCGTCAGTGGACGGACGTGGACGAACCAGTTCCAACGCATAAGCACTGACATAAGCCGAAACGTGTCCTGGGCATAGTCACGCATACTCGCATAAACTACGCACGCCGACTCGCATAGATAAATAACGCACAGCGACGCACAAGAACATTTTTGAACCGTTCAAAACTCAAAATCATGCACAAACCGCCTTCGACGCACATCCACTTTCAATCACTGACAGTGCACATTTGTTCCGCCTACGAATTACGCATATGACGCATGCTCTGCGCAGAAACGAAAATCTGTGCGTAATTCGTGCGTGATTAATGCGTTTTCGCTGTGTGACTGGCCCTTAAGAAAATGAACTTGGATCCACACACAAAAGTAATGGGTGGTGATTAAATTAAGGCATAACACGAATCAAGCAAACTTTTTCACATTGATCCTAATTTTACTAATATAGTACAGTGAGTGAAATCTCTAGGCAAAAATGCAAAAGGTTGCAAGTTTGATCTCCAAGCGGTTTTCCTTTAAGGCAAGACACACAATGCGTGTCAATTACATGGCTTCAGATATAAAGGTCTGCAAAATGGCCACCATATATGTAGGTTAGGTTGGAGTGTGATAGCTGTATTTAAAATGCAGCACAGATGTTTACATGCACTGGACAAAGGCAACCATACGGGATTACACTGGATTTCACCAAAGCGGGCTGTGAGGACAGAGATCAGAGTGAGCGAACAAGCAAAATAAAGCACAACAGAAGATGAGGAGGGAGGGGTGCAAAGACACATGGAACATTAAAGTGATTTCCATTGGTGCAAACACTGTAAAACCTTCATTGGGCTCACCCTCTTCTCTCTCTCGCTTTCTAATTTTCCCTCCCCTCTTCCTCTTTCTCTCTTGCTGCCAGACGATGTTTTGTTCTGCTCCTATGATCCTTTAATGCCACCCAATCGAGCCGAGAATATCTTGAAAGGATTTGGGAAGGCTGATCTGGAGGTTTAAATACTGCCGGATTTGCATCAGATTCTGAGATTTGAGAGTCAAAGCTGATCCGCGTGCTCTCTATGCCGCCTGGGCTGTCAGCTCTGGACTGTGATCCAACCTTGCCTACTTTTCAACCCCCTTAACCTTGTGTTCATCTGGGGCAAACGGGAGGAATAAATCAACTGAGGAAAAAAGGCCTGAATAAATAAATCTGCAGATTCCAATAAAAGCCGCAATCTTACGACTGCCCCTTGAACATGCAGTGGGGACTAATGGACCATATTGAGGCTAATTTGAAAACAGTGCTTCCCCAACGGCCTAGAAGAGGTTACTTCACAGTCAAGGATAGCAGCTGCAAAGCGATTACACAAAATGAAAAGTGTTGGCCGGTATAGTCAAGGTCTCTACTGTGATAGCCAAACTGGCTCTGTGGGTCAGGGCCAATATATTAGCAAGCAGAAGGCACAGAGCCTAATATATCAATGCATGCTGCGTGAAAAGATGTTTTGCTTAAGCAAAATTGGAAACCATATTGCATAGCAAAAGTATTTGAGTCAACACACAATCTTGGTGTGTTCAGTTTTGCTGACTTCAGGAGACACTGTGTACTGGCAATGGGAGATTACAAATGAAGAGTAATGGAGATGTATTAGGTCAAATTGCAAGCTAAAGCTCCTGGAGAAGGTCAGGATAAACATTTAAATTGAAACATTTAAACAATTCTCAAAACAGACAGGCTACTTGGGCATTTGCTGCCTATTGACTCCGCTAAGACAGGAGGGATAAAATACTCTACATGTAACCATTTTAATATGGTCTACAATTGCTAACGTATGTCCTAACACAATGCTATTCTGTCCTCAAAAACTGTGCGAGAAGATGAAAGGAATCATTCCTGGCTCTCTCCGTGACACTGGTTTGAGAGGATTCTCTAGATGCCACAACTGATCCTAGTGGTCCCTGTCCGGGTCTGACTCTGAATGAGCAGATAATTAGCCCAGACACCATGTAACAGGGATGGAAGTGCAGAAAGCCAAAGGGGGGCACAAAAACATCCCCGTAACTAGGCTAGAGCGCAAACACTGGCGTTTCAGTCTGCAGCTATTCTCCCCAAAGTAAAAGGATTAGTAGCCTGTTCAAAGGAAATGCAGTTGGACTGATGTCCGCAGGGGGTCTTTTATGGGAACCAGAAGAGATTACAGCCAACTGTTTTCAGAAGAGTCAGGGGCTGGACTAACCTCTAGAGGTGGGTTGCACACTAAGAGGTTTATGTTATTTATCCAGATAGCTTGTTACAGGAAAGAGAGCTTGGGGATGGACTCCAACTTTTCAAAGTCGCAAGTTGACTTTGAGGCTTTTACTGGAACAAATTATGGTTGTAACCAATACCCATTCATTTTCTTTGTTCATGTCCACCTTAAGCTGTCATCTCAGCAGTCAACTAAACAAAATGCACGTCATCAAATCTACAGTCAGTAACTCCGGAAATATCTTCACTGTCAAGCTGTGTGTAAATGAAGACTATGACTGAAAACCGGGTTAATAAAATGGCAACATTAGGCTGTTTAGGGGGTCGCACCAAAATTAATATTTACTTCTGACAAATAAGCTAATGGTTGTTTTCTTTTTTACATTATATAAATTCTATACCATTTTATATACGATTAAAACAAAAGTAAAATCAATAGTGAACTTAGAATAGTGGCATCTAGACTCATCTTTTACAATTCTTGGTTAACTAAACCTAGGAGAACACTAAAAACTGTAGCATCACTTCTATCCCAACTAAATTCTGCTGTTGCACAATGTTATGCAGCATAGAATACTCTAAAATGTATAGTTAGCCAGTAACTGGAAGGCCCCCAGGGTTACTGTTGGAGCACTTTGCAGGGCCATAGCAGTCTGTGAAGAGTGGGCAATTGAAATCCCATAGAGAACAACAACTTAACGAGACGGCATGTTTGCTAGCCAAGATAAGTGGCATTAACCCAAAAACACAAAATGATGCCTATCTTTGTAAATTATGCATCAGTATCATAAAAAGACGCTCTAATAGAACAGTCAAAAAACAATTAAATAAAACGTTCCCTACAGCATCAGTTCATCATCTCCACTTCAGAAAATGCGATTAACAGACTATTTTTCAACCACAAAAACAGCTTCACAGCAAACTAGAGCATCTAAAATAATGTGATGTGAAATGTGATTTTTAGACAGTAAATAAACAGCAGTCTATGCAACCACTGTCTCATTTGTAGTGACACTTGTTATGCCAGGAAAATCACTTTAAAGCTGAAAATTAAAAGACAAATCCCATTGCACTGCGTGAAGTGGTTCACTTCGCACATCGCTGCTTGAATTTGTGCCTTTAAAATGGCAGGTGCTCAGGTGAAAATAGGCACACAGTAAATCACAGTCTACTCTGGGTCTGATCTTTCCATTCTGTTCAGTCAGTCTGACGAACTGTCAGTCCAATGGAGCATTTCAAGTAGCTGCCAGCAAAGTACGGATTAAAATACAGACCAAGAGAAGCCTTTTCCTGTTGCGGTTCTGGTGGTCAGTAAGCCCGGGGTGCAAACCATGTCTCCAACCAAGACCACGGAAAGGAAAAGAGGATAGCTTCTTTATGGAAGTGAAAGAGGTTAATCTCAACCTTTAAAACGGTCAACACTGCAGGACCAGCATATCGACACAATCAGATGATGTGAAAGAAAATATTTTGCCAATGCTCCAAGAAAAAAAAAAGGCATTCTGGAATTTCCCATTTGACCATATTCTCAAAATAACTTGGGACTACTACATGGTCATGGGCAAACTATGGGCAAACTACAGGCAAAGCAGACAATAAAAATGCAGATTATGATCCTTAAGAGCGATATTTGTTTTTATATTTGATATTGTTATGGCCAGTATAACATCAAAATAGATCACTTTAAACACGTGAATTTGGGAAACAAAATAACTTACAGAAAGAAAGAAAAAGGTAGAGATTTGGTAAATACATTTAACAGTTTTAAAACAAATCATTAGCGTTTTAAAATATTAACTTTAAGTGATTGCTAGATTGCCCGGCTGCAATCTGAAGGCAAATAGTAGTTAAATTACCAAACAAATTTAAACCTTTAATATTGGTCGATTTACATTCAAAATTGACAAGCACAATAATTGACTAATAATTGGCAATAAATTAAATAAATGTTTAGAGAATTAAGGAGTTAATTCTAACCTTCTACACAACTTCTCTATATATGCAAAACACAGCACTGTGCTTTAAGTATGTCTACAGTAGTCCCTTGACCCTCTGTTCTGATCGTTACAACACTTATGCAAGGAGGAGCAATGAGCGCTCATGTCTCTCCAGCTATCTACAAGCCACATCACAGAGGCAGCGCACGGGGCTTTTACAAGCTCACGGCTGAGGATGTTCCCATTACCCATGATCCTATGCTCTAGACCCTGCAGCTGGGGCTTGAGTCTGATCGGATGCGACACATGCTCTGAAAACAGGGACACAAGAGCACTCTCGGACGGGTTGCACTGACCTGCAGGGCAACTTGCACGCATTTTGGGAGGCTGTCGTCACAGGTGGTTGCATTCACTACGATTTTTTTTCTCCCTGTCTTTTGTCCTCCAAGATCTTCAATGATCTCAGCCAAAGAAACTCAAGCCGCAATGAATTTGCCCAGTACTATAGTTACATTCAAGCCATTGCAAAGATGAATGCAACTGCATGGCTAAAGATAGAGTTCTCTCCTAAAAAATTGGAGCTCACTGACAAATTCATACAAGTTTGGAAAAACATGTAAATGGCATAATCTTCTTTTGAGAGCAAACTACATGAAGTCAGCACACAACTGACACTATGAAATGCTCAAAACAGGGAGCAGAGAATTAATTTTAAACCAACAACGATCAGAAAACGGATGCGAGCTCACACCACACGCCAAACCCACAGCAAGCAGCCAGATTACATTTTGTACTGGTTTGTCACATGTGTCTGATAGGAGGTAAGAGTGATTATGCATGTTCAAGAAAAGGTGTTTATTGATCACGATGAGCTGGCTGCCCAGAACAGTCATTGTGTCAGGCATCGTTCCACAAGATACACAGCCAGCGAGCTGACGGCAAGAATTTGGCTGACGAGGACGTTACGCCCCACAGACCACGACGCCTGTCGTATATTAGACACCATCTGTCTCTCCCTCGCCTTTCCTCTGAGCCTAAGAGTGAGTGAGAGGTCTATAACCAGGTGTATGGTGTGAAATTAACTGCGTTCCTGAATTGGGAAAAGATTACAAATGCAAAGCACCCATGACAACTCAGAGAGGCTTGAAACCTCTCCAAATCAGGGACTCATTGTGCTTGGCAGAAGCGCTGAATGTGATGGTTATTGGAGTACACGGGATAAAAGATGTGCCAAGAGAGACTGTGTGAGAGAGAGAGGGTGTGTGTGTGTGAGAAAGAAAGAGACAAGAGAAAGGGAACAGGGCTCCAGGCTACAGTGCAAACACTGCTAACCCAGTCAACTTTGTTACAGGCAAGGACGATCCCCATTCAGAGAGAGATGCTGGGAGCATTGTATAAGCAAAGCTCCCCATTCCTCTTCTCCCCCACCTCCCTCTCCCTTTCTTTGTGGCTTTTTAAGATATTGGAATCATCATGGAGGACATGGGGTGCAGCAAGTTGGTTCTCTAGTTGATTTCTGCCTACAAGCGCAAAAAGAGTTGAAATGAAAAGCAGGGAAAAAAAAAGAGTGCTTTAAGAAAGAATAGATAAAGGAAAGGGCCAGACTGTTGGGCTACATCTACTATATGCACCCACGTAAAGTTCCAAAGCCACTAAGCTCTGGAGGCAAAACTGTTACTACAGATGTCACAATCTAGCACATGCCAAACACAACGAGATGATACATGTTCCTCATAGCGGCAAGAAACTATTAGTAGTAGAGCGTTTAAATAAGCTCTGCGTCCACCATTATAATTTAAACCCTTGCTTGCTCCTCTCGACCCAGAACACTGACACTAAAATAACCCAGAAAAAATATTTAGACAAGCCACTTTAATTAGCCACGGCAAAGCGAATGGACACATAATGGCCTAGATTCTTAATGAGATGTCATAGGTGTGAGCTTCTATTTCCCATCATTCCCTAGTGCACCACTTCCAATTGGGAACAGACATGCTAAAGAACGGTTCTACAGATGTAATACACCATGTAGCGAGAGGGTATTTAGGGAGAATATCTCAGACTAGCACTTTCCAGAAGTTCTTTCACTGGGCCTCTGAGAATGTTGAGGATTAACACCAAATATCAACACAGCTATTGTAAGTTTCCTACTTTCTACTGCATGTTAGATGGATCATTTCTCTCAAACGCACACCTTGAGCTGAAATGAGGAGTGTCCCATTGTAGCACAGAATCTCAAAAGGCAACTAATTGCATGTTCTAAAAAAAAAAATCTAAATCCACAACACACATCACAGGCGGCAGCTATCCTGGGTTTAGCACCCCTAATGAGAAAACCAATTTGTCAGGTTTTTAACACATTTGAGAGGCTAATTACTTCGTAGGAAGGAATCGTCCTGTTTTATTCTTTCTGATCATCTCCAAATGGGCTGGAATATAAACCAGTAAATTAAATTAACAGGGATCTGATACGTAGATGTGTCCCTTGACTACAATGCATCTCTGTTGGAAATTCGAACTGCTTCGTAAGTGAAGTAATAAAACGAGCATTTTTCTCGATCTTCAAAAATTGGGCCTCGCCTGTGAGAAACTGGGAAAGCAAGCATCCAAGTGTGCAAATTCAGAGACAAACGATTACAGAAACAATTGGCATACAGCAAGAGGTGATGTTGCCTAATCTTGTTGGATACAAGTGTATTAAAAGTACACACGACTAGATCTACTCAATCACCACATTAAAATGGAAATTAGCAAATGCAATTCAGAGATAAGATCACTGATTAGTTTTTAATCAATGTCATTCTCAATCACTGGTTTAGGAAAAACAAGGGAGTCTGCAAGGTCTAACAGTAAATAAGTAATCATTTTTAAGCACTTTATAATACACCCTTAAATGAAATTTAATGTATGACCATAAGAACATGCAAACTATATTTTTACAATTAATATTAATTGATCTTTAGGAAACTTTGAATAATTAGAACAGACGTGTTTGTTAGGGACGTTCACATTGGATGTTCAAAAATAGAGAGAGAAAAGATAGTGAACAACGTAAAGGAACAAAACCCACACAAACACAAAACATGATTCAAAAGATGCAACTTATTTGAGGGTTTTACCTTACAAGCTACAGTCCATATTCCACACCGGCATTTGTCTAAACCTTCCTCTATTTCTGTTTAGTAGTAGGGTATTAGAGTCATGTGGATCACCGACAGCAATTTGTTCCACAATTCTCACAACATAATACATTTTAGCTGTCATCTTAGAGAGATTCATCAGCCCTCCTAAGCCTTGTGAGCCCAGTGAGTAAACTACTTGTCTACTAAAGTTACTGATCACTTACTGAGCAGTAAATGTACGAAACTGGATAAAACCGAATTTGACGGCGGGCCAGGGTGTGAAGCTCAAAATCTTAATTTTATGAACATTTTATAAACATTTGGATTTTTCTAGACTTGTGTTGCCCAATGTTTTATATGTCACCATGTGTGTCAGCACTTTCATGGACAAAGACAGGGTGTTCCTGCAGCAAAGTACACAGAGGGAAGGGGTGAGAAAAATTAAGAGGGGGAGAATTTATCTGGTAACCCTTTTCCACTTAAATGACCTTGTTGCTTATGCCAGGACAGTCCTTGCAAATCTAGATGCAAGGTTTTTAAATAACTAAAAGAAACTCTTTATCCCATAAAAAACTGTTTTAGATGCAACAGTAATAGATATTTTAATAAATAAAATCTAGAAATTGATATACGTGATCCCTCGTTTATTGTGGTTAATGTGGACCGGAACCCCCGCACTAGGTGAAAATCCGCGAAGTTTCAAGGGATACATTCACTTATGCTCTCATTCGTCGATCTCGCGCTGGGAACCAATCACGTGCCTTGTTTGAGTGCCGTGGGAGTGTACAAAGCCTCTGAGAGTTTCTCTGTCTGGTATCCTGGGAAACCGTTTCTCTCGCGCATCACGATAAAACAACACTGCTTTCTGCAATACGGCCGATATGGTGGTAATTTTGAATGTTTATTTTTCGATAAATATTTTTGAAAAATCTGCGATGCACTGAGGCCACAAAACTTGAACCGTGAAGTGTTGAAGGATTAGAGCCATTCAAATATCAAATTATAACATTAAATAATTCTAAATGATGATACTGATACTACAAACAAAACAAAAAAAACATTAACTGATGTGGATACTGATATATTATGCACTCCTATTAATAATCCCATTAATTCACAGATGATTTATTAATAAACTGGAATATGAAATACAAAGGATTACCATCACCCAGACAGTGATGGGTTTCTGAATGACAGCAGAAAGGCTGTGTGTGAAGCTTTAGGTAAGTGAAAAGTCGAGTGAGACTGGAGCGGAAGAACTGTTGGAAGTGATCCGCATATAAAAGTGTGGCTCGATCCTTATCTTTTTTATTCCTTTACGTTCCTGCCTTAATCCTCTCACTCGCAACTACCTTCATTACCAGCCCACCTTCGACTCAAATCTCTCTCTCTTTGTCTCTCCCTTCCTCTGTCTCTCGCTGGGAGTTGAAAAGTTC
This sequence comes from Rhodeus uyekii, assembly GCA_037043235.1. Taxonomy (NCBI): domain Eukaryota; kingdom Metazoa; phylum Chordata; class Actinopteri; order Cypriniformes; family Acheilognathidae; genus Rhodeus; species Rhodeus uyekii. The sequence goes on along the minus strand of JAWRVZ010000002.1, from coordinate 4,500,289 downwards.
ACAGGGCCTTTGAGCCGAATATCTCAATCACCCCCTTCTAACCCTGGCCTCGCCGTGTGTGCGCATACCCGCCGTTCATGCACTCTCTCAGAGTGTGACGATCATTCAAATGCTGTGTGTGGAACTGATTCCTTGAGCAAGGCTGAAAATTTCAATTTGGTCTCTGCAAGTGGGAACCATTCGGCTGTGGCAACTCTTCAGGGCCCAAGTCAGGATTACAGATTCACGCGGTAATGTGCTAGCTGCCTCTCAAGGTAGGTAAAAATCAATAACGTAGATGTTTATAAAACAGAGAGCCTCTCTCTGAGAGCTCTGAAATGCTACTGCCACTGTTTCTCTCTGCTCGAACCAATCAAATCCTTATCAAAATGACAAAATGAAGAGAGTCGAGCGGAAACAGACTGTGACCCAGTCTGTTTTATGATGTATTTAATAAGACAATTTCATGCCTCTAAATGAGTCAAAGATATCCTTCATTAAGGCCGCACGGGCTGAGATGGACTATTTGTCATTTAATCCAGTTTAGCTTGGCACGATAAAGGGTATTAGAGTTAAACTGCCACACAGGGCCTTAAGAAGTTAATTGGTATAGATGGACAGATCCACCAAAAATGAAAATTCTACTATAATTTATTTAACTTCATTACGTGATCACATGGTTGTGACTATGGCAGGTCACGGTATGCCACCAACTGGCAGCAAAAAGTGTCACTTACCAAGGCTTTGAAACGGGTTTAGAACATGAGGGTGAGTAATGACAGTTTTCAGTTTTGTTTAGACTATCCCTTTATATACATTTGAAAAAAATAGGTACAATGTGTTGAGAAAGAAAAAAAAGACTTTAGTTTTATATAAAATACCTTGTGTGTTGTGTAACATTGAATGAAATACATGAGTAGAGCAAATACAGACCTCCAGAGACCCTGAGCATGGTCTGTGTGTGTTCATAGCAAAGGAGGGATACACGCAGTGAAGATGACTTAGATCTCAGGGGTTCAAAGGGTCGGTGCGAAAATTTGGAGAGCATGAAGCCATTTACTCATCTCCCACCCACACAAAGTCCAAGACTGACTCACACAGACTCAGCCGGTCGTATAGGTTTGTTTTTATTCTGACTAACATGTGTGTGTACTCATGTGCATGTGTTTGGAAGGTTTAAGGCCTCTCCACACGAATGGAACAAGAGAGACATGAGAATAAAGGAGGAAAAATCCCCAAACAAGAGGCAAAATGTGGGGTTTCTGGCCTAGAGAGAGATGGAGAAAGCAGCCAGAGAACGGCTAGGACTCTGTGAGCCACTCTGAAATAAAGTGAGGCACATGGCAGGGCGGAACGGTTGCTTCTGGCTGGGTTTCAGTGGGTCAAAGCCTTTCCACCATGTTGCCTGATAGGGAACAGGCTCTTGCAGCTGTCCAGCCATTCTGTTCACTGCAGGCAAAACAGCCTGGAGCCAGAGACCCTGACTTAAGCGCTCCCACCCCCTGCAGCAACCGGCGGAAGAGCGGAGAATAGAAAGGTGGAATAGGGCAGAAATATGCGAGAAGCAGGTTGCAGAGTGCCATTTGTTCTCTGCTGGGAGCCTGAGATAAAAATATCAAATCTAGCAGAAGACTGAAGCCAGGGGTCAAGGGTGGGATTAAAATCCACCCCATATGCACAAAGGCGACACGCAAAGAACGGGAAGCAGGATAGAGCGTTTTGCCAGATTCAACAGTGTTGCCTTACATCAAATGACACGCCTTGGGCAGGACTGAGGAGATGATCTCAGAGGTCATTTGTAACATACTACTTTCACTACCACAAGGATAAACATGTGCTTGCAACTTACTGCAGGAACCAGTAGCTTCTTGACCTCTTCAACGGCTCTTCTCATCTTGATCTCGGCACGTGTCTGTGTGTCCTCCACTGTGATCAGCACATGCAGTTCTTCATTTAGGTGCTCCCAGTTTGGCTTCCCTCTGTTCTGCTCCTCCTGAGAAGCAAAGGCAACAAGAGAGGGAAAGAGAGTGAGACATGTTAGTAGCAGCAGTGACAGGACTTTTTTTTTCACAAGACATGAAACTGAGTCAGTGTGAGAGTGAGACACTTTCTTGCCATAGATGACAGTTAGTAGATGATACCCCAGAGCACATTAACATGCGCTGGGAATCTGAGTAGAATATTTACCACCACATTCAAAATTAGTCAGATGGCGCATACGATCTCACCAGGAAAATTACAGTAAAAATTCTGGTAACTAGTAGTCTTTCTACACATTCTCTGTATGGTAATATGTTGTTGCAGAACACACTAAAGTTTTGTGAGCAGCAACAAAAAACAAATGAAATAACATTTAAAAATAAAATATAAAATCACACTAAAAAAAACAAAACAGTAAAACAAAAAAATTAAATAAATATTAATGTGATATGTGGGATGTGATATTTTATACACACACACGCGCGCAACATATCCGCCACGACTGACAGAAAGAAAATGCATGCAAGGTCTAAGGTAAAGATTTCCTTGCAGATCCTTTTTTCCCCAAACGTTTTATAAAATAAAAAATAAATACATTTTTAAATGTAAAATTAGGAGTCTATAAAACTATAAAATCTTGAGTTTTTTTTTCTCGTGTAGTCGACTAATGCAGCTCTAACGTGTAGTCGACTAATCTCGCACATCCCCAATTAAAACCTCTGCATATCAGACAAATGCGATTATGACAGGTTATACATAAAGGCTACACTATTTAAACAGTGCAAGTCCAATGTACTCTAATGCATTGATCGAAGTGGAGGCCAAAAACATTTCAATTTCAAGCAGACCGGGCAAAGCAATGAGGCAATTTTCCCAGCCATCATTTAAAATGGCCTGCAAGTGGTGTGCATGACCGTTTGATTGGTCTGGGTTAACAACTGCCTCTAAAGAAAGCCTCTTTATGCTACAGTATAGTTGTCTGAACAGTCAGAGGTGATAAAAGGAGGGATGTGTGTGTGTGTGATTATATACATTATATATATATACATACATATTATATATATTATATATATACACACACATCCCTCCTTTTATCACCTCTGACTGTTCAGACAACTATATATATATATATATATATATATATATATATATATATATATATATATATATATATATATATATATATATATATATATATATATAAAAAGAGAGCTTTATTGTATAATATTGAGCTCTTGAAGGTGGGCCAACAATTACCCACCACCCAAGCTTTCAACACCTCTCAAGAGTCTGACTGTTCAGTTCATTATCACTTGCACTACTTTTGAACCTGCTCAAAACGATAAGATCTCTTGAGTATTTGTGAAGGAAACTGAATAATATACCAAGCTCTTGTATACAGTAAAGTTATGGTAACAAAGCAAAAAGAATCCCCTATAAAGGTCTAAAAAGTTGTGGATGAAGTATTAATAAACTTAAAGGCATTTCCACTTCCCATTGCATACCTCTTGTACACGAAATGATCGGTAATACAAATTAAGGATTCCAAAGGCAGTCGTTTAAAGACCACTTGACCGGCCCTAAACGCCTCTTGTTCACATTGATTACAAGTACATTGTCGGCCTCTATCCCTCCCCCAATGTTTCCAATGATGCTTTCAGATCATTGCTCAGTCAGACACCTCAATTAGCATGCCCGCTTCACAAACGAGCACAGAGTGGTGGATCTCAGCAGGGAGGAGAAGGGTCCACCTGACACGCTTACTAATACATCGACTGAGACCCAGTTGAGTGCCTATGACACCGCTTTGCACAGTACTGCCATGGATACTGTTGCTATGGCAATGACCAATACACTGTGAATACGTGCATTATGGTTGTCACAATATCAGATTTTTATCACACAATTATCATAGCCAAAAGAATTCACAATGAAGATATTTTTGTGATCTTAAAGTCTATCAAACTGTTTTATGCTGCCGTATTACGGTACAATACCAACTAGATATAACGTTTAGAATATTAGTATATATTGTATATTAGTATATACAATACCAAAAGCATTTCACTTTTTAAAATACATCACAGTAATCATCAATACCAGTATGCTAAAACATCCCAAGTGCGCATCATTAGCATAGAAAAATCTCAAGAATAATGTAAAGATTATCCACACTTAATCATCAGAGCAGTGTGAACAATGTGGCGTAATTGATGAGCATATCTCCTCGTGCATCCTCCATCTTTAAGCATGTCTGTTGGAATTATGACATGGTAACTTTATAAGATTCCCTTTGTAACAATAACTAAAGTTAATAAATGCTGTAGAAGTCATTTTTCATTGTTAGTTTGTTAATTTCAACATTTAGGCCTAATAATAATTTAAAAGTTGTCTCTCTTAACATCAAAGAACTATGAACTAACAAGGTATAATTCCTATTTTATTCATAATGATAAAGTACTGCTTTTAGGTAATAAAGTTCAGCACTATTTTAATTGGAATGTTATCTTTGTTTTCATTCATCATCAATTTTACAAAGTTTTGTTTGATTAATTGGTTACCACCCGTGCGGTCTTACCTAGTTATTGCTAACGTTACAGCTATCAATTACTGGTCGACCTCTAAACTTGGGCAGTACATAGTACTCTTAAAAGCAAAAAAAATTACTGCATTACTCTCAAGGTGAACAAAATGCTTTAGGATCCATGCATGGAGAGACCATCAGCTCGGAACAGAGCAAAGGCATGGACTGTAAACACACACCCACCCACCCCTACCCATCAGGGAGCAAGGTCATTCCATGTCCTCTAAAGGTGGGTGAGGGGCGGGTAGTGCCGGGCAGGGAGGACAACCCGAAAGCCTCTGAAGAGGGCAAAGATTCTGTTTACCGACATACGAAACCAGCAGAGGACTGACACGCATGTGACAGAAGACACACGAGATGGCAGACCTATAAATGCACATGAATGAATCCAGAAGCAGCTTTTCAGGAGATGTGAGTGGATTTGTGAACCTTTAGCATACAGACAGATCTGTCACTCTGACTGTACGTGCATCAAAAATGTTTTCACCCTGAAAATACACTGGTTCAATTCCACTGGCATTCAGCCTGGCTGGAAATAATCCAAGGACCCTATAAATAATATTCATATCAACCAAAGCAGACTGAACACAAGCTACAGTCTTGAACAGCTGTCCCGGTTAGAGTAGTTTACAGGCACCTGTTCAACAGGAGTGGAAAACTGACTGAGGAAAGAAAAAAGAAAAAAAAGTGCACAAACTGCCAAACTGGGCAGGAGAGTGTTTTCACTAAGGGCACATGATATTCCAAAGAAGTGTCTCTTTAGACCAGGGGTCTCAAACTCAAATGAGCTGGGGGCCGCAGGAGGCAGAGTTTGGGTGAGGCAGGGCCGCATCAAGTATTCCATAAAAAAAATATTTTCTCAAACGTCATTATTGACAGTTCTTTAACTTCAATGGGTTCTTCTATGTACTTGGACTTACTGAAGTTCAAGGTTGAGGAAAAAGTTACTAATTTTTTCGAGATACTAAGTCATTATTATGAGAAATTCTCATTATTTTAAGATACTAAGTCATTACTATGATAGTATCTCGAAATAATGAGAGAGATTAAGTCATTATTATGAGAAACTTTCTCATTATTTTGAGATAAGTCATCATTATAAGAAATTCTCATTATTTCGAGATATTAAGTCATTATTATGAAACTTCTAATTCTGTCCAGATACTAAGTCATTATTATGACTTAAATAATCCTTTTTTTTCTCAACTGTGGCGGAAATGGGACACCATTAATAAATGTATCATATACAAACAATGGGATGCAGCCACGGAGGCGATATTTACTGGATTTTATTTTCTATAACACCGATGTCCCGCAAATCAGCCCATTTCAAATTATAGAAAAACAAATACAATCCACATGACGCTAAATCCAACGCCGATAACAGTAACATTCACTTCGTCCAGCTCAAAGTAGAACATGCTCAATTTCAATCACAATAAGTAGTAATAATTCTATGACGGCTTTGACAAATGTAATGTTACACGGGCAGCTCCACAGTTGTTTCTCTGTCTGCATCAAGCCCGGCCGATGCCCCGCCCCCGGGAGTCATGTACTCCACTGTGATTGGCCCCCGGGAGTCATATACTCCACTGTGATTGGTTGGTTTGTACAGCTCCAGCTCCACCTCGCACGAAAAAGGAATCTTCCGCACACAACGCGGTAAAGCGCTATTCATTCAGCACTCGCGGGCCGCACTTACATTAAACTTTCAAATGGTCCCCAAAGTCTCCAATTGCGGCACGCAAAACGATATTTTGTGGCCCGCGGGCCGCATGTTTGAGACCCCTGCTTTAGAAAATGCACAGACTAATAGAAAGTGGCAATAGTCAAGTTTGAGATGTTTTAGCAAATAAAGGTTTAGTGCATCAAATGTTAATTATTGATAATGTTTCACGAGTGTTTGTTTAACTTTATTGCATAAATGTCAATGCTTTAAAGTAAAAATGAAGCAGTCAGTCAAGTTTACATTTCCACTTATAAAAAAAAAAATACAATGAATAAATAAAGTTTTGTTATAGCTTTTGCAGCAAGGGTGCCACCATCTTGCAATATCACACAGCATGTCATGTCACAGGGATTTTTTATTCTGTTGGGCAGTGAGGCAGTAGGAGCATTTCTTTACTTTTTAAAGATACACTTGTTTTGAAAGGATGATGATGAACTTGAAAGGATTGTTGAACCCATAATGAGACCAATTGCTCACGCATTTGAGCTGATATGGGAAGGGGACTGAGCAGTACTACAGTTATGGATGGAATTTGAGCTGATATGGGAAGGGGACTGAGCAGTACTACAGTTATGGATGGAAGTCGTCGTGAACTCGCTGGTTTTGGGGTGAAGAGCTGGTGGGAAACACTACCTGGTGTAACTGTGGATGTGTACGACAATCCTGACCAAGTTCATCTGCTGTCAGGACGCTCATCTGGACCATGTACTGCGTGGTAATTCCTGCTGCACTACAGTGCGTGCATTTAGCTTACTATGCCAGGAGGAGGACGCGAGTGGAAATACTGGAGCATCCTGTTAACAGCAGATAAGCTAATTGTATTAGCAGGTGACAAAATGTACCATACTATTACTGGTGAGCAATAATGTCTGAAAGGTCTAACAAGATGCCACATGAACAATATTGTATGAAGCGTTGTTTTACATCTTGTGGCGCCTTGAGTTATGAAAATTTTTGGATCAAAACGATCAAAAACTTTGTGATGTAGACGGTTTGATGTTGGACCACGCGATACATGGTTAAGATCAGCCTCCTGACAGTAGATATACATCAACACACACCACCCCCAATTACACCAGGTACACCAATTTTCTCTTTAAAATGGTTACAATAATAGTGTTTACTACAGATTTCATTATTAGACTGGAAATCAGCTTACTAAATGTAAACTTTCCACGTTAAAATGTCACAAACTTCTTATTGTAAACGATTCACTAATGCAGAAATCATTTAACGTGGAAATAAGTCAATATGAAAAAGAAAATCTGTTGCTACTTCTGCAACTGTCACAACATTGCAACTTTAAGGAACTAATTTCCTATTATAAGTCTGAGATGTGAGGCAGGTGTAAAGAAAAAAAGAGACTCAATTTAGCCAAGAACAAAGAGTAGAATCTAAAAAGAGAGGAAGGACAGAAGAGAAAAAAAGCTTTAGAGAGACTGCCGTCTCTTGAGAGGTTCTGTGATGCTCTGGTGAGGGTGGCCGTCTGTTACATTTGATCTATGCTGTGGTTTCTGAGAGTCCTCAAATTGAACAGTGTTTGATCAGAGGACAAGTCTACACAGAGGGACAGGTTATTATCCAGAGTTTGTCTGTCCTGTCCTCGCCCATTACATCTTCTCTAGCTCGTATTCAGTGCACACACACGCCACAAAAGTGTCTCTTGAGGCTGCGTGAACTGGTGTGTATGCAGTTCTTGAGGGGGTTAAACCCCCTTTGGGGAGCTGCTAAATAAAATATCAGCTTGATTTAAGGTTAACGAAGCATTCTCTCCTGAGACTTCAGGTGATCCATGCATTTACTTTTAAGAGCAAATATTAAAACACAACACTAACAAACAACTCATTACACTGTCGCATCCCCACAAATTACTTGGAACCAAACCTTGTGTTATGAGAAAGACTCCCACTGCACCTCTTCTCTGAAAAAAAGTCACTCCTTTCTCTTTCCCTCCATTGCTCTTCTCAGTCCCCAGAGGCAGCAGCACTTAAATTATTGAGAGAACAAAAACAGCTTTTCTAATGGACGATAAATAAACCCTCTCAGCCTACAGTTGGAAGATTGTTGTTGGATTGAATTATTTTGGCTGCTAAAGTTGTGATGAAATGGAAAGAGCTACAGATGATTTCTTCTGTGTTGTGACCTGCAGTGAAACAAATGATCAAAAAAAGAAGGAAAAAAAAGTCCATGTAGGAGAGGTTCGATACAGAGAGAGCTTGCAGTTGACTAAGGAAGGGGCAGGGTTTAGGAGGAACAAATGATTGGGGGAGATTCAAGTCAAGAATCAGCAATACTTCGTTGGAAAAGGATATGACCTCAGTCAGTCAGTAAGTCAGTCAGCAGACAGGAGGAGAGCTCAACATCTGTGTTGAGGAGTATTCCAGATTAGTCATCCAGACAACAGTGTGTGTTTTGCGTTCAGCAGGGCAATTGAAGATATAACCATCACAGAAATACTATAATACAAGTTAAAAAAAAAAAAAAAAAAACCTTTTCTAGGATTAAACCATTTCTGCATCAAGCCCTTCAGTTCACACATATGGCTTCTCCAGAGGGGAGCACAGCTGGGGCCCAGGTGTGTGTGTGTGGTAATGCTAATGCACAGTGATGGGGATTTCCTGATAAAACGGCTCCACTGGGATGCTGACGAAGAGAAAGACTAGAGATACGAAGAGAAAGACTAGAATAGACAAATGCTGCTGATTCCTGGCAAAAAGGTCTCTGTGGGTTGCTCAAGACTTTAGAATTAAATCAGCTCAGTTGCTTACTACAGAATCCGCCATTCCTTCTGATTTTTCAGCATGTAGTGCTGAGCACATACACATACAAATGTCATTTCACTCAACCCTTGAGAAAGTCTCTGCTCGAGCTGACAGGGTAGCACTGTTATGTCTCTGTGCTATATAAATCACACCTGAAGCCATAATTTCCCATCATTCAGGCTTTAGCTCTTCCTCTACTGATCACACAGTGAGTCTCTTCTGAGACTATAAGCGAAGATCTAGGTCCTACTATCTAGTGTGTCTACCATGTGCTTTTGTTCTCTCTGACACCCACACCACCACAGCCAGGCCTAAAATAGAACTGGGCCTCAGCCGGAGTGCTGCGAGCTAACCGTGAGCGTGCTGGAGAAAGAAAAAAAGACATTGGACAGAACAAATGAGAGAATTGGCTCATTAAGGAAAAACTAGTTCCAAATGGCAAACGTCAGCAGAACGCTGTCTGTGAAGGAGGAAGAGGGGGTTGAGGAAGCTCCAAATTGTGACTAAGTGGTCACATTTGTCCATGCTGGTTTGACATGTCCTACTGGTGTTTGAATTCTGTTGTGTCGGTGCTTCACTTTTTTGGAAATGGAACAACCAAACTGAACCTTGCAGCATGGACAACGGCCCAATGGACAGTGCAGATCAGAATAACTTGAACACTTCTGTTTGCTGTTGTGGTAACCAGCTTAAAGCACAGCTCGATCTGTTTAATTTAGGGCACAGTACACAGTAATTTGGTGTTGGTTAACTTTTTACAGATGTTGTTGCAGTTCAATATCAGTATGTTTCTGTGTGGATCTTACCTTCTTTCTGTCTCTCATGGAGCTCCTTCCTCTCACCATGATCTTGCAGCCCGTCTCTGCTTCCAGTTGCTTTGCCGTGAGTCCACGAGGACCAAGAATTCTCCCCACAAAATTATACTGAAAAAAAAAAACAAGAGTAAGAGAGCTTAGAATGCATTCAGAAACTAAGGTCATATTTTATAGAAAATGGGATGTTGAATATACACACACATTGAAGCTAAATTCACCAAGAAGAGAGTCACACTTGAATTTAAAGAAATTGTTCATCTATAAATAAATCTACCATCCTCGAATCACCTTTCTGTAGTTTAAAACCTGTATAACTTTAAATGGAACATAAAAGAGTCATTATTCACTTTAATTACAACTATACAATGAAAGTAAATGATAATGTCACTCTGCCTAATTTTGTCATTTAGGTTAGGAACGACATTATGGTGTAAACATGATGACAATTAATTTCAGTTATGATGCATTTGATGAGTGGATATTTTGACTCATCAGCAGTCCTGACCAGACACACACACGCGCGCACACACACACCAGAATAGTCTGAGCAGTGGCTCAAGAATCGGAGAGTACAGCAGGCAGGGCAGTGACCATGGGGAAAACTTGAATGATACACTTATACATGGTGCAGGTAATATAAGATTTACACTTTACATTTATGCAATTGGCAGAATGTATTAACAGTTTAATTGTGTATTTTTATCCAAAGCGACTTACTTTGCATTCAAGGAACACATTGAATCAGTTCTTGCTTTCCCTAGGATCGAACCCATGACCTTGGCATTGTAAGCACCAAAGCTCTACTCATTGAGCTACAGGAAAGCTGGATCGGCATGGATCCAACACAATGTTACACATGAATAATATTTCTCAACCGTTTGCGTCTACTTAACACACAAGACTGTTTACTAGGATACGCACCGAGAAAGGCGTTATTTTTATGTAATTTTGTGTGAATGTCCCATCAAGCTCAATTTAGCATTCGCATGCTAAAAGCCACTTTCTGGACACAGAAGTTCTCACTATTTACTTTTTTGTGCCTTCTTTCCCTTCAATATTTATATTGGCACAGCTTAAAAGCATATGCAAACACAACATTTTTCATGATAGAGCTCTTGCCCAATCAGGCAAGTCACGGTTGTATCATAAGCAGTCCTTGTTTTAGAGCTTGCTGAAATAAGAGGCAACTTTCCTCTACCTCATCTATAAGCAAGGACTAAAAGCAATTTGTCAAAAAAAGAATAAAATGCATTTAAAAACGTGATACGTGAAAATTTTCCCCCACAGCTAACAGAAACCATCATGTACTGAAATGACACTGGGTAAAAAAAGAAGTTGATAATTCAATTAGCAACACAATAATATCCTAAGAATCCTTTATCACACACTGAGCAGTGTTTAATTGTGTATTTTAAGGCATCAACCAAAAAAGCTTCTCTCTCCCCACATTAATAATTAGCTCCAATGTGACTTTCTGACATGCTGAGACACGTTCATTACCAAATTAAATAAAACAAAAACCCTACTGATGTTCATTTGTTCAATACATCAACTGACCGGGCAGCTAATCACTCGGCCAGTCGCTTATGAGCTAAGGGCTCAGTGAGTCAGGAGGCCTGATAGAAAAACAACAACTTGAAAACATCTTCAAGCTCATGTTTGCCAAGCAGAGCTGAAAAACCTCTTTCTAGCTTTTCCACCTTCCTGCTTTTAATTTTTTTTTATGTCCTTCATAATTCTCTCTTTCGGTTATCGTGCTCTGAGGCAGGGAAAAGGGAAAAGCCGTCTGTATGTAACGTAAATAAGAAATGAAACAACGGGAGAGAATTAAAGTAGGGGAGGGGTCTTATCGTGGCCCTTGTCCCTGACGCTGTGCTTCAGGGCTTTGTCAGAAAGCATGCTTTATTTACCTCCATAATCCTACCAGCTTTACAGCGTCTACCCGACAGCACCGCTCCAAATAAAAATAATAAAATCCACTCTTTTTCACTCTTTATCTCCATCAGTTCACTTCTCTGGCTCAGGGTAAAGACAGAGAGTCAGTCGTCTTGTAAGTCCTTAATCCTGTCCTGTACAAATACAGGCCACATACACACTGCAGCTTAATTCGGTTGTCGCTCCTCTTCTGAGTGCTTAATCCAGTTCTACAGTTTTTGTGTGTGTTTTTTTTTAAGTTTACGAGAGCTAAAACCACATTCTATCACTCCTAAAACGTTCAGGAAGTGACAACCAAATAAATAAATCTGTAGTGTGCATTTTGAACCGAAATAAAATATCTTTATTTTACCTAAACGTATCAATACTTAAAATCAGCAATTCTACAATAGTACTCAATAACAAATGGGGCTAAATAATAATAAATGATAAATAATAATAAACGGGGCTGTCCTGTAAGCATAAGCCATAATAATATTAAGAATCAAGTAATAACAATAGTTTTTAACATACGTACATTGTTGTAGGGCTACAGTATTGTTCAAAAGTGTTTGTAAGATAATTCATTACATTTATATAGCGCTTTTCATGACACTCGCTTTACGTGGACAATGTATAGGATGGTTTACTGTGAAAAAAGTTATGCTCACAGAGGCTGCACTTATTTGATAAAAAATGCAAATAGTAATACTTTAAAATATGATAATTTAAAGTAAATCCTTATTTTTTAAATATTAGGGTTAGAGCTGAATTTTAAGGAGCCTTTAAAAGTCTTTGTCATCATATGACTGATTTAGTGCTCAAGAAATATGACTTATCAATGTTTAAAAGGTTAGGGTTTTTTGTGTGTGTGTTTAGGTCATTTTTGTGGAAACCTTAAGAAATCTAAACAAAGTCAAAAAAAAATTGTTACTGTCACTGTTACTTCAGATCAATTTAATTTTATCCTCATAAGAATTAAGAAAACAAAAAAACTTTCTAAACCCAAAACTATGAAAGGTAGTGTGTCTGGATTATGAGAGGCTTCATATGCTTGTTTTGTGAAGCTCTGAGCAGGAGTTTACCTGCTCTGGTCGTGTGAACATTTTAAATGGCTTATGTAAAGAAAACATTAACTTAGACTCTTCAAACTGAGCACTAAATTAAATTCACAAAACTAATCCACAGGATTAAATGGGTTTTAACTAATAAAAACAAAAGAACTTGTCACCAGTCGCAACTCTTAGCTTAACCAAACTGTCAACAATCAGAAGCGACATCTGTGCCGTACAGAATTCAATACCCACAATTACAATCGTCACTCCTACAATTTAGTATGTTGCATTAAATCAACAAAGAAAACTCAAAAGACCAACTCATGATTAGTCGAAACCAAAGAACAAGCAGCATGACCTGCCTGAATAAAAAGGAAAATGCCGTTTCTCTCTAACGGCTTATTGTTCCAACACAGATGACGCAGCGTAATCCGACAGCTCCGACTGTGTAGGTGGATCAGATCCGCTGGAGTTCTTCACATACATCCAAACGCTCTCTCATGAGACGTCGAGGAGGATGCACGTGTAAAACGGCGTACTAAAGCAGCTCTGCCGCACACCACATCACATTACATCATCTTCATGAGACAGCCAGAAGTGACAATGCCTTAGGTGAACATGTGCACTGGCTGTCCCTCTCTTCACCGTAACACAACTGTAAACAAACCAGACCGTGATAAAACCGCAGCCAAAATACATATGCAACAGCACCACACACATACAGCAGACGTTCAGATATCATCAGAAGTTCATCACTCCCGCTCTTCCACAGGAGCGCACCTGCACAATCTTTCTCTCCATGCAGATGAGAGAGGATTCTCCTCTGTGCATATGTGTGTTGATGTTGATTGGACATGGCAGAGAGCAGCGGCCTGATGCAGTGGGGGAAATTGCTCACTTTGAATACTGGAACCAGACAGTAATTACAGCCTGGAGGAGATGCCACCATTTTAGCGGGAGGAAGGGAGGCACGAGGGGAATGATAGAGGAGAACGAGAAAAATACTATCGTTTTTAGATGACAGGATGAGAGAATATTTTGACTATGGTGGCATGTCGTGTTTGTGAGACTCTGAGAGGGGCAGAGATCAACCACAAAAAGCCTGGAAAATTCCACCCAACCACCACACAAACAACTGCCACGAGAGGGGAAAAACAGGGCTCTGGATGTGAGTCACACATTGGCTTATTTAGTGATCTCACCAACAAGGAAAATCAAATAAAATCTAGACACACCAGACAGACTAACAACAATTGGACCGCTGCAGTTATTCATACAAGTTAGGCCTAATTAAAAACCACTCACAGGAACCACTTCACATATGATCACTCAATTGAAACAAAGATCAAAAAGACCAAAAATACATTTATTGGAATATCTTTTGAACCTAAAACAAAAAAGCAACACAAAATCAGAAGCTTCCATGGTCGTGTTTTGTGTAGTGATGCCAAGTAAACATTAGCATCAGTACCGCTAAAAGACACTGATTAGCCAATGCTATTATTATTTTAATTATAAAGGTTACGACAAAAATTCAAATTTGTATTGATCTTTGTACCATTAAAACATCCTGCAAGTTTCAGAATATAAAAGTCCTCTTCATTATAAACAAAGTACTGATTTATATAAAGCTCCAACAATGGCTTTGGGGAATTGTGACGTCACATAGGTTCTACATTTGCATATGACTGCCTCCTGAGTATTTTTATATTTCACCACAGGCCCCAGTCCTTTAACAGTGGCCAATTACTGACAAGCCTAAAACGAGGCGTCCCTTAAAAACAGATTATTTGAGATAGAATTGGGGTTGAGCAATAATAGCATTTTCGCATTTATATTTGTTATTTTGTGTGCAAAACACCTTATTAAATACGTGAACCTCATTGAACATTAAAATAAGAAAATAATTCTGGCATAACCCCTTTAATATTGATGATAAATTATTATTTAAAAAAAGAACGTAATTACTTGCATTTACAAACCACCATGAAATTAGACAAACTATTATTAATATTGGCTAATGAGTGTCATTTAGCATAATACAATATTATTTCATCATGCCAAGATTGATTAGCCATTATTATTATCATCATCATCACGAATTAGACATTATTATTATTTTTATTCTTATGTATTACACAACATTGTTAAAACTTAATACTCATCATATCACATCACTAATTCAAATGATTCTGAATGATTTGCTGAACAGGGGTCCTAATAGAGGGTAAAGAGAGAATCAATACCTTTCTGCTGCCATTTTGTTACGTCACCGTGAACCCTGGTAACATCCCCTGAATAACCGAAAAATCTATATGCCACGCAGAGGAGCGCGTATGTGCGAGGGTGTCAGTGTTAAGCTGTGGGGATGTATAACAGAACAGCCTAAATGTGAGAGCAAGTGGAGAGTTGAGCAGTTCAGGGACGCAGCCAAGGGACCTGACAGAGACAAACGAGCAGCAACGTTATACCTCCTGCCCACCTGTTCCCTTCTCTCTCCTCCTACCTCGCTGTCCTCCATCACAATCACTCCACCCTGCTCCTAAGGTCACAACCCTTCATTGGTGAACGTTTAACACGTTCTGGTAACACCATGACCAAGAACACACGTGTCCCCTCAAAAAGTGAGGAGGAGAAAGAGGAAAATGGGATTATCAGAAAGGCTGTCACTCATCTGGGATAGGAAAAGAGTGGTGTGAGGGAGGAGACTAAACTATAACACCAACATGTGTGAAGGTCAAAGTTTAAAAGCTCAAGTGCCGAAGATCACAGAGAAGCATTCAGAACAAAATGTGCACCTGCGATCATGTTTGCCTAATTTAACCATAGGCTGAGCCTCGCCTGGTGTCTGTTTCTAAATAAGGCCGTGTCTTTTGATAGGGTGCATTCAGACACTCTCTCAGCTTCTCCACAGCCAATCAAAATGCAGCGGTCAGCATTCATGCCAATCAGACTGCACCTGTCAGCATTTATTCAAACCAACCAGTAGATGTTGACATTACAAATCAACATACAAGGCAAAAAGGTCAAACAATGCAGCAAATAAGCTTACATGTAGAGTCTTAGACGTGAAGCTCAATGCTGACCACTCAAACATTTCATCTTAAAAGTTCAAATGAAAAAAAGGTTCTACTATAAACATTTTGAACAGACGGTTAATGCCTCAAGCTGATTTGACCCACACACGCACACAAACTGAGGGGCTGTTGATTAAAATCAACATGAAATGGAAACTCATATGTTCAAAATGCATATATAGATCTTATTGTAAAAGATTCAAAGCAAAAAAAGTTATAAGTAAAAGAGATATAAAAACCTAGATTCCATGAAATGGTAGACTTCTTCTCAGTGATATTTATCAGACTTCTCATATATCACCATCTCATTTCATCCACAAAGCATGCCTCTTTCTTAGTCAACTGCAAGCTCGTATACAAATCTGCCTCAATCCAATCACACAAACAATTATTTTCAATAAACTGTTTAACTCGTATGTATATAACATTATATATAGGAAAAGATGCCACTTGCAAAGCTGTTATTTATCATGCAACTTTGTTGATTTGATTTCAGTATAAATTATAGCATTAGTCCCTCAGCTAATGCTGTAATTTAAAGAGATGCAACAATCGACCAGCCAGGGACCGGAATCGGAAAATTTCCCACATGATTGGCCCGGCCCAGTGACCAGCCGTTCAGTCTCAAGTCTTTGTGATCCGGAGCCAGTCCGTTTGGTTGCCAGCGGGAGGCAATAATAATCACTCTCAGCCGCATGCAAACATTTGTCGTTGCCTTGAAAGTTCTTCACTGTGAGCAAAAACGGACACAACGTATGCAATTTCTAATACTTGTAGAGCCAAAGTAAACCGTGGGGGAATCACTGGGAAAATGTGGTTAGTTTTGGAACAATGCGTTAGCTCTTAAAAGTGACACCAGTCTAATAAACCTGCTGCTGTCTGTCATTTTAATTAAAGAAAAGTAAAGACACAAAAACCACTCTCTGCTTTTGACTGAACTTTTGTAACTAATTGTAAGCATTAATATGCATTTAATTTTTACAATGTAAACTATCCCGTGTTATTCACATTTGATTATTTAATTTCTGTTCTTACCTGAAAAACGTAAAGCCATTTTTATATGAAATTATATAAATTATTTATATGAAATAAATTATAAATGTATCTGTTTTTATGAAAATTGACATTTTTAATTGAAAAAAGCATGAAAAAGCATTGTTTGTATATGCTATCAGAATAGGCCAAAATATGTATAGCCAGGACCCTAACAAAAAAATAAAAAATAATATATAAATATTATAAAAATAATATATAAATATAATAATATATAAATATAAAAATAATATATATATATATATTTTTTTTAACAATTGCAATCGTTGCTTCTCTAGTAAATTACACGGGGACTTTCTAACTTGGTGTATTACAAAAAAATTGACATTGTTCAGTTGAACAAGTTAGTTCAACCAAATTTGCTTACATCAATTTATCGAATGAGGGCAGATAGAGAGAAAAAAAGGTGAGAGTAAAAGTGCAGTACTGCATTAAACATACTAGTGGAGGTTCTGATCAGTTGTGGACAGCACAAGACAAACAGAAGAGAGCTCGTGTGCAGAGCAGAGCAAGAGTGCTGAAAACAGCTAATCCAGTGAGTTGGAAAAAAAAATCTGAGGTAATGCATCCAACTGTGGCCTCCCAGTGGAGTGATACAAGACACGCTCTTCACACACACACACACCGAAATAACAATCTGCTCGCCACAGAGTAAGCACATCTGTCACCGGAGTTGCGAAGAAATGCATCAGAAAACAGCAACAGTCTTCTCTCTCACCACATCACTTCTATATTCTGCCCTGTCCTCTGTTTTTCAGTTCGTTCTGTAAACAGGTGTCGGCACACAGAACACACCTCTGCCTCTCCTCCCTCCTCCTCCGCAGCTTTACACATCCTTTATTCAGCACTTCAATTCTTACCTTAGTCATCCCTCTACACCTCCTCACTCTCTCTTTGGCCCATATTTGCAAAATATTTTCAATCCTCCAGATGGAAGGAGGAAAACATAACCCATGATCATTCTGCTGCTGTCCCAGCATTGCGTGCTTGCTTTTCTGTATCATAAAAAATGCAGTCTCAAAAGTTTCAGCATATCATACAATTAATCTATATGCCATGAATCTAAAACCGAAACGGTGCAGAGAGAGAGCGAGAGCCAGAAAAACAGAGATAACCTATCGGATGCCCTTGCTAATTACTAATTAACCTGTGTTAAGCAAGCGTGTGGTGCGGCAGAGCTGAGAAACCGTTTAATCTCCATTGGCAGCTGTGGATCGGAGTCAGGTTAGGAATCGAGATACAGTTCTTGTTCAGAACTTTTTTTTTGTTAACAAAATGCCTTGGATCTCAAATCCTCCAGCAACTGAAATAGAACACTATACTGAAATACAGGGTTTCCCATGTTACTATTGATTCTAGCCAGAGTCTATTGAATGTGATGATAATACAATGATAATGAATATACAACATATTTCAAACTAGCGGCCCTCACTGGTGACCCAAAACAAACAAGCAATCAGTGTAATCTGAACTACAAATTACTTATCGTGAATTGTTCAAACCCAAGGCTGGAAAACCCAACTTAATTTTTATTTAATATTACAGATTTTAAGGCATGGTTCATGTGCTGAATTCGTAAAACATTGAACACCACACAATAAACAACTGAGGATCACACACAATGCCAGATAAGTTGTTCGGAATGCAACAAATCATTGTGATAAAACAGAAAACTCATGATAAATAAAAACCATGCATATTCTGAAAATCCGTTAAAAGGAATTTGACATGCACTAAAGCGAGAAAAAAAATGGTCATGCTGCATGATTTTCAGAAACAATATAAAATTAATTCTAAACTGACTTGTCCTTCAACTAGCATCAAATTGTCTACACTTAAAATCGGGGGGAAATTGTGTAATGTAATTCTAACCTATACCAGTTTTAAAGGCTTGCGAGTCTTACACTCATACTAAAATTCTTACCATTGATATAATACTACAGTTGCTCAAATGACAACATGTAACGCTAAACAAAAGATGCTAAAAATGTATTTCTATTCCAAATGAACTGTTGTCAATTAATTCTGATAGAGAATTTCATTCTTATATGGCTTTTACACAATAACATGAGGCGGTGTGACACGAGTTCAAGGATCAGCTGAAAGTATCACTCTTTAAACTTTGTACACATCAAAATAAATGCACTCAAACTCCAAATGATCTCATCCAAACCGAACATGTAAAAGTTGCAAAACGACAGTCCAACCACTCCGAACCTTGAATAGCTGGTCCAAATTAGACTCCTATTCTCCACTCTTCTATATCCCTGACTCCCCATCTTTATGCATGTGTATGTGTAATAATTTGGAGGGCAGAAAATCCAATCTGAAACATTATGACACAAGTCCTTTGAGAGCAAAGTAATTACTCTCTCTAAAGAGAATGAGAGGTGGATGGATGAAAGAGAGAGAGTGTATATATGTGTGTGTAGAGAGAGGCAGCCTGTTATCCCTAATATAAATCATCTTTTTTCATCTAGTTACCTCGCTTTCTCTCGTTTAATCCTTTTTAAACACCAGGAGCAAAATCAATCTTTGTAAGCTCCAAGCATTTAGTCCTGACACACAATAACAAAATATAAGCAAACAAAAGCCGCATGAGCGCAGGGGTGGTGTGGTAAACAGGTGGTTTAACAGATGACTAGCGTTACTAAAAGCTACAGTTCCATTAACATTTAATCTTTTAGCAGACACTTTTATCCAAAGTGACTTATAAATGAGGAAAAGCACAAGCGATTTATCATTTGAGAGTCAGCAATATTAGTAGCACTACAATATTGAATATCAAGAGCGATTACATACAACTATTACAAAACAGAGCAGAAGCTTAACTGTGGAAAAGTACTTGTTTACTTTTATTACAAGCTAAACACAAACTACGTACATGTATAACAAGATCTCCAGATATGGGACAACAGATGATTGTTAATAGGTGTTACTGTTAATAAGAAGTGCCTTCTCTTATTGATCTGGAACCAGGGGATGAAACCTGCATTACTTTTTGCTTTGCCTGTCAGTTCTGCCCTCTTTCTCTCGGAGCCAAATGTAATTTGTGTCTGAATTAACACGAGCATGCTGAACAGGGCAAAGGAGGCAGCGAGGATGTAATCTCTCCCCCTCTCTCACTCCGAGACAGCCCACTGCACTGGACACACAAACACAATTTCATATGCATCCCTGAAGATGCTGTTGGCGTCTAGTCCACCTGCCAAGATTGTCTATGGAGGCCCCCAATTACAGTCTCTGAAATTCATCAGCCACACATGGTGGCTTAGTTTCAAAACTTAGCAAGTTGTCTTCATGGACAGTGTTTTTGGGCATCACGGGCATGTCGGAACACACCCATGGAGGACAAATCTGCCATCTTGGCATTTCATACAGCAACTAGTCATTAAAGACTTTGGTAGGATGAATTCTAATGATTTGTTCGTAGCTTTAACTATTACAACCCTACTACGTAGGTGTCTCAATAGGTTTAAAACAGATTTTTGAGACCTAAACACTTTTCCATCAATTGTAGAACATTTTCCTCTCTTGGAGTTCCAGAGGAAAACCGACAATAAAAATTCAGAATGAGAGGCATTGCATCAATTTTTTAAAACTCCACTTCTGAGAGCATGCAAAGAATATGAAACATCTGTATGTACAATTGGCAATTAAGAATGAACGCCAAGGAAATGAAAAGTCGTGCATTGACAAAAAAGCATAAGGGGCAATGAGTGTGTGAGTGGGCCTGCTCTGATGAATTGGTGAGCTTTTCAGAAACGACTCGATGTCATTTGCTAGGCTCGATTGGAGTCCTTTTGCTTCAAAAGCCCCAGTAATAACCTGCAAATTAAAACTGGGGGCTTTAGTATGATTTCCAACCTACCAAACCTTAATATTGCCTCACATAAAGCGGCTTTCATTCCCCAACGGGCCCACCACCCTGCTTTCCCATCAGACAGAAATCACTATGAAAAACCTTCAATAACAATCCCAGCATTAGTCAGGAGACCCATCCGTTCTCAGTTCAAGGATGACTATTTATAGCTTGTTGCTTCGGTGAGCTGATTGCAGCAGAACAGCCGCGTCTCTGCCGTTAAGTGAGCCAGAACCCAGAGGTGACCACTTCCTGAATCTCAGAGAAGAGATCAGATGGTTCAACCACACACATATGGCTTGAATAACGCCGTTATGCACCCACAAGATAATTTAATTGGAAAGAAACTGCCAGATTCCAGCACAAATGATGTGAGCTTATGCAGATGTGTGTGTGTGTGTGCACTCATACAGGTGTTTGTACGGCATGTGAACGAAATTACAATATGTAATCAGCTAAATGAATCAGATTTATTTACACAGCCCTGTGGCCACATACACTAAACCACAAACATGCATATTCATAACAGCAGATTTGGCCTGCACCACACACACACACACACACACAGCTATGTTACAGCAGAAAGCAGTTTGTAGACGACAGGTGATGTAATAGGATTTTGTCCAAGGAGAGAGGGAGCTAAACGTCTTGCTGAAAATCACTGGCAGCACTAGAGGAAAGACAAAGATAGAGCGAGAGAGAGGGGGAGGAAAACTGTCACTTCCAGATAGACCTGGTCTGTCAGCCATCTTTTTTTCTCCCAGACGTACCAGTCAGTCTATTCCATCTGAAAAGCTCTGGAGACAGAGAGACTGTTACTGTATATAGACAGAGGCTTATAAACAGGGCAGCTACTAGTACGTTCAGAGATGTTTTGAAGGTCGAGGTTCGACCCCGATGTTTGATCTTTGGATTGGCTGCACAATCTCACAAACACTTATAAACCAACGGTCACAATCGCAGGACAAGCTATTTTTATGAAATGGACATTCTGTGCTGAAGACAAAGGAACCAAGACCTAATTACCCACGAGTGTATTTTAGATTCCAGTTTAATACATTGATTGATTCTCAGGAATAGGTTTACACATTTTATTTTTTTGTATAATTCCGGTTTACTTCGTTCCTTTCTATGCTCTTAATTTTATTTGTTTTATTCCCATGTTCTTCAGAAATGGTGAATAGTGAATTTGTTTCACTAAATTAGGGAGGAACATTGCTTAGAGTTTTGATAAGGGTGTAACAAAATGTATAACTCACGAAGCGATCGCAATATTTTAAGCCAAAATAAAGTAGTTCCTCTAAAGTATTTACTATTATTATTACAACATCGTTAATTAAAATAATATTTTATCATTAACATCAAGACCAACAAATATTCACCCATTTCATTATTCACATAAAGCCTTCATATCCCTTCAGAAAACTGTCCAATTGTGAATTAGTCCACAATTGGTTATTTTTAAAATGCCCTCATGTCATTTCTTGGATCTTGTAAGTTTTAGAGGATGAACTTATGTAGAAGGTCAAAAAATTTGAGGTAAATTTTACCTTATAAATACAAACTGAGACTTGAATAAAGCTAACTATCAAAAATCCTTTTAAAATCAACGGTAGTCACATTCTCTTATCTCAATATAACAACGTATCCTCACACCTCTAATAACTATGAGGACATTAGACCCTCACAAGTATAGCCCAACCTGTGCAAACACTCAAAACACAAGGAATGGGTCCGTTTACTCTAAAAGCACAGTCTGTTTTCGGTTTATTCTCAAAGCAATAAAGCACGAATGGACGTTTAGTCTGGAATGAGGGGCCTGACCTAGGTGGATGAGCCCATGTGTGCGGTTCTTCCTAGTGCAATTTTACCTTCTCACTCTGGACTTAAAACAAACTCTCTCTCTTCCATTGAAATAATCACTTTAAAATAATCATTCTCAATATAAAACGCTAGAATCTTAACTTGAGCTCAAAATGTAAAGCAAGCTCCCTTTCGTCCTAAACTGCAAGTAGATCAGGTGTCAAACCTCAGTGCGTTTAATATAACGCTAGTTTACATTATAAAACACCAATACAATTTTTTCCATCCAACTGAGGGGAAACGGAGAAAGCATTATTTAAATATCAAAACCTCCGAATCACCAATCATGGACACTTTATTCTTAATCAAGGTGCAGATTGGATGACCGAGCCAACTCTCCTGCCTGAAAGAGCAAATCAGAGATACAGTGAATGAAGTGAATGCTAGCATTCCCTCGCTCAATAAACCAGTAACAGCTACAATTATTCTTCCTTTTCCTGCGTGTTTAGAACATTAGGGTGGAAACGTCTATGTGTTTTGAAACAGTGACTCATGCTAACCACCAGGGGGGAGAATAATGAGGCGAGACTTGCAGGGAACATAGTGAGAGAGAAACAGTTATGAGGGGGTCAGCTGGGGATTCTATGTACACTGTCTCTGTGTGTGTGGTGTGTGCGTATGTGCGCATTTGCGTGCGTCCTCCCACTTGCTTTTGCTCACACACAAACAGTTACTCTATTTTCCATGGCATGATATGGCTGTGGTGTTCTTTCTATACTGGTCAGCCATGTTACCCAGAAGGTGTTCCTACTATTCTGAGACAGAAGGTCACAAACACACACTTAAACACCTACATACATAAGCTTAAAGACAATATGGGAGAATTTGCCCCACTACAGTACATTTATCCTGCAGAATAACAAAGGTGACCCATTATGAAAAATTCACTTTTTATAAGGTGTTAGAACACCAATGTGTCTCCATAGTGTAGGTAAACAAGCAGTACATTTAAAAAAAAAATCTTTTTATAATCATAAACAGTATCTTCAAATGAGCAGTTCCAAATTTCCCGCCCATGATGGCTGACGGTCTGCGCTAATACCATAGATACCGCCCTGAGTTACATCCAGTTACATTCTAAAAAGTTGTAACTGTCTTCTCTCCATCAGGATGTAGGAGTTCGAACATGTAGGGCTGAACACCACTACTGAATTTATGAAATTGACATTCTCTAGTTCAACAGCATTTAAAAGGAAACCCCAAAACTGTTTTTGCGCACACAGAAGCACACACACAGAAGCACACACACACCTGAGACTTCCATTAAATCTTGTGAAAAGGGGCATAAGAGGTTCCTTCTATAGGAAAACAATATCTCTGAGTGTGTTAAACTGAACAAAATACTCAGTAGCGGTTTAGAGGTCTATACAACATATTCTGACTCTAGAAACTGACTGAATGACCAAATATATTACCATTCAAACGTTTAGGGTAAGTTGTAAAATAGTAAAGACATTTATAATATTACAAAGGTTTTCTATTTATATCCTTATTCAACGATTCCTTAAAAAGGATAAATGATTTCCACAAAATTGTTAAACAGTTAAGTTTATTAAAGTACAATGTAACACTGAAGACTGGAGTAATTGATGTTGAAATTTCAGATTTCACATGACACGGATAAATTATTTTAAAACGTAATATTTCACTATATTAATTCATATATTATTTAGGGATGTGTGAGTGTAGTCGACTACACGGAACAGGATGCCACTAGTCGACACCGAAAACACTAGTCGACTACACGAGAAAAAAAAAAAAAACAAGATTTTAATGTTCAAATGACATTTTAACCTTACATGTAACTCTCTGACGCGCGCGATCGCACGTGGGATTAGAACGATCCGTGCGTCTTGTGATCAATTGCTAAATTCAAACGTGTTTTCGCGCGTTGGCTGGCGCTGCAGTCGCGACGGACGCGCTCAGCGTTTGTCATATATCACAGCTATTCAGTTTTCAACCAGTATCTTTATTTTAGGTTTCAGACGTTTAAATACTCATAAGTACTGGCAAAAAAATACATTTATAGTTTGAAAAATACACACCGATGTCTGTAAAAGCGGAAATAACAATCTATTAAATTATAAACTGACAAGGTGTTTTATTCATATCAGATACACATTGCATAGGTTACTATAAACTTCATATTCTTCTCCCGCTTCACCGGACACTTACGGTCATGTATTTCGAGCCGATTCTCTGAACTGCGGCGCCCATCTTGCATTATTATCTGACGTGATCATTATAAAAAGCTTTTAAGACAAAACGCATTCACTTCCGCATATTTGAGAATTGGAATATCAGGTAATTGATGAAAAAGCCAACAAGTGTGTGAATATTTTGA
The DNA here is from genome assembly GCA_037043235.1 of Rhodeus uyekii. NCBI lineage: Eukaryota > Metazoa > Chordata > Actinopteri > Cypriniformes > Acheilognathidae > Rhodeus > Rhodeus uyekii. The sequence continues at coordinate 4,475,272 of JAWRVZ010000002.1, read as the reverse complement.
ATAAGCAAAACTAAATAAATGCGATACATCTGTCATAGTGCTTTTGAGACGAGCCGAAAAAGCCAGATTATCGCGTCATTTACTACAACTGTCCGCCACTGTGATCACGTTCAGCTGAAAGAAATATACTTTTTTATTCTTTACCCGTTTATTGAACTCATTGTCACGGGTTTCACCATGGAAACCGACACACACGCCTCTCGCTACATAAAGCTGCAGTTTTGAGACTACAGAAGGAAAAGCGCGCCGTGGAAATGTGACCTTATTTCTAGCGGCATTACTTTTAGACTAGTCGGTTACAAAATTTCCGTTTAAACGACCAACAAATTAGTCGAAAGGCACATCCCTAATATTAATTCATTAAATACAGCATTAGTGGGAAAATATCCCCTCCTTAAATCTGCGTAATTCCTTTACCTATAGTAAAATTAAACTGAGCTTTCAGGGTCATACTGAGGTGAATTTATTTTTTTAAGTAAAGCAGCAACCATTACACGACGTGCTTAGCAGTAAAAGCCAATTTAAAAAAGTAACATTCTGCACAAAATAAAGATAAGCAGAGCAGGAGCCTCCATCATAATTAACTCTTCTTCAAACTCTGAGAAACCTGGGGTTATGTGTGTGTGTGGTGGTGGTCCGCTGGGACGGATGGGGTGGCCTTTATCAGGGCCGTCAGAGGGAAAACGCATTTCATGCTCTGCTAGCCCCCTTCTTTTTCCCTCTCCTCCCCTCTCCCTTGTCCACCTAGCAGAAGAATTAGGCAGCAAAATTGCTCCCTGTGTGACATGGCCACTGATGTGTCTGAGTCTGAGAATATGAGAGAAATGTCAAACAAGAGCATCTAAACGTCAAGCTACATTGTGCGCTGGAGGAAACACTTCTCTTAAACATGTCAAACGCACAACACAAGCTAAAAAGATCCTACTCTACTACGCGAGCATGGCCTGTGGCATTCCAGCACCATTCCCGGCTCCCTACAGGGGACTGATATTGGAAAAACTACGTTTGCTGAACTAGCTTATGACAGGGAGTCCTTATTTACTCCCAAACGTCATGTTTTCACCAGGAGTAAAACCTTCATTAGTCAATCAGTCAGTCACTGAAACTGTCAATCACCTTTCACTGACTAGCTTTACATGCACAACTTCTGTTTCAATCGGAATTCATTCATTCTTATTGATGAAGCCAAACATATTGTTTATATGAACACTAAATAAACTGATCAGGTTGATGTGACCATTATGTCTCAAGGTTCAAATCAAAATTGAGTCTTTAATATATTTGCACACTGCACAAATACACAAAGTTTCCTGCTGTTTTCACACTATTCTCCTACACTGCGACCGCACCCTGAATTTCGTTTTGGAAAATGGGGGGAAGAGATATTCCTCCCTTGGCCAATTTTTTTTGGCAGCGATTTTATAATTTGACATTTTATTTTTAATGACATATCTCACCTAAATGTTTGCACACTCATATTTGTTTTTACAATGTTAATTTTGTTGCTTATGAGTTTACACAAAATAAGGGAGCTTGATTTCAATCTTTAAATTTAAAAAAAGAAGCACAATACAATCTTTTTTTTTTGGTCTAACACTACAGTTCAGAAATACTACAGAAGCTGAAAAAAGAAATGAAATGTAAAATAACACTAGATCGTATTTTAGCCTTGTATAAATTAAATGCTCAAATGATAATACGACAATTCCTGAAACGCAAGAATCTAGTATCGTTTGAAACTTGCCTTGTGTAGACTGCATTTTGAGAGAAAGAGAAAATCACTCCGTTTGTGAAATTGCGTCTCGTAGAAAGTTTTAGGATTACTAATTGATCAATCTGTGCGCATCAATTTACTCATACAATCAAAGTGAATAAATGTTTGCGGTAATTTCCTGTATTATAAGCACAAGACATGCAGGAATGAATAATTATGTGTAATATCGCACTAAATTCGAGCCCTGCCTACTTTGTTTTAAACAGCAGACTTAATTTTTTTTCTCTTATGTGTCCTAATTAGGAGACAATGAGCACATGAGCCATTGTGTCGTGCGGTTTATAACGGTCAAGCAGTAAAAATGCAGGCAGTGACCAGCACCCAAAACCAGCCGGCTGTGGATGAAAGGACGATGTCCTGATCCGCTTCACAGACGATGAGTGGTAGAAATGACACAACAGTCATTCATGACTGTTAGAACAGCTCGTCAGATATTATGTCATTTCTTTCTTTCTAGTTTTCAATCCGAACAAATGTCCATTGGGTTAGAAAAGGAATAAACAACCCCTTCCAATGCGATTGAAATTTCATTCAGCATGAGCTCAATTAAGATGTTTACATGAAGGCTTTTCAGTCAGATTTAGCCATAAATCTGATAACTAATGGATTATTTGGTTCCATGTAAACATAGCCACTAAAGTAACAGTAAATCACTGTGCTTGATTCTAAAAAGATGGGTTAAGATGTAGTGAACGCAAGTGAGAGAGACTCACATCCGGGTACTCTTTGACCGGTACAAAGAGTTTCTCCTGCAGATGTACGATGGGTCCCACAGGCTCCGGTAACTCCAGTGGGTGTTTGTCCACCAGACCGTTCACTGTGTCGTTATACATGTCTTTCCTCACTCTGGTTATCTCTGCAGGTAGACAAAAAAAGAAAAGACAAACAGGTTAGAAACCGCTGAGAGTAAAAAAAAGAAAACACACTCCCACAATACTCCCTTCATTAACATGAGATTCAAGAGTATATTTCCCTAAATTCAGTTGTGAGATTTCATAAAAGAAAAACATTTTTGAAATTTCACAGTAACAGGATCTTTTGCACACATTAAGGTCTTTTAAACGGACTCTTTTAAAGCTTGAGGTTAAACTGCTGCTGCCAAAACATGATTAAGCTCAGGATGTCCATTCCTGTCACGCTTATACACACACAAACACACACAACCTCCACTCATGATCATTTCCTTCCTTACACACAGAGGCTGTATTTTAAAAACTAGTGAAGTAAATGAGATGATTGTTAGGGTTTGAAACAACCAGATGGTGCCGCAAACACACCTGTCGGATATAAAAAAATAAAAACATCTAGATTAAGAGTGACTGCCAAATACACACCAATCTGATACCTGGAGGAGTGGAGGAATGATTGTGACCTTTTGAAATGGATTGAATATCAGGCATGCAAATCTAATACTAGGCTGTGTAACGGTTGTTCAAAAACGTAAAATGAATCGTTTGCTATATTCCAATCATTCTGGAGTTATACGATAGCTTTGATTGATGAGCATGCAGGAATTCAAGTCTGCTGCTCTCAAATGTCATTCACTGCTATGCAATACTAGCGTACAAAAGATTTTAAATATTCCTTTGAAATTGCTCAACAAGGCTGTATTTTTAAAAATTTAAAATGCAGTAATATTTTTAAATATCACATTTAAAATAACTTTTCAATTTATAATTTAATTATTCAGTATCAACACGATCCTTCAGAGATGAATAATTCAAGAAACATGTCTTAACACTGAAAACTTTTTTTTGTTTGGAAAGTAACAGTGATGCATATTTTCAGGATTGAAATTTTTTGTTAATTTTACTTAATGCAACTCATTCTTGCTGAAAAATGATCAATTCTCTCAAAAGCAAAAAAACATCAGTAATGTATTCTGGCTTGTATTTAGTCACAACTAGGGTGGAAAATTAAAAATCACATTCAAATTGAAATGATAAAATTGTCAAAGCCACAAATATATAGTCTGCATGTGTTGAACTCATTTCTGTTTGTTACTAAACATACTTCAGCGCTGACACATGTTGTCAGCAGTCTCAAAGAAACATTATGAAAAAAGTGGGATCACAGCGTCAACAGTGCTTACACACACTCTGACAAGATTTTTCAACAGCTAGAAAAGTGTAAGATCTGTAAAATAAAGCAGAAATTCAGTGAATTTGATTTCTACCAAAGAGTGTGTTCAAATTTGTAGTCAAATGTCTACTGATGCAAACCCTTTCATTTTTACCTCCATGGCAGTCCTTAAATTCAATGGATTTGCAGCATTCTCTGATGAAGTGCAAACTGGGCGACCACGGAGAACTGACTTACAACACTGACACTGCTTGAGTGTGCGCTCGCGTGTGGTTGATGGGGCCCCAGAATCCTAGGAGGGGTTGACGGGTGACGCAACACCCAGATCAGAACAACAGCAGCTCATGGGCCATGTAAGGACGAAACCTTTAACAACTTATCTTCTCTCACACATGCAATGAGTCCCAGAGGAGGTGACACAACTGCTGCAAGTATATTAGTCACATTCACATACAGAATTCAATCCATCTTCTCTCTCTAGACCCGATAGCAACCTCATATTCCTCCACCCTTCTCTTTTTCCATCCCTCGGACTCACCCGGTGTCTCTCACTCCACCTCTCTCACAATAGAGCAGGAACGATTTCTCTGGCTATCTGGTGAAAAAGTGCTGCATGTCTACATGTTTAATATTCTTGGACTGCAAGAGAGTAGTTTAAAGTAAAAGCAGGAATTAAAAAATTTAAATACCCTCGACTGAACTAGAAATGGGTCAGGAACAAGAGTGTGTTCATTTCAATCTTCTCCCAGGCTCACACACACTATACATCCCTGACCACGTGCCCTTCCAATATACATCAGAAATAGCCGTCAGTGTAAATGATCATCTACAGAGCACATTACCTAATTTGTAACATTTTATTTTTGCCTGTCTTTGGTCACACACACACACACACTCAACCCTCTCTTCTAAAAGCACTCCTTTAGTGTGCACTTAAAGAGCCAATGAAAAATAGAAACTAAAGTGTTTCTGTCCTTTGGCTGAGCGAGAGAGGCACAGCGAAATGCCACATTACCATAAAGTAGCAACGAGAGAGTGAGCAAACGATAGATCACATGCCATTAACAGGCACAAACTCCGAGGTGAGTCCTAATTTCAATGTCCAGGCTGCTGCTAGCCTAATGGTTAAGCACCTTATTTTCCAGCACAAAGGTTGCAATTTAAACTCAACTAAGGGGTGAGGCAGGAATGTGGAGAAGTGGTGACATCAAATCCGAATCCATTAAGCAGAACACCGAGCCCTACAATCGCTCTGAGGTTGCAAAGTTTTAGTCATTTGATCATTAATTTGATCATTTATTAGCTCATTTATTTACTCTTCGATATTTACTTTGCTTTATTGCAGGAAACAATTGTTTTCTTTCATTTAGAGAGCAAAGATGGAGTTGATGAAGAAAAATGTCCCATTCCATAGAAATATTTCACTCTAAAATATTAGCAAAAAGACTGTGGCTATAATGCATTGCATTGGCTAATTTTTCATGGGAGCTATGAAGGAGTCTCAAACTACCTTCAATTGTTCACCCAAAGTGAAAAGAAAAGCAAAAACTCTCCAAGCTTTTGGTATCTGACTATTAATTTTCACAGACACACGAGCTGAATTCACCACAATATGTCGATAACAGTAAACCAACCATCTGTATTTATACTAGGGACGTGCAAGAGCAATGTCGACACCCGTGCACTGCTACTAGTTGACAAACAATATTCGACTACACAATTTTTTTTATTGGAAACTAAATTGCCTCAGACTTCGCATGTGTTTTCTTTCTGTCAGTCATAGCAGACTCAAATGACCATTTGAAAGACGAGCGATGTGTGAGTGTTTTTGAATTAGAAAGAAAAGGGTTACGTAAACTAATAATAATTCCACTGGAGCACAGCGTAACCATATTAATCACAGGCATGGAGATGTTAGACTAGACAAAACAAACTCATCATACACGCATATATACATTTTATACAAACAATACAACAATTTTATACCATGAGAAAATATGCCAATTACTGTCTTGATACTAAAAGCATTAACCATCGCCGATATACCTCTGACTAATCGTGGATATACAATATTAGTCTATCATCACAATTTTTACAGTTTTGCATTTAAACATTTTAAAGAGTAACTTATTTCTGTTTCAGTAGATACTCCTAGAGTCTTCAGTCTCACATGATCTTTCAGAAATCATACACAGATTTGGTGCTGACTGCTCAGGAATCGAATAATTTATTTTGTTAGTTAAACGACTTAATATTTCTGTGGAAGCCATGATAATTTATTTTCAGAACAGAATGAATTTAGTTTTAACTATGTAAATGTATTCACTGTCACTATTAATGCATCCTTATTGGGGGGAAAAAACTTTTGAACAGTAATATGAAGGACAATACTGGGGGAAAGCGATAAGAAATGTGAAGGAGTGGGAAATGTATGTGGTAAGAACGAAAGAGAATATTCGCTGCTCTAACACCGCACAATATTGGAAAGCAAGGAAGGCAGACACGCTTTAAAAACGAAAAAAAACCTCCTCAAAAAGGGTGAGTAGGTAAACAAGGTTAAACATCCCGAGACCCTGAAGCGGAGGAATATCAGAATAAGCTATTCTCTTTTCCTCTCCTCTCTCCAGCCCTTTAACTGTTTACCTATCCATCAAAAGAGCCATTCTGTCCTTATGTTTGTCAATATAAGCAACATTACTACCACAGTAAAGAGGAGCAATAACCATATAAAATGATTTCTATAAATGTATAGAAATGCTATTCCTGGCATCCAGAGGTCCGGCTCCGATTTAGAATAAAATCTGGACAGAAAGAGGCCGACATCTGCTGCTCTCAACACTTCAGCAAACATTAGCATCTATCAGTCTGAGGATTAGTTAGTTGGGAGCTATTAAGTAGACATGAATAGTAATTCAGCAGGAGTGAAAGGGTGCGAGTGTCACAACTTGCTTATGGTCAGTTAAAGTGATAGTTCATAAAGAAATGATTTGTGTACAATTATTTACTTAGTAAAGTAACTTCAAATTCCTTTCTTCAGAGGGAGTTTTTCTCCATTTCAGTATTCCAGTACTATTTCTGAACACTGAAACGCCTTGAGTTTTCTTCCAGGAACATTACGTCACATTATTCATCATTTAAATAATTCCTGTCCAAGCCATACGATAAAAACAACAACAACCGAGTTATGTCAGTAGCGTGTTAAAACAGGAGTGCGTTACGGTAAGGGGAGTGACATTTGCAAAAACCTGCTCAATGCGCTTTTTTTTGTTTTTTTTTTACATTCAAACATTTAAAACCTAATCTAGTAGACGACAAAAAAAAATTCAAGACTCTGTAAAATGTCATAATACGCACTCTCTAATATTCCATATTTGTCCCCGCATTATGAAGAAAAAGAAAACGAAGCAGAACGAGCAGCGAGAGTTTAAAGAAACAGTGATTTCACGCCATACAAAAGGATGGCGAGTGCTCAAAGCTCTTTAAGATTAAAATAAAAGAGAGGTGACTTCAGATGAAAGTCTGCTGATGTACAAGTTTTTCCACTTTGAAGCAATGCACTTTAGTGATCATAAAGCACAGCTAGCCTCTGCAGCCACAAGATTCCTGCTTAATGCATTGGCCCGCTTTATTCAACCCACAAACAACTTTATCTCAACAGACACTTAAAACTTCCAAACAGAGAAACAAGAGGACTCTTTTGGGGGAAAAGAAAGCAGAATGCTCAAGATAGGGCCTACAGAGAGCGTGTAAATTTACAGTCTTATCAAACGTCCACACCTTTTTTTAAGTGTAAAATCAGTATATTTCACTGCTGAGTCCTGACGGCCAATAACTAAAACTTCTTTCAGAAATATTTGCTCCATACAAGAATTCCGTGAACTCAGCACTGCATTTCATGTTTTGCAGAGGAGAATATATTTTCCCACAGCATTAATATGGCTCTTCCAGAGAAATATGCAGCAGAGTTTAAACAAGATGCAACAGCTTGTCAAAAACAGGTGATGGGAGCTTGTTTGCGCACGTACAACATGCAAGACATTCACAAATTCTTTGAAGCAGCCCAAGTTTCCCCATGTCATAAACACTTGATACCACAAAAACATCATTACAGAAATATGCTATGCCAAAAAAAATTTGGACAGTGAAAAAAAAAAGAAGAAGAGTAAAGCATAAAGAACTATATAATAAGAGTATAGCATATAAACAACAAGGTTCTGTATGCATGGGTCCATCACTACAAGGAAAAAAATAGGAGAAAAAAAATTAAATGGAGATTAATATATCCTGATGTTAGCAGGGGCAAGAGAGGTAGCATATAAAATACTAATCAAATATCACTAGCTTTGAGTGGTCTCAAGGTAATAAACAATTTTTTTGCAGCTTCTTTCCTTTAAATGCATTGCGGCCTAAAGAAAGAAACTACTCAGAGAACCACATTTTTACAGAGACCGACTTCTGTAAATATTAGAGCTGAATTTCATAAATAAACACATTATTTTGGGCAGTGCCTCAGCTCCCTGTCAGGAAAAAAAGGAAAAGAAATTCTGCTTCAGAGAAAGGGAGTGGTGAAAAATTCAAACAGAAGAGAGAGAAAGAAAAAGATTCTCATTCTTGGCTTGTATGGTTGGTGCCGCCACGCACCAAGTCAAATGTAATCAGTTACCAGAGAACGAACCACAACACGGACTTAATCCTACAACCTTGAGAAAGGAATTTAACAATTCTGGTTCCAGATACACCATGATTGATTTATTATTTTTCACTGATTCAAATCGATAACTCAGAAATTTCAAAATTATTGCAATAAAACTTAGAGACAATTCATACAAAGGAAATTCTGTCCTTTTTAGTCCTCATGTAATATCAAACTTGTATGACTTTGTTTTTCTTCTGTGGAACACCACAGGAGATATTTTGAGAAAGTTTTGGTTGGCTTTGACTGCATGAAGAAAAGGAAACATCTTTTCTTACATTCAACAGAAGATTTGGAATGACATGATGTTGAGTAAATTGCCATTATTCAAATTTTTGGGTGCAGTTTAGAAGTTGTTTAGAAGTTGAAGTGAACCGAACACCACAGTCAGTTAGCTGGGTGGGTGCAGAGGAATGTCTGCAAAGTGTCACATTGTAATGGTTTCTCTCAATTGAGTGGAAGTGCAGACTGATTCGGAGAGATCTCCTGGACGAGAACCAGCATCGGTTCAGTACAAAAGGTAAGTGAAGGCAGTGGTGGGGGCTCTCAAATAAGCACACATTTACTAAACACTGTAGGACGCTTGAGAGGCTGATTAGTAAAGTTCAAGTAAAACACCCTTGAGCACTTCACATTCAAAAGCAATGTCTAATCTCTACAAAATTCTAACAAGTCCAAGAGGAAACGGAGCATTTCACTTTAGGCCAGATATTGCATGGAAACGGACATGCATCCAAGTGTGTCTGCTGTCCTAAACAACCATGAGGAAACGCATCAACTGTATTAGAAAATGCCACGTGTAATCAGACGAAGGGGAAAAAGTCATTCCAGAGGCAGAAGATCATTTCAGAGAGCACCGACGTGTCCAACAACCAACAGGTCAAAGATTACACATGTAGAGATTCCTGCCAACTGCGTTTCTCAGTTACATGATATCAGAAAGACTGAGGATTAAAAGATTAGAACGCTGGACATTTGTACCAGAATTAACCTGATCCCTGACCAACACGCACTCCGATCTCTCTATCTTCTCCCTGTGCATTCCCAGATTGTCCTGCTGCAGTCCGGGTTTCCGCAGAGCCATTATGAGGAGCTAAATTTAGCAGGGAGGCTTGTCACACTTGATGATATGGTGCAGGGTTATAGAGTAGAGCTGTTAGGGAGGGGGTGGCTTTGGGTTATCATTCAGGACGAGAGCACAACAGTTACTGCGGTGGTTTAATGGCTGCCCAGCAGGGCGCAGGGTCTAACCACAGCCTGTAGATTACGCTTACACCCGACTCATATGCTATACAGGGAAACCAACAGTGTCGAGAAGCCTCTGGCCACAAGAAGAGGCTGGTCACAGCTGGTCTGTTCAGAGGCAGGTGAGTTTGGGACACTGGGGAACAAAAGAACTGACACAGCCAAGCTGATCCAGCCATACACACACCAATGCTTCCTGTATCGCCATTCAGCCACGGTGCAAAATATCTCTCACCATTGCAAAACATATATTTGAGTTTCTTCTCTACACTGAATGTGATTAAGTAGACTGTGGATCCCACAAAATAATACCAAAAATACATTTAAAAAATCTATTGCATTCTTTACTGGATGTGTGAACAACAAATATTCATTGTAAAAACTGTAGTCTGATTTATGAGCAAATAACTCGTATGGTTTTGTAAGAATCTGTACAAAGTATTAAAAAAAAGTGTTTTATCTGTCCTCCTCAAGGCTTTTCAGCAGTGTAATTAAAAATAATTAAAACACATTTCAAAAAACTGCAAATATATCAGATGTAGTAATATACTGGTACAGCAATACAAAAATAGTCTCATTTTGTTTAGCATGTAGTGGAGAATAGTGTAAAAACAGTAGGAAACATTGATGCAAGAGAACACAGATTAAAATCTGCAACAACTACAACAAACCTACAAAACCTTCTCCAGGACCTGCAAGTAAACCAAGACCCTTCAAAATCTCTCACAGGCAGAGCAGATGTTTCTGGAATTAAACAGGTTGTAGTAGTGACAAAATAAAAATACAACTGATTATACCATTTACAAATTTCTAGATAACTCACTGCTTTTGCCATATGACTTGCTGACTGTACTCCATCTGTGCATGCACACACACACATAATCACACAATGGTGCTTCAGCAGGATGTGGAACGAAGGAATAACAGGAAGTGAACTTGTGCAGAAAGGAAAAGCCATCGATGTTTTAACAGACCATAAACCGTACGCAAGACTTCCTGAGTGTGTCTAACTGCTCAAAAAAAGAGGATCCTGTGACACCAATAAGAGATCCATGAACTCGGATCAGCCACAGGTTACAGGCAAAACATGTACCCAAGAAATCTCTCTCTTTTTTGGGGGAGATGATTAAGAACATCTAATAATCATCCATCCATTTCTCAGGAATGCGTTCAAGGGTCTTTCACAAACACACAGAAAAAAAGTGCAGTAAACTTGCTGAACAATGATAGGAACTGAACTGAATGCTCAAGCAGGAAGGAAGGAACCAGTCAGTAAATGTGCTAAGAGCAGATAACTAAACACCTCCTTCCTCCTGGACACGACACCCCCCTTATCCTCCTGAAACATGGTAACAAACTTGCTTAGTATGACAAACCAAAAACAAACAAGAACAAACTGAGTTTCTTTGTTCCCTTCTCCATTTAAAACCAAACTTATTCAAAGCCTCTCTTTAAATAGCTTGCAGTGGTGTCAAAAGCACCAGTATTAGCACTAATCAGCAGAGGTGTGAAGGAGGACAGGACTGATCTGATTCTGGGGTTTCTTCTCTGATGTGGACAAAAGCTAGCACTGGTGAAAACCGCTGCACTGAACTATTCTTCCTTTACATCATCCCTTCTTTTTCCCTGTCCTCTATTAGCGCGAGATGGAGCGGCAGAGCTGCATTCCTCTGCTTTTAATTAGCAGGAAATGAGGGCAGCCAATGACAAGGACCATTTACACCAGTGAATGAGAGAGAAGTGAGAGTGAGTGAGATCTCAAGGTGCTAGTTTTACTATGTAACCGATCTCATAAGAGATGCCTGGGGACACAGGATGGCAGACAACACGAAGTTCCACCCTTCACGGGAGTAGTAATGACAGCAAAGCACTCGACAGAAGCTTCCAGACGAGTACGAGCACAACCAGGAGACTGTCTGCCAAACTTGGAAGACACGTTATACCAATTTCATTCAATTAAAGTGTGATAGAGGAGTATATTACAGAGCATACTTCTCCCTCCGACACGCTGACGGTTCAGTCTAATGTTTAGGTATCCTGGGCCCCACATGTCACAAGACAAAACCTATTATAAGAGCGATAAGGTAGTTATTTAAAAAGGAACTTTTCAGCCATGCAGTGCAGATCAGCAGATTACTAGCAAAACCAGTTCATTGGCATTCTGAAGAAATCTACTTCAACATCTAAGGACCAATCAGACAACAGAGACACCTGGAAACTCAGTCATTAAAATTAGGTGAAAACTTAGTGAAATTCTGTAAATACTTACAGAAATACTGTGCATGTGAGAGAGTTGAACTGTTTGAAACTCCAGCAATAGATGGACAACAGTAAGATATGACTGGAGATATTCATATATGCAAAGAAAAAAAGAAAAAAACATCCAAGAGAAAAAAATATTCACTATGTCGCAACCTAACAGCTGTCACAATGAGTTTTGTCCACCAGAAGCTTTCAGCTGATGGTCTTAAGGACAGGAGAGAGAATGGAAATAAAGTGTAAGATACTAAAAGCAGGGTCTGCATAGGACTCTTGACTAATGCAAACAGACAGACTCTGTTATAGACTTTAAATGTGAGCAACAGTCTTTATCTAAAGAGAAGAGATGCAGCCCTCTGGCACTGAAAGAGAAAGACAAGGAGGGAGAGAGAGATAGAAATTGGGAAGTAGAGACAAAAAAGACACCTGGCAGAGCTTTGCCTGTGACACACAGGAAATACATAGTGTACTATGACTTTGGCTCAAAACATTCTACGCAACTCTTGAAGCAAAAATGGGTTGCATGGTTGTTTTGAAAGAGTTCTGGGCAGAAGTGAAAACGATAAACTGCAACTAACCACAATCTTAAAAAGTCAAATAAATGCAATTACGATTATTTAACACTATTTATTGGTGGGTGAAATTATAAAAGTCTTATTTCATAACATGAGTCAGTGAAATTTTACAATTGTCAATACTATGTTAATCTAAGTAAAGAGTCCTCAAAACAGTTACAGAAGACAAGTAAACAGTCAGCATTACAATCAGAACCTAGAAACTAATTACAATCAAAATAGACAAAAGAAATTGGAAGAGAACAAGAATACAAATGAAGTCAAGCGTTTTGGGTTTTAAAGCAAGACGTACTAACAGCTGTATTCAGATGAGTACAAGAGAAAATTGAATAAAATGTGAAATAACTGTTGCATCCATTAATTATAGACTAATCCTCATCAAAACTACAAAAGTTATTCATTCGAGAGCAGTGAGTGATTTTACGTCTTTTGTGGTTTGATTACCAATAATGGCTATAGCAGATTTATTAGGATGATGTCACTTTAAGAGCGGCACAGATCCAATATACACAGGCCTCGATGAATTATTCCAGGGTCACTCGCCCTGCAGGACTAGTGAACCTAAAAACTTAATCGCCCTTCACATAAAGCACTCGCCCAGCATTTTAACAGACAAAAATAGTTATTAAAGTAAAAAACACGATATACTGCAAAACCAAATATTTATTGGTTGAATGCAACAAAAACCCAGAAACAATATAATTAATCTGATAGTGAATCTGAAGATCATTTTTATGGAGATAAATTTAATAAATGTACTATATACAAACAATGGGATGCAGCCACGGAGGCGTTATTTACTGGATTTTATTTTCTATATTATAACACCGATGTCCAGCAAATCAGCCCATTTCAAATGATGGAAAAACAAAATACAATCCGCATGATGCTAAATCCAACGCCGATAACAGTAACATTCACTTCGTCCAGCTCAAAGTCAAACATGCTCAATTTCAAACACAATAAGTAATAATTCTATGACGGCTTTGACAAATGTGATATTACACGAGCAGCTGTTTCTCTGTCTGCCTCAAGCCCGGCTGATGCCCCGCCCCCGGGAGTCATTTACTCCACTGTGATTGGCCCCCGGAGTCATTTACTCCACTATGATTGGCCCCCGGGAGTCTTGTACTCCACTGTGATTGGTTGGCCTGTACAGCTGCAGCTCGCACGAAAAAGGAACCTTTCACACACACACAACGCGGTAAAGCGCTATTCATTCAAAACTCGTGGGCCACACTTACATTAAACTTTCATATGGTCCCGGGGGCCACAAAATATCGTTTCGCGGGCCGCATGTTTGAGACCCCTGAGGTAAATACTACATTCGTGATTCGTGGTTCAAACTTTAGAACTGAATCGTATATCTGAACGCTACTAGCCCGTCGTCGATTTTCTGCTCTTGTTTGGCATATTTTACGAGTGTTATACGGCCTGAAGTTTTTTCTATGTAGTAACAGTTGAATGATAGAAAAACTGTATTGGAATCTGAAGAATCTAACTTGCCCGACAGGGCGAGTTTTATCAAATTTTTACTCGCCCGAGCCGAGCTTTCACTCGCAAATGCGAGCGGGCGAGTGGATTTGTCGAGCCCTGATACAGTTACACTGCTTTCTTTTAACCGTTTACTTTCACTTACGACAAAACAGACTATGTTTGCAACAATACTTATCAATACAGCATTTCAACATATTTGTATGTAGGCTATTTGAATGTTTAGGCATGACTCCGATGTCCACATTATACTTTGCTCATGCATGAGCACCGGAGTCCGCCTAAAGAACAGCATCTCTTAATGTGCTCTTTATAACAATGTTTAACATCAAGCATGTCCCACAGTTTTGTAACAGTAGTGCACATTTTAGTGCACAACACTCACTTATTCAGCTGATTTGGATGTTAAGTTTGGCTTAGGGAGGAAAGAAAGGAAGCCACAATCGTTTTACCTTGATTAACTTGTTTTCATAATGTTTTCCAAAAGTTATTAAAATGCATACTGGATATAAAGAAAAAGAAAAACAATCCAAAGCACTAAAACAGTCCTGAAATTTATTATGAAAAAACTGTGCTGAACCATGAAAATATTCTAAATTAAATATTTAAATATGAATATATTAATACATACTGAAGTAAAAAAAACAAAAAAAACAAGCATTTAAAATTGAAGTCTAAAAATTTATTAGTAAATGATGAATTAAACAATACTTCTACGGCATCAATCTTAATGACATTTTTACTTTTTAAAAATTGAATCTTATTGTAATGTTACCATTTCATATAAATCCAAATGTCATGCTTAAATATATCTATGCAAAGACAAGAGCACTGAAATTACATAAATGTATATTACAAGTATAGTATTGCATAGTATACGGCAAGTATAGCTGCCATTTTAGAAAACTTGATTATTTAAATCGAAATTTTTACATTATAATTGTACTTTGACTTTTGAATGAGTGCACTGTGTTGCAAAATTGTATTACATTTAATTTTATAGCAATGTTTTTATAAATTTGCGCAACTTTCAAACTGTGTTGAGACACTTAATGCGTTACATTTAATGTGAAACCTGGATCCTGAAGCAAAACCATTTTGCATCGTGTACCTTATGGGTACGATCAATAGTTTAAAGGTCAAAGGTTTTCAAACTTTTGAATGCCAAGGACATCCATGTATAGTTTTTAGGGAATACCTTCCTAAATTTAAAGGCAGCCACGCATTTCTTTTTTTTTTTACATGTATTTTTGTACACTGACTCATTTACATTATATAAAAAGAGTGACTGATGACTTAAATTCTCAAAACTAATTTTGTAGAGCTCTTAAAACTAAATATAATTCCAGAACAGTGAACTTTGAAAGCCTTAGAGACATTTTTTACAGTCTAAAAACACCAACAACAGATTAAAGAGAATATTATAATAGCTTCCATTTATTTGTAGCAATCAGAAGGTCTGTGGTTTGCTGCCTCTACGTTAACGCAAAAACTCTGGTTAACTATATATAACGGGACGGCACAGAATTAATTTGTGCGCAAGTACACATGCAGAATATTTTTATGGCTCTCTATTGCAACAGGCTTATCTAAACCACTTCAGTCATAAAACCAAATTCATTTATGGTCTCAATCAATGCTTTGTGTGGCTACTGTTAAGGCTTTCTGAACATCTAAAGAGTGAAAGAATGCAGCGCCGCACACAATCGGTATTGTGCTGGTCAAACCGGTGGTGCAAAAGAGGCTCAAACAGGAAACCGTAGCCGAGGTCACATCCCGTGTGCACTAGTAGTGATGTCATGTGTGTGTGTGTGAAAGGGTCGTTGAAACACATAGTGCTTCATTGTTCAAGTGCAGATGTGTCTGTGAAACCACACAGACACTAGCCCACCCCCCTTCATGCAGGCTGACCTCATTCACAACACATACTATTTGTCTTTCCATGTCTCTTTCTCGCTCTTTTCTGCCACCCGGTTCTGTTCGACCCTGCCATCGCGCTCTCTGTGCACACAATCAATCTGTTGACCCCACTAGCACACTAAACCTTCTCACAAAGCGCAGTCATGACATTGTCTTCCTCTCCCATGATGCTCTTTTGTTTTTGACACATTTAAGAGCTAATTGAGCACAAATGCAGCAGTGTAACAAGGAGCTAGCAGATAAAGACAAAGCTTTGTGAAGCACAAAGGGACGGCAGTGGCTTCTCTGTAGCATTTGACAGCAGGATTGATGAAGGCCGATATAACATCTACAGTGAAACAAATCTCTCTCTCACAAAACAGTTGGCTCTAGTGGAATGTTAAAATCACAACAGGTGACTAAGCTTCAGTGAATACTTTACAGTTTAGCCTTTAGAACACACACACACAACTACAAAAGCTTACACACACACACACAGAGTCATCTGCCCAGAGTTAAACAGCTGTTTGTGTCTGTTAAGTGCTCTAGAAATAGTCTGGTTTGTTCTAGATTGTGGTTCTTGGTTTCACAATGTAAGCCTGTCTTACTGAACATGCAAAAGCTGAATTAGGACCGTTGCGGTGATATTTTTTTTCCTTGCTGTGATTGAGTGTCTCAACATCATGAAATGTGATTATCAATTCTTTCTTTTTTTGCTATATAAGTGAGTGTTACAATGTGATCAGCAGGAATGAAGATGGAGATTCAAAAACAAAACAGCCTTTATTAATCCAAACAAGTGACTAAGAACAAATGAAACAGCTAAATAAAAGAGATATTAAGTTCAAAGGAACGCAAACAAGACGTGATACTAATGCACAATTATTGCAGCAAACTAGGACATAATCAGTAACCTAAGAAATCGAAGCTAAACAGCGCAGGGAAACAGGAACTAAAGGAAACAGAACAATGTCAAAATAAAGCTCCACATAAAGCTAAGAATAAGCCTGTTGGGCAACTGTGTGTTTAACGGTTAGTTCTGATCCTCGAATCTGAACGAGAGGCTTGGACTGCTGATATTTCCCAATAGGATCCAGCATCAGCATAGATTGTCTCTGCACATTCAAGACAGGCGTTCACTCAGTGCAGTTACGTTGTTATGCCACTAGGTAGCGGCAAAAGTCAGAAAAGGGGACAGTCTTTGAATCATTGTTCAAAAATGCAGATTTATTCATAAAGGTGTTGAAATTAACACCACTTTACACGGCTCAACTGACCACCAATGTCCTGCCGGAGGTGACGACTCAAATTAAAAACCATGCCACTTATTCAATGCCTTGACCAGCTCTAATGACATTCATGGGAAATATCCGTAAACGTTGAAAAGGATGCTGTGACAAATATTGGTTTCCTCTTCTGATTTTTTTTTCTTTTTCCAACAAATATATTCTTGGCCTGAAAGACAGAAGCAGGAAAAATTGCACACAATCAGTCGATCTCTCTTACTTTCACTGTCCGTTTACTAGGCTTGTTAGTACAAATCTTCAAATCTAAAAAAAAGGACAGTTGGTGAGAAGGGTATAGCCTTATGAAAACAAAAAATGTGAACATCGCTTGCAATGTAGGTTGCCTGCATTCCTGTGCAGTATCACATATCCTGGAATGCTACTGTGAGTTCAGAGGAATTATGTTTTCCTAGCCATACACAAGATTACATCGGCAAACAGTTTGTCTGTCCGCAATGAACCTGAATACATTGTGAGACAAAACCACACTTAATGTACGAGTTAAACACGTACTTCTAACTTTGTGACTGCAGAGATGATGCACACACTACCGTTGAAAATATTAGGTAATTTTGAAAAGGTTTTTTTTTTTTTTTGAACGAAATTAATACTAAATTAACCAAAAGTTACAGATACAAGAACCTTTCTTGTTTGTGAGTGAGATTGAGAGAGATTCTATTAGCAAGTGAGTTGATGTTCGGAATGAAATCATTCTGACATCATTTACTGTAGAAAAGACAGACAAATAACCCACTTATATCACAATGACATCTGTGCTCTCCCACGAGGCCTGGTGCACAGTACGCTCTGATTGGCTCTCTATTAGGCAATACTCAAAACAGACAGAAACACATTTGGTTTGGAGACACCCATTTCTGCAGTGAAATAACCTGCAGTGTTGCCTGATCTGATGCTGAGAACGAATCAGAGGTGAAGAGTTGAAATCACAGGGTGAGACAGTCAAACAGAACCACCTGCGGCCGAGGCTACGGTCCACACGGATCAATTCAAGAACCATTTTCCAGCCCAAACAGAATAAGAGCGATCATAATTACGCCCAATTAAAGCATTAAAGAGACCAAACAGACATCAGATGGATTCAATCGTTTAATGAATGCGTGGATGAGTACTAAGGAATACTGCTATTTGATTTAGCCAAACAATTCCTTTGTCGCTCAATTAGGGACTGTGAGAAGTCGCAAAGGAAGGGAAAACGCAACGGCAAACAGTGTCTAAAAGCTGCTGGTTTTCAAACAGAGAAAAACAGCACAGAAATGGCATGAAAGAGGAGTGTGAAGGGGTGTGGAGATATTTCAGGCAGTTGTGGAATGTAGAAGGGTGGGGCCCTTTCCCCCGTTTCCAGAGTGAGAGGATAAACACCAACCGCTCCTGGACAGACTCTCCCGACCACATTAGAACTACTCACAGTAAAACTACAGAGACAACCAGACACAAACACACACACATATTGCCTCATGCTATAAAAGCACAGCTTTTGGTTGAGAAACAGTTTTCTGGTTCTTATGAAAAGGACTCCTCCCATTCCAAAAACACTGAATCAGCCTCTTCCTGTGCAAGCTGGCCCGTGAAAGCCCTGCTGTTCTCCTACAGGGAGCACATGAGCATGAGTGTAGTTAGGAGTTTAGTGACTCCGTCTGAATCATTGAATCAGCTTTAGTCAGGCTCCCAGCTACGGTGGCCAGAAGAGAATATAATCTGGCTCAATGGGAGAGAAAATGTTGCAGATAAATTCTTCACTGTACCCGGGTGGAAACGCTGTGGAAGGGCGTGCCGGTATCTGTGCGGTGCAAGGAGGACAGCGGTGCTGGCAGGGTTGAGTCTGATAAGAAACCCCTGCACTCGTAAGAGAGACCCCCTGATAACGGGGCACAGCCTGACGCACACAGACTTGACTTTATCAGGGGCCACACAAGGGCCGAGTCAGGGGCCAGTCCATACACACACCGCCACTGGGGGGGGGAGGGAGAGGGAAAATGAGCGAGACTCCTCTGTTCCCTGCGCTAACCCTGTCAACCTCTTCCTGCTATCCAATTTATCACCGCCCAGCAGGACACAGAAAAAGAGAGAGAAACAAAGCTAGAGAGAATAAAATTATCTGCACACTCACTCGACTGAACCCTGGCTCGAGCAGAGTACCACAGCTAATGGATCCAGCTAGCTAATTAAACTAGATGCTGTAAAGGGGTCCCACGGGTCCCAACCTATAAGAATCATTTCCTGTTAGCACCTGGAATGACCTCAAACACAAATACTGCATCTAAATTACTGTACTTTCAGAGTACTGAATCTAATGAAGAAATTACTTACTGAAGGGGGAAATTGGTAGTCATCGGTATACAGCTTATGCACTGACCAATCAGATTCAAGTTTCTTATTGGATTATAATTACACTACCTTTGAAAAGTTTGGGGTCATTAACTTTTATTCAGGAAGGCTGCAATAAATTTGTAAAAGTGACTACTATAATGTAACAAGATTTCCATTTCAAATAAATGCTGTTCTTTTGAATTCTGAAGGATCATGCGACACTGAAAAAAGGCAGCTATGCCATCACAATAATTTACAACAACACTATTACTGTTTTTTTAAATCAAATTAATACAGCCTTGGTGAGCATAAGACACTTTTCAAAAACATTCTCACAACTTCAAACTTTTGAACGGTGGTGTGCACTTTTCTAAGAGTCACGGAAAACCCATTAACCACTTCAAGACAGAACAACTTCCTAACAACCTGTGAGCACGAGAAATCAAGATCTTTAACCTTGACTTGTTCGCTCCATCGCTATATCCATTTCTGAACACCCCTGCATTGAGCTCTGGCACTGGACTCAGCTGCCACTGACTTATCAAAGACAGCTCTAAAAACACCCGCAGGGTCACCTCTGAAGATCACAAGCATGCTGCAAACCTGTCTTTCTCTCGTCAGCCTGACACACACTTGCGCAGTGCAGGGAGAGGGAGGGAAAGCAGTTGTCTTGTGCGGGGAACAGAGAGGGTGACGAGGGAGACGTAAGGGTGTTGGTTTTCCTTTACCATGACAACAGCTGCAAACACACACAATCCATTGGCGTTATGAGCGTTTGTGTGCAGCTGTCACAACAACTCTTATAAGGAGACAACTCAGAGAGCATCCACACATTTCACCTCCAAACCCCCACACTCTTTCATCCAGCAAAAACACGTGAAGCTGCAATGAGATGTTAAGTCTGTGCTTTATTTACACATTAAACCCTCCACAATAACAATAGCAGAGCTTAATGAAACCTACGATACCATCATCTGTCTAGCCTTCTCAGATCAATTTCTACTGAACACACAACAACGGTGTGCCTTTTTCAACTGATCGGCAACGTTTACCTCGTCATGTGACAGCACTAATCTGGAGTGAAACCTGATCTTGGATCAGTGCAATACACAGAAAAGATGGAGCGCACGCCTCCCCTAAAACTCATGACAGACAAACATTCAATTTTTCCATTTTGCGATTATTCACACCAATAACTGTGTTCAGTTAACAGAAGAAATCATTCCGTCTGGTGTCAGCTCCGTAATTTACCGCCAGCTTTGCCAATCAATACTGCACATTCAATTTCTTCAATTATTTTTTCCCTGATTAAAGAAAAAAAAGTGTTTATTTAATAAATGCGTGTAAAATTGCATTATATTACCCTGCTGTCTTGACACCAGTATTAGTGATATTTTTTTTTAAACGCATCAGTCTGATGTAAAGCAGAGGTCAGGAGAGATAGCAGACGCTGTGTAGTAGTACAAATTTCCTCTCTTCGCATTAAGTCTGAGTATTTACCGTTACAAATACATGACTGGCCCACATCACCCTGAGCTGCTCATTTGCATAGCCAAATCAGTATGCAAATTCAGCTGAGCACAGCAGAGATTTTACACCTAGTCCAATTCATGTGCGCGTTCAAAGAAATGTGTGTCATAGTGGGGGGGGGGGGGGGGAACGAAGGATGAAGGTGTCCTCTGAGGTTTCAGCATTTTTGAGTGGATTGAAGAGAACAGATTACTGCAAGAGAGGAGCAAAGTTCAGGTAAACAGAGCAGAATGAGTACAGAAACACAAACATGAAGCTGTATCGCTGCAGGAGAAACTAAAACCTCGCTGTTTGGCGTCAGAGAACACAGCTTCATGAGAAACCTCTCACGGAGATACTAAGAGACAAAGCAGAAGACTTCTTAATAAAACACATCTGTGCCATTTACGTATAAAGACAGAAGAAAAGTCTGCACATCTACAGTAGGACTTTTAGTAGTTTGAGAGTTCATCACGATCCACATACTAAAATATTAAAGATACTAAACAGACAGTTCACCCAAAAATGATAAGATAGAATAAAAAAACTGTTCCATATATAAATGGACTTCGGACATACAATGCGGTCAAACACTGTTTGGTTACCAATGTACTTCAAAATATATTCTTGATATGTTATATAAATATTTTAAACTCTTCACGTTTTATTTTAGAATCATATAAATCATGTTTACAAGTACAAATAAAAAAATAAAAACATGCAAGTCCACATTGAACATTAAAACAAAGTAACCTCTGACTACAAGTCCAGTCATGAACTTGGCATTAGAGCAAGCAGAAAGTTCAGCAGTGCGACTGGACATTGTCAAAAGCAAAACCAATATAAAGTGTGGTTTCTGGGGTTGTGTCGGTATGTGGAGTTGTGAACAGTCAAAACCCAAACTCGTTTATCCGGTGACGCACAGGGTGATTTAGCAACACACCGAGAGAATACTAGCGCAAACAAAGCAGATACTATTGGAAAACATTGCGGCAGATTTTGCGGCTGATCGCAACCCTTTGTTACAAGACAAACACAGCCGCGTGTTTGCATGTCAATAGCCCAAGCGTTTGTGCAACCCATGAAACTAATACCGAAGGATACTGTGCGTGTGTATTCAAACCTATCCGGATCGAAACAGAAGGAGATTAAAGCCCGACTATAAACCGCATGCATTTCAGACACAAACAGCTCGTGTCTGTAAACGCACAAGTGTGAAGTGAATGAGTGACGGCGCAGCTGCAATGAGAGAAACCTGCTGCACATCACAGCCACGGACAGCCTTTCATCCTCTCAGATTGTATGGCAAAAATCAAAAGTATGTCTAAGATAAACAGTCGTTCGTGCTGTGCCATTGACACAGATGTGTCTAGGCGTTAAGGCAGTGCCTCTCTTTCTCTCTCTCTATAGGGCGCATTCATGCAAAACTCAACTGAACGCCTCGAGGGGGAAATCTCAATCTGCAAACAAACAGCTAATCGGGTTCAGTCTAGATATTAATATTTTAGTATATCAGAGAAAATAAACAAATCACATATACACATTCTTTCGAAAGAATAAACGTAAAGTTTCTTGTGTGCAGCAACCAACTTCGGCTAAACTCACTCACACCCTAAAATAAGTTTGGAACCGTTCAAACGCCCGGTGATGACTTGTACAACACGAGACGAACACTTAAAAGAAGAATAAACTATTAAAGATAAAAATAAAATAAAATGATAAAGAAATGAAAGTTCTCGAATATGACGACGTGTAAAAGTTGTTGTTTTAGCAGATTGCTAACAGGGCTAGCGGGGGAGGGGGGGGGGCTACTTTTCACAACTGTTAAAATGCTCCAAAGCGGTTAAAAACGTTTAAAACTAGATACAATAGGTAATTCTACTTAAAACAGAGAACCTGGCCATCATTTTGAGTCTTTTCGCCGAAGACAAATAGTTTGTGAAGTTGTGAAACACCACATACACACTCATGGTTCAAGTTTACACACACACGTACCTTCGTCCAAAAGTCTCTCCAGGTGTGTGAAGATGCCGCACAGGTTCGGTAAACTCGTCATGAGCTTCTTCTCGTTTAATAACTGCATGAGATAGTCGGGACTCGGCCTCGGTCTCTCCTTCACCTCCATCTCCCCGACCATCATCTTTGCACAGAGACGCTAACAATCCTTCCCCCAGAAAAAAAAAAAAAAAAGAAAACACAAAAGAAAAAATAACGGTGCTGATCAAATCCCTCGTTCCCCCTCCAGACTGCAGCGACCCTCTCCAACTAAAATGTCTGATTTTAAGGTGCAGTCTCTCTCTCTTTCTCTTTTCTCTCTCTCCCTTCGATAGAGTCGCACGATATGGACTCGTTGGGTTCTCTTCGTTGTACTGAGCTAGCGCTACCGCTCCGGACTGCCACCAATGCGCGTTCACTGAGGAACCTCCGAGAGCGCCCGACCCGCCTCGCGCCCATTGGCTGCGTGGGAGACCGGGACGCGCGGGGTGACCAATCAGCACATCGTTTTTTAGAGGCGGGACTAGTGCCTTAACCACATGAATCAGTGCCTGAGATGATGGACGGGGACCAGAGCCAATAGCACGCAGGCTTGTGAACGCCAGGAGTCACAGGCAGGCATGATATATTGTGAAACGTTGTGACAATTTGTCAACAAGTGTTTGACTTTTGTATTTTGATTAGGTTTGGCATTACGTGGGTTTAGCTTTTGTAATTAAATCTTTTTATGTTTTTTTATAATTTGCACAGTCATATAATGTGATTCTCTGTGTTTAAGCCAGGAACGTACTTCACGCAACTACGTGAACTCATATAAAAACGCTATTTATTTTCTGGCCTTAAAATGTAGGTATAATTTTTTAAAATCTTAAAGTCTTTTTGGTTTTATTCACTATACAAATGGCCCACATCAATATCTTAAATTAACCTTTTTTAAAAAACAAGATATCACATATATTCATATACCTGTGGTTCTGTTAAAAAAATCGCCAGGTTTTACTCACCGTAATGCTATCCCAACTTTCTTTCTTTTCTTTTTTTGTGAAAGACAAAACAAAATATAATCACTGAATAGAGCCATAAATTATCAAATTTTTCTCACTGGTTATGTATTTATGTTTATTAGTTTCATGGTGTTTTTCATTCGCTAAGTAAGTACATCAGTCCACTAGGTCATGGTATGGAAATTAATCTTCAACAGTTGCTTAGACAATAGCTTGGATCTTAATCATTTATCAAGCATCTCATAACGAAAGAAAAAATAATAATACTTAATCACGTCAAGTTGTGACTTCATGCTTAGCTGACCCTCTCCAGAACCTTTGTTATCCACATGGAAGATTACAGGACACATTCCTTTAACCAGTGACAACATAGCAGTCAATAATATCAGATATTTAGGGCTGCTATCAGAAAAGGACTTATCAGGATGACGTTTTCCTGTGGTTCCAGAGAGATTGGCTCCAAATACTGCACAGATCTGGATGCACATGAGGAAACAATAACTGAATGCGGGTTGCATTTTGAAATGAATGGGAATGATCCATGTGTTATTGATCTCCTCATTTGTTGCCGCAAACAAATATATCCGTATGATTCACTAAGCATCCTCCTATTCACTTGACTCATCATCCTTTCCTCACTTAATCTCATTTTATAGCTCAGTCACCTTCTTAGTATAACAGACTGAAAAAAAAAATCACCAATTTCTCAAGGCAGCACAAAAGATTTAGCATTTATCTCAGTCTCAGATAAGAATCCTTTGCTCTTATCAACGCTGCCAAATACATTTTCATTTTACTAGGCACCATTTCTAAGACGGGCCACACATGTCTGCATGCATGGTGCTAGCACTGAGTGTGTATGTGTGTGTGCGTGCATGTTCCAGCGTGAGATATTAATCCTCACCTAAACCCTGTATTTTCTCCTCTGTTAATAACACGAGTTTCATTCTGCAATTAATCCAATTAATGACTCGTTAGATAAAAACTGATTATGAAATCAGGTGGTTGTGAAGCAGCAGGGAGAGGAAAGACGGGAGGGAGAGGGGCTTCAGAGGGGGCATCAGTCATGATCTTATGGTCAGCGCCAGCAGCTGATTAGAAAAGCAGTAGGTGGCATGACTGTATCTGGAATATAACGTGAGCTCCCGCAAAACACACACACTCTCTTGTGTATTTTGTCTGAAGAAAGCTTGAATGCTTTGAGTATGAAAATAAACAATACAAAAGCATAAAACAAGAGAGATTACGTGTGGGTGCAGGAACACCAGAGAGTGAAATCTGGGTCAATTGTGAATGTGATATCTAAAGAGAGATAAATCACACACTGTTGAGGTGAAGTGAAGAGTGGCACATTCTCACTGAAAATACCAAGGGAGTGTGTACATGAGTGTCATTGAGTATCTATGGGAGGGAGAGCACGTATAAACCTGAAGAAAACAAGAAATAACTGTCTCTTGCTGTGTAAGATGTGATGAGACATTGGGCGTTGAAAGCACTGATGGATCCTGTTCTCTCCACCCAGTCCGACTCGGTGCGGTATAATCTCATCGTGGACCACCACGTCATTCGTGGCTCCCCAGGGGTCTGCAGTGAAGATTACCGTACAGCAAACACATCGTTCTTCATCACTCACACAGGGACCACGGCCTTTACGCCACACATGCAGTCACCAACACACAATTTGTCAATGAGTCAATGACATATAAGATGCATAAAACACATGTAAACAAAAGTTCCCTTTCAGGGAACTCGAGCTGTGTCGAAGCACTAGGGGAAATAGCCTTGCGTGAGTCACGTGAAGATCTATGCAACCAATGAGAAGCGAACGCGTGTGAATGCGTCACTGCCGGCCGCAGCCGGTGACGTCATGAGGAAGAGCATAAAGCGCGTCTGAAACCGGGGCGCGTCAGCTCTGAATGCCTTCAGCGTGCTGTGTCTGTGCGAGAGTGGTTTTTGAGACTTGATAGCTTAAAAAATCAAAGAATGAGTGTGAAAAGTGTGGCGAGAGATGAACAGAGTTTCAGACCGTGTGTTTATCCCTGTCCTCGTTTTATAACGGGCAGGGATACACATGTAATGTGTGTTATCTGTTTAGGAGTGGAACATGCACGGTCGGCTCTTGAGGGCGCCGGCTGTAAAGACTGTGAGCAGTTTTCTCTGCATGTTCTCCGCTCCCGCCTGGCGGTCTGTAACGAGGCCGCCCAGGCTAGTGTTCCCCGGGGTTCGGGACCTGCAGCGGCCGAGGCGTTGCGGCGCTCTCAGTCCTGGGGTTCACAAATGGATCTCGCTGAGGCTGCTGGGGTGGGTCCGTCCTTACCTCAGCCCTCACGAGACCAAACGGGTTCCAGTCACGGGCACTCCTCGGGAGATGTTCGTGCTGTGACTCCAACATTAGCTTTGTCGAGTTCCGATAGTGAGATGGACTTAGCTAGTGTTGACCCGGCAGAGGAGGCTTCGCCACTCTCCTCGCCGGCGTTTGAAGAGCTAGTTGAGGTTGTGGCGCGAGCTGTCTCTCGTCTGGATATTGAATGGCCGGCGGAGACCAGAAGCGCCCGTCCTAAAAGAAGTATGTTGGACGAGCGTTATCTGCCGGCTCGCGTCACTCCCCCGCGCCGAGCTATGCCTTTCCTTCCCGATTTGCATGCCGAGGTATCCAGATCGTGGGAAAAGCCAGCCTCTGAGAGAGTTCATACACGGAACAGTTCGATGTATACGAATCTCGCAGGGGCTCAAAGCTATTGCTATGGGGGGATGCAGAAGGTGGATGAGGCGCTTGCGAGCTACCTTGTGCCCCAATCTGCGTCCTCCATTAAAGCTCCGGCGCTCCCCTCCAAGCCGATGCGCGTCACGTCGTCTTTGGTGGGGAGAGCGTACTCAGCCTCTAGTCAAGCCGCAGCGTGCCTGCACACCACGGCTCTGCTGCAGGCTTATCAGGCTGAGTTGCTGGGGGACCTCAACGAGGGCGGCGGTATCGGTCCGGAGACAGTGGCAGAGCTGCGCCGGACCGTGGATCTGTCTCTCCGGGCCACTAGGGAGACGGCCTACTCTGTCGGTCGCTCCATGGCAGCTCTGGTGGCTACGGAGAGACATCTTTGGCTCAATTTGTCTTCCATCAAAGATAGGGACAAATTTGTTTTGCTGGACGCTCCTCTGTCCCCTTCGGGCTTGTTCGGCGACGCCGTAAAAAGCGTTGTCGACAAGTTTCAGGAGGCTGCACGACAGCAGGTGGCGTTCAGTAAAGTTATTCCCCGCCGCCCTCCACGTGAGACCGCCAGTCAAAGGGGGTCTCAGAGCTCTTCACACAGGGCCGCTCAAAAACGAAGTGTCGCCACCCGTCTTCCTCCGGCTAATCCCGGGGGGTCGGGGCGACAGGCTCAAGCCTCTGGCAAGAGGGGCGATCTGAGGGCTGTCCTGAGCGCTAAGGAGGCTAAGAGCAAGCGGCCCTGACGCCAAGCCGCAACAAGGTGGTGTATCCCTGGAGCAGCTGACCAGTCAGCCCGCCATGGGAAAACCACCCCCTCTGAGGAGGGTCCTAGAGCACTCCACCCGGGAATCCGGAAATCCCGGCCCAGTGGTGGACATGCCATCAGCACCAGAGGCCAGCCCCGGGAGGCTGGTTCCCCTAGTAGAATTCCGGGATGCGTGGTCACGGCTACCCGGTATCTCTCAGTGGGTCCTGCGCACGGTCACCTTAGGGTACGCCATTCAGTTCGGGGTCTCACCACCCCAGTTCTCGGGGGTCCTACAGTCTGCTGTAGGCCCTCAGCAGGCTCTGGTCATGGAACAAGAAGTAGACACTTTGCTGGCGAAAGGGGCCATCGAGTATGTACCCCTCGCAGAGAGCAAGTCCGGGTTCTACAGCCGGTACTTCATAGTTCCAAAGAAGGATGGAGGGTTGCGGCCCATTCTGGATTTACGTCTCTTGAATCGTGCGGTCAAGCGTCTAAAGTTCAAAATGCTAACGCTCAAACAGATCGTAGTGCAGATCAGATCCGAGGATTGGTTTGTCACAGTCGACCTCAAGGACGCTTATTTCCATGTCTCCATCCTTCCGCAACACAGGAAGTTCCTGAGGTTCGCCTTTGGGGGAAAGGCGTACCAGTATCGGGTGCTTCCTTTCGGCCTAGCGCTCTCACCCCGCACGTTTACGAAAGTCGTGGACGCTGCTCTAGCTCCCCTGCGGTCACGGGGCATCCGTGTCTTAAACTATATAGACGACTGGCTTATTCTGGCCCAGTCGCCGCAGTTGGCGGAGCAACATCGAGATGTAGTGCTCGCACACATAAAGGAGCTGGGGTTGAGGCTGAACGCCAAGAAGAGTGTCCTTTCTCCTGCTCAGAGAACCACCTTCTTGGGAGTCGTCTGGGACTCAGTAGCGATGTCGGCCCGGCTTTCCCCCGGGCGCATCCAAGTTATCTGTTCAGCCGTCAAGAGCATCAAGTTAGGCCAGCCACTCACTGTCAGACACTTCCAGAGGGTGTTAGGGCTCATGGCAGCGGCTTCCTGCGTCATCCCGTTGGGCCTGCTGCACATGAGACCCCTGCAGTGGTGGCTAAAGACCAAGGGGTTTTCCCCGAAAGGGAACCCGCTTCGCATTATCAAGGTCACGGGGCGATGCCTACGCGCCTTGAGTATGTGGAAGAATCCTTGGTTTCTGTCTCAAGGCCCAGTGCTAGGGGCTCTGGCTCGGAGAGTCTCTCTCTCGACAGATGCCTCCCTCTCGGGCTGGGGGGCGGTCTTGAGAGACCGCTCCTCACAAGGTCTATGGAACAGTCGGCACCAAACCTGGCACATAAACATGTTAGAGTTACTGGCGATCCGCAAAGCACTCCGTGCGTTCCTACCGGACCTTCGCGACCACCATGTCACTGTTTTCACCGACAGCATGACTGCGGTTGCGTATATCAATCACCAGGGGGGTCTGCGTTCGCGACCACTTTACAAGATGGCGCGACAGATCCTCCTCTGGGCCCAGGGAAAGCTGCTCTCCATCCGGGCGGCTTACATCCCGGGGGTCCAGAATGTGGGAGCAGACGCCCTGTCGAGACAGGGGGCGAGACCAGGGGAATGGCGACTCCACCCCGAGGTGGTGGAGCAAATTTGGGAAAGGTTCGGAAAGGCACAGGTCGACCTGTTTGCCTCGGTAGAAAACTCCCATTGCCCTCTGTGGTTTTCACTCACACATCCAGCGCCTCTGGGGCGGGATGCCGTGACGCAGGCATGGCCGAGGTTACGCCTGTATGCTTTTCCCCCGATCGCTCTGCTCCCGGGAGTTCTGGCCAAGGTTCGCCGGGACAAGGTCCGTCTCACGCTAGTGGCCCCCCACTGGCCGTCCAGAATATGGTTCGCGGACCTTGTGTCCCTCCTCGACGGGGTCCCCTGGGAGATCCCGATCAGGAGGGACCTTCTGTCCCAGGCGGGAGGTTGCATTCTTCACCCGCAACCAGGGCCGTTGAAACTGTGGGTCTGGCCCCTGAGGGGGCCCAGCTCATAGAGGCCGGTCTCTCAGCCGAGGTTGTTGAGACCATCCTGCAGTCCAGAGCTCCCTCCACGAGGAAACTCTACGCCTTGAAGTGGAAGCTCTTCACTTCTTGGTGTAGTGAAAGGCAGCTGAACCCAGTAACCTGCCAAATTGGCAAAGTACTGGAGTTCCTGCAAGAAAGATTTGTGGCAGGGCTGTCCCCCTCCACCTTGAAGGTCTACGTGGCTGCTATAGCGGCTTGCCACGTACCTCTGGGTGGGGTGTCCTTGGGCAGGGACCCCCTAGTCACTCGTTTCCTCCGTGGTACATTAAGGCTGAGACCTGCGGCTCAGACCAGGGTGCCTGCCTGGGACTTGTCCATGGTACTCCTAGGCTTGTCCCAGCCACCCTTTGAACCTCTAGAGGGTATCTCTATCAAGTACCTCTCGCTAAAAACCCTTCTTTTGCTGGCTATCACTTCGCTTAAGAGGGTCGGGGACCTTCAGGCCCTCTCAGTGGCCCCATCATGTCTTGAGTTTGCGCCCGGGATGGCGAAAGCTTTCCTCCACCCGAGGCCGGGCTACGTCCCCAAGGTTCCCACTAATGTGGCTCGGTCTGTCACGCTGCAGGCCTTCTGCCCTCCCCCATTTGACGATCATGAGCAGGAGCACAAGAACAAGGTCTGTCCAGTGCGAGCACTGGACGCTTACGTTCACAAGACTGCCACGTGGCGTAAGTCGGACCAACTGTTCGTTTGCTTTGGGGCCCCCGAGGGTGCCCCAGCTTCCAAGCAAACTCTGAGCAGGTGGATAGTCGAGGCTATCTGTCTAGCTTATGAGTCGGCCGGACATGCTTCTCCTTTGAGGGTCCGAGCCCACTCCACTAGGAGCATGGCGGCATCCAAGGCTCTCCTCTCCGGAGTCTCCTTGCCTGACGTTTGTGCTGCGGCTGGCTGGTCCTCGCCGCACACATTCATGAGGTTCTACCAGCTAGACCTCGATGCCGCCCCGGGAACCAGGGTGCTCTCTCAGTGAGCTGGGACACACCCGGATGCTGACCTCGCTGAGGTGGCGTTGGCATAGCGTTCCCCTAGTGCTTCGACACAGCTCGAGTTCCCTGAAAGGGAACGTCTCGGGTTACTTATGTAACCCTGGTTCCCTGAGGGGAACGAGACGCTGTGTCTTGGCCTCAGCTCCGGGCGCATCCGGGCCCGCTTCAGGCATTCATGGCTGACGCGCCCCGGTTTCAGACGCGCTTTATGCTCTTCCTCATGACGTCACCGGCTGCGGCCGGCAGTGACGCATTCACACGCGTTCGCTTCTCATTGGTTGCATAGATCTTCACGTGACTCACGCAAGGCTATTTCCCCTAGTGCTTCGACACAGCGTCTCGTTCCCCTCAGGGAACCAGGGTTACATAAGTAACCCGAGACGTTCTTACAAATGTACTCTTTGTATTCATTTTGGCTTTATTAAGTTTTGAAAATAATTTTATACCATTTTCAAGAAAAGTAATAAAAATGTCATGTGGCGTAACCATCAAATAAAATTAAATCATTATTTTAAAACAATGTTTTACACTGTTTTCAAGGTAATTTGTTTTAATTAATTCAATTTCTTTGATATACTCAACACACTCTCATGGGAAATCATAACTATTTTATGGATTTTTTTTTTATGAATTTGTCCGTTCTGCTTACTCCGCAGTGCAGTGGATTAGGTTGGGGTAGACCTTTATGCCTATAAAAAAATATGTTTTCGTTTTTTATTCAAATTTATAACCACCTTGTAAAATAGTTGTTTTCTTATGAGTTTGGGTTGGACATATTAATAAATATTTCATGATGAATGATGAAAGCTATATATATATATATATATATATATATATATATATGGCTTTCATCTTTATATACAACTGTGTTGATATCATAAGTAATAGTACTAGAAAATGAAAACTCCTCATTTATTTTGCAGAATTGTAAATTCAGTTTAAGGAAGTGATTAATTTAAGCAATAACATGGAATTAAATTTGGAGGACTTAGTAGAACTGCTGTACATTAAGTAAAAACTACTTTTTACATTTCCAGGTGAATGTATGTTTATGCGCATGTGATTGGTTCTCATGGTGGTCCAAGGGATAAGGACGGTTGCTGTACAGATATTTGTGTGTGTGCAGAGCAACAGCAGATGTGTTTGAGTCTGATAAGAGTGTCTGGCTGAGAAAGAGGAGGAGCGAGGATCAGACAGCAGAACCCCACCGATCTAGAGCACGAGAGAGAAGATCTCTCCAGCCTCCTGCCGAAAAACCATCGGCCTCCTGTGAGCCTTCTTCAAAACACACCACGCACTCACACGGCCCAACAGCACTACTTTGAAGAGACACAGTTTTCAAAGAGTCTGATATTATAAAAGACTGTTCAATGAAACAGCTTAATTCTAATTCTTGGAGAAAGACATGATGTTACAGAACTTTAGAATTAGTACAACCCATTTTACTGCAATAATCTGATGTATGTCTGAGTAAAACAGGATTTTAAATAAGAAAACTTGATTTAATCCAATGCGAATTGACTGGATTGTGAAAAGTGGGCTGTATATACCAGAATGGATCCAGGAGGTTGTTTTCATTTCAAAGGCGAAGTTGTTGTATTTTCATGAAATACAACCTTTTATTTGGAATAATGTGCCAAATAAGGTCAGGAATGGTATGTACATTTAGACCCTTAATCAGCATTTGTTCTTCCTTATATTGCAAGTTCAATTTGTCTGAAACGGCTTCTGTAAAAATATATAGGGTGGGACTTTTGCTCATCAGAAGTTGATCATATGTACACACACACACACACACCATTTTTGACTTTCTTTACTAAATCTCTAAAGCCTGAGGGTCTAAATCAACATTTTTAAGTGAAATTTTGGAATAAACATCAGAGCTCCTGTCCATTCTGTGGAGTGGTGGTCTGGGGTTGAGAGGTGCGGGTGACACCTGAAGCATGAAGGCACTCTGAAATAAATCTCTATTGAGCTCAGGGCTTTGCACATGCTCACTGGCTGGCGTTGGGTTTCGTGCTGCCCCTGGCAGATGCGCTGAACAAGAAGAATAGGTCCCAGAGGGCTATTTATTCCTGCTGCTCCCTTCGTTTCCCTCCCTCCCCTCTGCACTGTTGCTCCTAACAATCTGGCATTCTTACAGTCTAATGTTTTTCCTTCCCTCTGCTTTCACACCAACATCTCCACCCCTGTTTTATACCATATATATATGGATTTCTTTTCAACCGACTGAATAAGAATACAATTAGAACTAAGCAAAATCAGGAAAATGAGTGTAGACATAAACGAATAGTTCACCCAAAACAATACGTCAACATTTATTCACCCTCATGTCATTCCAATCCCTGTATGACTTTCTTTTTTCTGTGAAAGGAAAATGTCTCAGAGTATTTTGTCCATTCAATGAAAAAGGTTTTGGACCCCATTGACTTTCACTGTAGGGACAAAAACAGTCGAAAAAAAATCAAAATATGATCTTAAGTCCTACAAGTATAAAAAAGGAATAAAAAGGAGTAAATGTTACTGAAGCTATTCCTCTCGCCATCACAGTTTCTGGGACTCAAGCTGGGACTCCAGGTCTCTTTATTGACCCTGATTGTTGCAGTAAAACTGATTTGAGGGCAAATCCCACCTCAACTCCCCCTTTTGTTTGTTCAGAGCTATAATTTACAGGCGGAGTGATCAAATCTAGATTGAACTGAGTTCACATGTTCCAGAAATCTCAGCTCACTGTAAACATCAGCTCATGGGACTCACATTTAAAAACACATACCAGCACAGTTTTGGTCCTTGCAGCTTCTAAAAGAAATCAAAAAACAAAACAGCGCGCATCATTCTGTTATGGTGCATTAGTATGGCAGCATGATACATTAGAGTCAGAAAGTAATATACATGTGGTGATTATGGGGGCCTGGTGTCCATAACTCCACAGACAGTTGCTTAATCTGATTGTAAAAGCATAAAATGAGAAGACTCAAAGAACATTATATGGTACAGAATCACTATTCACAGGTCACAGATAAGAAAAAATAGAGGTTGTAAAGCAAGAGGGAAGCCCTCGACTGTGCGTGTGTGAGAAATACACTCTGATAAATGAGCATTTCATTCAGCTTGGGTTCATGGCTTTGAAATACACATAATGTTGCTATCTGAATACTTGCTATCTGTCATGTGTTATTCTCTCTGTCTCTTCAAGTTCAAGTGTGCTCTTCGTCTGAATGTAGATATATATGTGTATGTGAGTGTGTTTTGCTTGGGAATCGCCAAACTCATAGCTAGATTTTTTATTATTATTATGTTATAGTGTAAAATCACTTTCATATCTCTGCATATGCACTAAAATAAGATGATGGGAGCAAGAACCAAAAATTTAAAACACTCAAATAGAAAATATAAATACCCAACAAAGAGCTGACCTGAAGAGACAGAGATAAAGAAAGCCGTTAGCGGGAGTGTTGAAATGATCTGTTAGTGGAAGTCATAAATGGGAGGGCATATTAAAAAGCTCAAAGCCTTTAAAATGCCTAGTTGCCACGGATACACTCACATGAGATACCATTTGAAAGCATGATACTTCCCAGTAATGTCATTCACTAGTATGTTTGCCAATAAGGCGTATTAATTAGACCTAAAGTATTGTTGGCTGTGAATATAATATAAATATGCATATTTTTAGCCAATATGACTCTTCTTCTAGTAGGTTTGCATGAATGATAAATGGTGGTTTATGAATATTAATTGATGATTGTCTGATTTTCTGAAAGATGAACGTGAACTCCAGCCAAGGAGGAAATGTGCACTATAGCTATTATAGGGGTAAATGTATTCCCAATAACAATAGGTGGGAATAAATTGGTAGAAAAGATAAAACTAAATAACAAAACAAAACAAAAGACGAAGAGAGATTTCAAGTGGTGGAAGATGACTGAACAGCAAGAGGTGGTGAAACCGCTGAGAAAGTTGGAAGAAAGGGAATCAAGGAGATGTTCATCATATCAGGAAACAGAGCTACATTCGAACAATGACTTTCTGAAAACTATCCATTGGATTAGAAGAGATTCTGTAGCATGCTGAAGCTTTTGGACACAATTAATATGATCAGATCAATATTATAGTGTAGTTTTAATACAGTGGAACCTACTTATCTTGAGCGCGGTTAACTCGCCAACCTTATTAAGTCAACGTTTTTGATTGCTCACTCCAATGACGGTTCACTCACTCTTGCGGCGCAGTGCTGTGCAGCCGCAGAAGAACTTGCGGAACTTGCGCAAAAATCAAGCCTTACAGATGCTATCTTGGAAGAGGATGCACAGGAGTTCGCCTTCACTGTCCAGGAATTCCCAGGTTACATTGATATCGACAAAGACGTTGTTACTGATAGAAGCATTTGTTTTCAAGCAGACTGTTAAAGGCAAAAAGCAACAAAGCATTTTAGACTTTGAAAAGAAACCATAGTAATGGTGTACAATGCTTTTCAGAACTGTGTCAGAGCGAAATGACTGTGTTTTGAGCGAATGTTTTTATGTGTGTTGTGACTGTTTATGCTGTGAGCGAAATTGTGTTTGCAATGTTGGAGAATATAATCAAAGGTTTGTATCGAGAAACCTGTTTTTTATTGTATACTGGTAAATATCTGCTGTTAGTTGGTGCACATATGCCTTTTGTTGTTAGCAAACATATACAGTGTATGTACATTTTTATAGCATGCCGATCGCTTCATCA
Organism: Rhodeus uyekii; assembly: GCA_037043235.1. Classification (NCBI taxonomy): domain Eukaryota; kingdom Metazoa; phylum Chordata; class Actinopteri; order Cypriniformes; family Acheilognathidae; genus Rhodeus; species Rhodeus uyekii. The sequence goes on along the minus strand of JAWRVZ010000002.1, from coordinate 4,439,896 downwards.
AACAAATCGCCATTTTTGCAACCCCCCGAGGCCTTCGACATAACCGGGTTCCACTGTATAATAATATAATACATAATGCAATAGTCATTTCAAAATGTCACTTATAATTCCCAAAAGAAGGAAAATTAATTGCAGGTTGGATAGTTAGGTTTATTGACCCCTGAACTCCTTGTGTCTGTATATCTTCATAGGAAGCTGTGTGTGTGTGGTTTGTCTTCTCCAATAAATCATAGACTCAATGCATCTGCATTACGACTTTAATAAAGTCAGAAATTAGGAATGTAACATAAGGTGGGGGTGTTTACTTGTTTGAGTAAGAATGTGTGTGTGTTTGTGAGTGAGTTCTCCGCTCTTTTTAGTTGAGGAGGCAGGACTCGTAGGTGGGCACCATATATTTGATGTTGATGAAGGCATCCTCGCCCCCATAGCGTTCAAACACCTCAAGCGTCTCCTGGATCAGGTCTCCAATGTTCTCCCTCTTCTGCTGGCTGTAGTCAATACCATCACCTGAGTTTCCTGCACACAAAACACACATTGTATAAAATAAACATATTTTATACTATTCAAAGGTTTAAAAGCCCTAATAAAGTATATAATACAAACATACACGGATATTCTGAATGAAGCAACTCTGAAGATGTTCAGCAGGAGTGTGTGTACTTTAGTTACACTGAACAAATCTGTAATGATTTATCAGGAGGAGGAATGTGTGTGTTTGGCGGATGTTCTTGTGAAGATCTCTGCCGCTTTCTAATATGTCATTAGAGAAACCCATCAATCACTGGGTAACCTACAGCACACACACACAGTCACAAATCAATACATTCACATTCCTCCACCATCACACATACACACAGACTCCTCATAAACACACAAGCCCACCTGCTACCTAGCAAACAAACTTTCTTCTGAGGTCACAGACCCAATTACACCTGCACAAGAAGTCTGAACACACACACATACATCTCTCTTTCTCTCCTGCCTGCTCATTAAAGGAAAGGATGACAGGCAGATGAAAAGAGAACAGTTAAGTAGGGAGTCTCTCGCTTCTAGTGTATATGTGAGTGATTGTTGTCTGTCTAAAGTCTGTGTAACTGTATGTCTTCATATGCTTTTCTTATTTACTGACTTGTGGATTGTTTCCATGTTCTCCATTCATCAACTCCTCTCACACAGGTCTCAAAATATTAGTCAATAAAATATTAGTACAAAAAAAGTCTAGTGGTGAGCAAATATGCTCATCTGTGTACAGACAGTGCTGTTTAAGCAGCTCGGTGGTCATAGTTATGCCTGAGGGCAGTTTCCCAGCTAACAAGGAACATTCTCAGAACTCTGGTTAAACTTCTGACAAGGTTCTCTCAAAGTTTTGAACAAACATTCTTCCAATAACTTTAATAAAATGTTTGTTCAATGTAATCTGGTCTTTAATCATGTTCCCAAAATGTTAGCATAAAAACATATTTTACAATATTTATGGAATGTTTTTTTCTGAAATGTTTGGGCCGTTGGGTCAGAGATTTTTTAAATATTACTTGTTTCAGAAAGTTTACAAAATTATAAAAATGGAATGTTCCTTTAATGTTTGCATAACTGAGACAAAAACATTTTTAAAACATTTACAAAAACTGGATGTTTTGAATTTCAAAAATAATGTTTTCATAACTTAACATGAATATAGTAAAACCTGTTTATAACATATTTTTGTTAGTTGGGTGTTTACTAGGTTAGCACCGCTTCTGTCGATTAAATAAGTCATATTTGTGAAAAGTAAAAAATCTGAATCTATAAAACAATGTTTTTAATATATATATATATATATATATATATATATATATATATATATATATATATATATATATTTACCTTTTCTGATAAAATCTGATAAAACAGCAAAAACACTGTAAAACAGTAATAATATATGATCAGTAAAATGTTTTTCTTTTTTTGTATTTTAATCTATTTTAAAATGTAGTTTATTTCTGTGAAGTGGATCTTCAGCATCATTACTCCAGTCTTCAGTATTAAATGATCCTTGAAAAATCCTTCTGATATGCTGATTTGGTGCTCAAAAAACATTATAAATGTTTAAAACATCTGCAATGTTTAATATCTTTGTGGAAAGCATGATACATTTTCTTCAGGATTCTGTGATGAATAGAACATTCAAAAGAATAGCATTTATTTTAAATAGAAATCTTTTGTAACATTATGTCTTTATTATAATTTATTTTAAATCAATCGAATGCATTCTCGCAAAATAAAAATACCCCAAACCATGGAAATGTTAGGACTAGGCATGATGGGAGTCACAATATAAAGTCTGTAATGCTGCATGTGAAATCTACCTATTGATTGGCTATATAGTCAAACTGGATCAAAAAATAGATATATAGACCACTCTACGTTGTCTAGACCCCAGGCACTCATTTCAATGATGCCATCCAACAGGCAACACGAATCCTGTACTAACATGCTCATGGGCCATACCAGAGAAAACTGCCAATCACACTGCAGGCCCTGCTTCATACGCACATCAGTTCGGCCCTCAAACACAGGAAAATAAAATCAACTCTCTCCGCTAATCCTCCCTTCAGGCTTCTTTCGCTTTCTCTCTCTCATTCAGCATCTTTTCACCAGAGCAGGATGAGAGAGAGAGTAAGAGAGAGAGAGAGCGAGAGAGAGAGAAGGCGGGGGGGAAGAGGTTTTTAGAGAAAAGACGTATATGGAGAATGCTTTGAAGAGGTAGGGGATCTTCATTTGCCATCTGTGTATGAAACTCATATATATGCTTCTGTTTGGAATCATATGGAGTCCAAGCTTTGATGCATAGGGTTCAGAGGTAGTGTGAAGTTCAAGCAGGAACAAGGATTCAGCCTCTTTCAGAAACCAAAATCACACCAATAAACCCCATCAGATAGAGGAAAACAAACAACACACAAATAAATAAATACACCTATTTCAGTGTCAGTTATTCAGATTATTCTCGGCCTCAGATGGTGAATGCTCAATAATCATCTGATCTAGACAACACAAAAATGGTAAAAGCTTTCTGAAAATAATTACAATCTGATTCATGCAGTTTCTGGGAATGAGAGTGCAGAGTTTTATCAGTGTGCCAGGAATCAAAGCTGTGTTTACAAGTTCCCATACAGTGAGCATCTCTGAGCAATAATTAGTTGTTGGTTTTGAATTTTACAAGGATCATGGCGTCCAAATATTTGGTTTGTCGTACCTCTCCACAAGATTTCCATCATACATCTTCTGCATATTCCATTTTGTTCTGTGTTATGTCACATTTTTTTGGAAGCTCTTTCCTAGTTAGTGATTAAAAATATATACAATAAAAGATTTGGGTCAGACATTTAGATTTATGCAATTGGCAGACGGTTTTATCCAAAGCAACTTACATTGCATTCAAGGAACACATTAAATCAGTTCTTGCTTTCCCTGGGATCGAACCCATTACCTTGATGTTGTAAGCACCAATGCTCTACTGATTGAGCTACAGGAAATCTCCCAAAGGCTGCATTTATTTGACACAGCAATATGTTGAAATATTTCTATTTGAAATACTGTTTTCTATTTTAATTTATTTCATAATGTAATGTAGTGATGGAAACACTGTGTTCCCTTTCGTTCTGCCAGGGTGCAGCGGTCCCTGGCGAGTCTTCACAGAGTTTTAATTTTACATTTAAAAACAGTTTTTAAAAATAGCACTAGAAAGTCTGTGTAGGATGTCTCGGAAAGAGTTTTCAGTATGACAGAATGCTGCTCCCGTTTGTTACTGGCGGGGATACGCACACGTTACGTGTGTCATGCATGGGGGTAGAGCATGCACTGGCAGCGCTCAAGGGCGGTGCCTGTGCGGATTGTGAGCGGTTTCCACCGCTAACTCTCTGCTCTCGCCTAGCAACCTTCGGGGAGGCTGCTAGAGCGCGTGGTCCTCGTGGCATGGGTCCCGCTGCTGCTGAGGCGTTGCGGCGGTCCCGGTCATGGGGATCACATATGTTCTCCCGGATATACCCCCCTTCCCCCGGGCTTCCGGAGCTCGTCCGAGGATGAGCCCCGTAGACTCGGGGGATGAAAACTCTCTACTGCGGCAGTCCAGTTTCGAGGAGCTAGGTATTGTCGATATTAGAAAAAAGAAGAAAGAAAGCGCTGTGTGTCTCCATGCCCGTGTACCCACGCAAGCAGGAGGCACACAGTCTTTCATCGTATCGTGCTCAGTCAGTGTTTATTTCACTGGCTGCACTACATTTCGCAGTCAGCGTTCGGCGCTGGCTGTAGATATTATGAGCGCAGTTTCGATCTCGCTGATGCTGAGGCTCAGCGACGATCATTGACGCTGGCGGATTATTACGATTTAGATAAAACATGATTATGTACCTATGGTGGTACAGTGGACACTGTGATTGCCTTTCATGCAATAGACCCGGGTTCGAAACCCACTCTGATGCACTTTTCCAGCTCTGAGGAGTTGGATTCTGTTAGCATCTTCTAGACAGATGTGACTTATTTATCTGTTCTGAGGAACAGATAAGATTTTCTGCAGGTCCCTGATTGGTCATCAGTCGGTGCGCGCAGATATGGCAAACTTACCAACTGCACCTTCACTAATGCTTGGGCACTGCGCCTTCAAGATATCATGCTCTGAGCCTCATCAACGGTTTGTTGATCCTTGGCTCAGTTGTGGCAGTTCGGCATTGAGGTGTCATTCTCGCTCACTGGAAGGTGCGGGGGAGGGCTATTCTTGCTGGTTTGCCCAATCCCGTCTGACAGTCTTTGAGGAGGCTCTTTAGGCTCGCGGTTTCGGTCCTGTTGCAGCTGAGGCTCAGCAGCGATCGCTATCGCGTGCATTACTTAAGGCCTGGAAGCACGCCTCGTGCGGTTTCTTCCGACTTGAAGTCATGCATGGTCTGCGCTCGAGGGCGCCGACGGTGTAGTTTGCAATCCCGTCTGACAGTCTTTGAGGAGACTGTTCAGGCTCGCCTTAAGGAGGGTGCCTTTAACCAGACTATTTCGAGAGTGCCTCAAGTCAGGTTCGACTCTCGCTATGTACAGATCTGGTACCGGGCAGCACTGTGGTGCTTAAGTCCCCGTTGGGTTTCGGTTTACCTCGCCTACGCCTTGTTACCTTCGGGTCTTGGCGCGCCCTGGGTGTCAGGAAGCAGGCAGTTTATGACGCTATTTCAGAAAGATATGGGGTCCTCCTGAGGGGGGGACCGCCTCTCCTCGCATCTACAGGTAGTGCCTCAGTGGCACGGTGCCCCGCACTTAATTTGTCCTGTACTGCTCTTCCTCACCATTCTATGAAAGGGGGGTGTTGTCAGTGTTAGCCTGGAAGACCCCAGGCTATTCGATATTTCCATGTTGCTGCCTTACTCTCCCTGTAGGTGCCTCCGGCCCCAGGTCATTAGCAGCTGAGCTTGGGCGGTCAGTCGCCCCTCTTCAAGCTCTCCTCCCGGCATATGGTCCTGATAGCCAGCAAGTTGTGACGCGTGTACTAGGGTGCCTGGATCCCCTCCAGGGGGGGCCATCTCCCTAGGCGTCGCTGGGGTGTTGTCAGTGTTAACCCGGGGGGTCTCGGGCACTTAGACGTTCCCCTAGTGCTGATATGTCCGATATATTCCTCATGGTCCTGTCAGCCAGCAAGTTGTGACGCGTTCACTAGGGTGCCTGGATCCCCTTCGGGGGGCCATCCCCCTAGGCGTCTCCAGGGTGTTGTCGGGGTTAGCCTGGGAGGCTCCGGGCGCACCGATATTCCCCTGTTGCTGGACGTACCCACCTTCTGAGGAAGGTTCTACGCGTCACTGGGTTGTGGCCTGTTTTCTCTAGAAACCACTTCCTGGTGCGTGGTAGTAGCTCCAGCCGCGGCTTAAGCTTAGGCTCCGCGGTTGTTGTAGCCCGGTGCGTGATGGACCTCCTTGGCGATACAGTGACCCCTAGGCAAGTGCCTCAAACCAGACTATTTCGAGAGTGCCTCAAGTCAGGTTCAACTCTCGCTTTACAGCTCTGGGCTGGGCAGCACAGCAGTGCTTAAGTCCCCATGCATTTTTAGGGTTCATCTCGCCTCCGCCTTGTTACCTTCGGGTTTATTTTGGCGGTCTTGTGGCTGGGTGGCTGCTCCATGGCTAGCGCTGGTGACACGCTTGAGGTGCGGTGGTCCCTCCCCGGAGGGCCTCCATCTTGGGCATCCTGGGGGTGTTTGGTAAGTGCACTTCCCGGGCTCGCCTTGCTGGGCCAGGGGCGGCTACTGTAGCCGCGGAGTTTCGGCTCGCAACTGAGGTCGTGAGTCCGGTCTCCACGCTGAGGGTCTCCTGCAGTACTTAAGGGGTCGTTTTTCTCCCTGGCTGAGGCTAGAGGAGGGCTAGGCCGCTTTGCGGTTCCACTTACTGCGGGGGTTCCCCTCTCGTCATGGGTCAGGAGGTCTGCAGCTCAGTGCGAGCATTGGGTATGGCTCTCCCGGGGCTGAGGCCCGACGAGCCATGCAGATCACTCGGTGAGGCAAGTTTCTAGCTAAGGCTATCTTGCCGTGAGAAACTGGTCTTCCTGAGGGTGCCAGAACATCTCCACTGGAGCACTTTGGGGCATGCTCCTCCGCTAGGGTGGCGTTGGTATAGCGTTCCCATAGCGATGACGCAGCTCGAGTTCCCTTGAAAGGGAACGTCTCAGGTTACGTATGTAACCATAGTTCCCTGAGAGGGAACGAGACGCTGCGTCATCAGCATCAGCCCTAGCTCCCCCGCATGCCGCGCTTGTTTCAGACGTTCGCAAGCTGTCTGTGCCGGTTTCGGCGTGCCTTTTGTGTTCCTGGCTCATGATGTCATCCGCGTCATTCTCACAGGTGTTTTCTATTGTGCTTCAAGAGTTGATGACGCGGGGGCGTTCCCATAGCGATGACGCAGCGTCTCGTTCCCTCTCAGGGAACTATGGTTACATACGTAACCTGAGACGTTTTCTTTCTGTCAGTCGCGGCGGGTTTAAAAAAGGCCACTTGAAAGACGAGTGAGGTGTGAGAGTGTTTTAAACTAGGACTCGGAAAAGTGTTTTTTAAACCGTCAAACTGGCATTTAATAATTCCACTGGAGCCGAGTGTAACCATAGTGTAAAGTTGTTACAAATATTTGAAGACATTAGTTAATCTGATGTGTTCAATAGTGTTAACAAGAAGTGGTTCTAGATGTTAGTCCCTTGTTCACTTTAAGGGCCAGGGTTTCAGGGGGCTAAAGAGAGAGAGAGAGAGAGAGAGAGAGAGAGAGAGAGAGAGAGAGAGAGAGAGAATTGAGAGTCGGTAGTCAGTAGAAGTGAGATATATTTGTCTTCCTTTTATGTTAGGAGAGACTAGCCATTTACTACAACTACCCGTCGCTGTGATCCTGTTCGCACTGAAAGGAGAAAGACATATATCGTTTAAAAAAAAGAGTATTTTCCTGTTTAGTAAACTCATTGTCACAGGTATTACCATGGAAACCTACACACGCCTCGCTGCATAAAGAGAGCAGTTTTGAGACACCAGAAGGAAAGCACGCCACGTAATAGTTACCTTATTTTCAGTGGCATTCGTTATGGGATTTGAACTCGATTCATAGATTAACTATTTTAAATGTATCATAAATGTATTTTTGACTGTCTACTGAGGTTTTCTTACTTTTAGAATAGTCGACTAGTCGGTTACAAAACTTCACATTTTAACGACTAACAAATTAGTCATAGTGCACATTCCTATTCATGACGTCACCCATCTTTGATGTGCATTTACACCATTGATTGGATTTCACACTTGCTTTATGACATAGTTACATTAAGCGTTCCTATAGCGTCTTCGACGCAGCGTCCCATTCCCTATTCAGGGAACCAGGGTTATAGTCGTAACTCGAAACATTTTCAGCATCATTAATCCACTCTTCAATGTCACATCATCCTTCAGAAATCATTCTTATATGCTGATTTGGTGCTCAAGAAACATGACGAAAACACGTTGAAAATATGTTCCTTAATATTTTTAAGGAAACTATGATTGTTTTTCAGGATTATTTGATGAATCAAAAGTTATAAAAACAGCTTTAATTTGAAATAAAACTCTTTTGTATTATAAATGTCTTTACTGTCACTTTTGATAAATTGAATGTTTCCTTGTTAAATGTATTGCTGACTCCAAACTTTTGAATGGTAATGCATAAGTCATCACTGTGTGATATCACAATTATCTTTACTTTGTTTTCATCTAAAGTGGACAAATTCACTCTCTACACACTCTCTATACATTTCAGTTTTATTTAACCTAAACAACTTGTATTGGTCACATTAAATGGCCAGACAGTCGATTCCTGTGTAAGTGGGTGGTTCTTGGATAGATTAAGTTACAATATGGACCAAATTTTAGTCACAATCTGGCAACACAACTACATTCAAATTTTGAACCCATGTGGGAAGGGGGGGGGGGGGGGAGTGTTATTTTGTCTTGAACAAATGTTTCCTTTGACTTCTATGTAAAATGTCTATCAAACCCACTTCCATCTGTGGGAGTATGTCTGTACTCTCTCTATTTTTTTCTCTCATCTGTTCATTGTGTAAGATGATTTTAAACAGCTGTCTATTTTGTCCCCCCTCTTCAACTCTTTTTCCACACCTCTATTCTCACCCCTTGCTCCGTTCTTTCTCTCTTACTCTTTCCTCTTCGCATCGAGGCAGCCAGGTTGGCGTCAAGAGGGTTGTTACACCAGAGCAACTAATCCTTCTCTCTTTCTCAGACTCTCTCTGGACATGTTCAGGGGTGGAGGTCTGCTCTGGGGCAGCAGCTGGAGAACTGATGGTTCTTGTGTTTGGATTAAAACTGGACTGATCCATGCAAAAACTGTTGATATTGGATTACACTCCTGCTAACTGCCGACAGGGTGTAAAGAGAATACAAACAGTACAACGCTGTGAGGCAAGACATTTGCCAAAGGACCAAGTAAATCTATCAAAATAAACACAGACGAAAATTCAGACGACTGCTCATCATAATAGAAACCGTACTTCTAAATAAAATACAAAACTTCTAGTAAAATGTCTTATCTTTTTGTCCAGTAAATAAATAAAAAATGTAATAATATTTGAAGTCATTTTACCATATTATATTTTGTTAGGTTTAAGCTTAAAACAAAGCAAAGCAACATTATTGCCAGTGGGTTGCCCATACACATACATACATTTTAATAAACACTTGTTGTTCTTTACATACACATTTAAACAAACTACATATGCTTAAATGTACAGACATGTACACTACAGCTCGCTCTAACGTACACATCACAAACCGCTATATCTTCCTGTACTCACACACACACACACACACACACACTAGGTGAGAACAAAGATGTCAAATAAGTGGTTAATCTAAATAATACATAAAAATGCCCCTTTTTTTTTCTTCAAACATTCTCAGCACTGCCTCTCATAGGTCCTGACCTTGTATGAGCTCTGCTAATGGTGGTAGCATTAATATTCATGTCCAACAGCTTGATGAAATGTACCTTTGCACCGTGAACAGGTGTGCATGTGTGAATAGCTCATTTACACCTCATAATGGTCATGTGGGCAATTGTTCAATGCAACTTTATTATCTATATCTACCCCCTCTCTCTCTTTATATATATATATATATATATATATATATATATATATATATATATATATATATATATATATATATATATATAACTATATATATATATATATATATATATATATAACTATATATAAGTAGTATTTTAATAGAATTTATCATATTTTATTATATCATTTATTTTTCTTCAAAACGAAAGTTGTGATTCATCTCAGCACTGGTTGGTTTGTTAACTTGGCTTAAAATTCTTTGTGTGATCAATCTGGTAACACTTTACAATAAGGTTTCATTTGTTAACATTAGCTACCTTCATTAGTTAAGATGAACTAACAAAGAAAAATATTTCAACAGCATCAGTTTTTCTTAACGTTAATTTCTACAAATTTGCTAATACATTTTTAACATTCAAAGTTGTATATGCAAACATGACAATGCATTGTGAACTAACATGAAAAGGGAACAATTTTATTTTTAGTAAAGCTTAATATATGTTATAAAAATATATTTCTCATAGTTCATGTAAATGCATTAACTAATGCATTTGCAAACGAATGAGAAATATTAACTAATGCAAACGAATGAGACCTTATTGTAAAGTGTTACTAAAATTCTTTTGTATTTTAACATACAACAGCAAAGGAGGGGGTTTGTAAAGATGGTGTCTGTGGAACCAGGGGTGTTAAGCTCCACAGAAAAAGATTTTTTAAGCTGAAATACAGACACATATAGAAAGATATTGGAAAATGTTCCCCATGTAAGTAACATGAGTGCTGAGATTCTCATGAGCTGCTGTTTGTGAAAGATGAGCTGGGGGCCCAAGACAGCTGGGAATGAGGTGAAGAGTTTTTACACCCAGACTTGACCCATCATACTGAAATATATGTAACATTTTGGGGAGGAAGGAAGGTTTTTCAGTGTTACTCAATCATCTATTCTGGCTACAGCTTTATGAGATGACACTTCAACTACAATCAAGATCTTAACGCATTTTTGTTTAAGAACTCCAGGCGGTCTCAGGCCAATATAACATGCATATGTGAGCACCCCAAATGATCTCACACCCCCTTTCCACCATGGTTCGCATTCTGGAGCCAGAGCCTGTTCTTGGCCAGGCGAATTGGAGCCTGCCGTAAACGGTGATGCAATGCTGTTATGTCTTGGTTACGTGACTGTAACCAGCAAAAAAAAAACAGTGTGCATCCTAGCGTTTGTACAGGGAGTGCGGCACTTCTGTTTAGCTGTTCACATTACCGGGAGTGATACCAGGAAACCAGCTCGATACGCTTATCTGTCCTTTTCAGAGATAAATTGATATTGAAACTGTTGATTCACTTACATACTGTATAAGTATATACTAAGTATAAGTGGTGCAATGGTATAGTGATAGTGAAACATATTTTAGCAGAATGTTTATTGCGATTTTGTTCTAGATAACATCTATAATTGTAAAGACTGCAAACTTATTTAAAAAGTAAATGAAATTGAAGCATTTGGCATTACTGCATGACAAGTGCAGTAATGCCAAATGATTTAAAAAGTTAAAATGCCCCAGAAAAGGAATCAAATATTTCCTTTTTAAAATATTTCAAACACTGCAGCTGACATTCATATATCAGCATTTCTTCAGTGTTTAGCATCTTTGTCTATCCTAATAATTGATGGCTTCACCGATACCAGTATGCCACATTCAGAGAGGTTAACCAAAAGGAAAAAAGAAAATCAGTCACACATTTTAAAGGTAGAGCAGCAAAACCAGCTCGAGATAAAGAGAGAGAAAAGGTCATATAAAACATAATTATGATATTAAGACTAACAATACAAGTGAGGTTCATATAAACATAAGTTAAAAATGTAGAAAAAGGGCCCTTAAAGTCCATCAAGCACTTTCCTATTATGTAATAAAAGCTAAAATGTCCATCGTTTATCGTCCCTATGTTTGCTGTGATTAGTATTTCCTTACAGTGATCAGTTAGTTGTATGTCCCGCTAATGAATTAATGGTCTGTAGTACTTATGCACCTCTCCTCGTGTGTCCATGAGTTCAAATGCTCTCTGCTCCCTCCATTAGTGGGATGAAGAGCCTTTAGCCCAAGCATCTGATCCGTCTCTCTACTCCTTTACCTCCCCCATGGGGCCTATTAGCATTCCAATCCATTCCACTCCAGGGGTTTTCATTGGCGGAGGTTATTCATTTCTTTAATATGATTGGCTGTAGGGGAAAAGGGAGGGTGGGAAAGGAAACCATTGCCTGTCAGAGTGATTAAATGCATAGCCCAACCATGACACCATCCCTCTGATAAGTTCTCACTTTCTTTGACTTGCTTTCACTGCCTCTTACCAAAATCCAAAGCTATGTGACAAAACATTCGGAGGGTTTGTGTTCTCTCTCTCACTATTACGAGAAGAGGTGCAGCTCTCCAGTAAATGAGTGTTTTATGGGTCTTCAGGCAGGAGCTCAGTGTGTTTATGGACAACACACCTCCTTAACCAGCAGAGTTTAAGAGTGTTATTTACATAAAGCTCATTTGGGGGGGGGGGGGGGGGGGGGGGGGGGAATGGGGTAGGGGGGTTCATGTATAAATGATAATTAGTGTTTTATAAAAAGAGGTTTAGAGGGCAGCAGCTTTCCAGGACCACATAGGAACTCATGGGAATGAGGAAGCTTCCGAGAGCAAAACAACATACTGAATGAAATCAAAACAAACCTGTTACACTGACAGCTGCCACATCACTTCACAGATTAGAGATAAGATGTTTTCGTTCTCATTCAAGCAGACCAGATTCAGGAAACCATCAGGCTAAATTCCCAAAGCAAAAACTGCTAAAACAAATATCTTTCGTTCTGTGCAAGGATGTTGGAGAGTTAGTGAACCATGTTAGAGTCTTAAGCGCATATGTTGGTTTATTGCAAGCAGATGCCCTTTATTTAAAAGCAAGAGGAAATTGAGGTTACTCACATTGTGGTTATCTATAAGCAGAGTAGTACTATGCCTGTACAGTTATCATAAAGGAAAGTTCGTCATCATGTCTTTCCAAACCCATATAACTTCAACCAATATTATACAGTACTAAATATTCCATTCTATTATTTCAAGTCTTCTGAAGTCACAATAGAGAGAAATTATTTAAATTAAATTTAAGTCATTGTTCACTAGAGTTGAGTCGGATACTCGGCTGAAACAAGTATCTGGTACGGATAAAGCATTTTTGCCGAGTACGAGTATCATCGAAGTAATACGAGTCAATATCTGTGGTTGGATTGAATAAAAATCCTCATTGGGCAGCTGACTGTGTCTGCGTTCTGTGATAGGCTTGTTACAGCGCCCCTCCCCTACACATGCAGATTTGCTGCATCCCGCGGCTCCGCCCTGCTCATTCATGCACAGAACACTGAGAAGAGAACAGCTCTCTTTCTCTCTCTGTCTCTCGCTCAGTCACTCAGGTTCACGGGTCTTTTCCGTTAACGTTTAGGGTTTCTTCAGCATCAGGTTTGTTTTTAATTTTGGTTTGTTTGTAGTACTTATTAACCAGCGGAGTTCTGGTAAACGTGGGGTTTGTTCAGACGTGGTGCTTGGTAGAATGCGACTAGCGTTGCGTCTCTGCCTGTCAGAGTTTTTTTTTCTTGTTTTAACTGTCTGCTGGCTCTAACCAGTTTTTTGACTTCTCGCAAAAAATAATGATTAAAAATAATGATTTCTTCATAATTGCAACCACATGTGTTGTAATCATTGTTGCAAAATTTGTTCTGTATATAGTTTGTTTGTTATCGTGATCAAAACCATTGATCTGAAGCTCCATTGATTTGAATGCTGATGCTGTCATGTAAATAGTTTTCTAATCAGCAATAAATATAACAATTTCTGATCAACCCATATCACCATATCAATTGCATGATTAAAAATAACATACCAGTTAAAGCCTCGCCCATTTCCGGGTCAAATCCCACCCACTTCAGGGTTAGGCCCCGCCCAGTCCGAGTACAGATGCAGATGCAGATAATTCAAATGGTTAACAGATACAGACAATGCTGTACTCGCTCATCCCTATTGTTCACAGAATAAAAACCACAGCTCTCCAATCTTATTTGTGGTGGCATATTTTAAACTTGGCACAACACGAACAGTTATGAGACACAAAAGCAATGCTGTTCATTGCAAAGTTGGACATCGCTGACAATTCTCAAATTAAAATACTGATATGGCAGTGTGACAGGAAACTCTATTCACTTGAGCCCAGAAAGGACATGGTGATGAACCAATACTGCTCACTTTTCAACTTTGCAGCTATTACATAACAAATACATGCACATTAAACAAGTTCATTTGCTGAAATATTGCAAAACAAGCGTTAAAAATAAATATAGAGGGAGAGAGACCACTAGCAAGAAGTAAAAAGCATTACAGTAAGACAAAGACTGTGGAAGGGAGAGAAAGACCTGCACTGCGATGTGTTTTTTCACTTCGTCCCACATGACTACCCTCCTCATCAGTGGTGTAGTGGTAAAGGAATAGCCTCTCGCTGCTCACCTCATTACCGTCTGTATACATGACACTTCTTCCTCTCTCTTCTCCCTCAGGGTGGATGCTTAAATGACAGCTATTAGCCAAACACAGGGCTATTTGTTTTCATATTTCCTGGCCCCGTGCTATCTGACATGATTCTATTTGTGCCTGCAGTGTTACACTGTGTGTGTGATGACTGATGGGGCGCCAGGCAGAGCTGGTTTTGCTTGGCTGCTAAACTGGGGCATTCGTGGAGGTGGGGGGCACAGGACACTGATATATCTCATTCATCATATGGAGAGATGGCAAGAGAGACAGTTTATACGTTCCATTTTTAGGGAATATTGTGATGTGTATAGTCAAACTCATAAAAACTATTTGACCCCTATTTGTATCCTATAGCACCAAAGAAAGAGCTATAACCATGGTAGCCATCTGCATCTTCCAACATCCATCCACATATTCAGATAAGTGGTAATGGTATGAAACAGCATTTTCATTAAAAATAAATATATAATATAATTTAATATAATAACTATAATATAATAATATTGCAATACGTTAATAATGAAATAAAATGTGTATGCATCATGTTAAGTATTATTTTATTATTATTATTAGCTTAATTATAATGCTTAGCTTAAAGCAAGGAAATAGAGCCAATACAGTTTTATTTTCTCACCAAAGCCCATTTTAATCACAAATATCACTTGGAAAACGTTAACTTTGGCCCCTGTAATTGATGCAACGCATTTTCACTTCACGCAGGACCAAAACACACACATACACATGAATGTATGCGTTTATGAATACATTCAGTAAAATAATCTAGTGTGGAGTAAACAGCAGAGATTTCCCTGAATGAACACATGACCTCTGTATCTCTCTCAGGGGTCACATGACTAATGTTACCTGCCATTTCATGCTTTCTGAACTCTAATGTTTTTCCTTCCTGTATGTGCCTTATGAGGGTAATCAGAGCTGCAACATTGAACAGAAGCCTGAATAAGGAGAAGTCAAGTTTATTACATCAGTCAGAATGAGATTGAGAGAGACAGATAGGCCACCAGAGGCTACCTCACACTTCCTCTATCTATCTCTTGCTCTTCAATTACTCACCTATCTTATTCACTCTCTTACAGCACATTCCTCCATTGTCATGTAAGTGTGAGAGAGTAAGTAGGTGTGTGTGTGCAGGTTAATGTGTAGCATGTAGGTGTTTCTTTAACTATGGACACTTTTATGTCACAGGGGTTGGTTTTAAAACATTTAGCCCATTTACTTATTTTTTTGGTATATGAAAGTTACAATAAAATGGTCTTGGAAACTTTTTAGCATTAAACAAATTATCCCGTCAGCTGAAAGTATAACATTATGGAAAATTGTGCAAATGTTCTTTAAATGTATACTTAAGATACATTAAGTGTGAGTTAGCATTATCAAGACAAAGGAATGTGACATTTTGTTATGAAAATGTTTAAAATGTCATCACTGTTAGTGGATGTAATAGAGAATGGAAGCACTGATGTCGTTGGAAACAAAAAATGAATAAAGTAAATAAAGATAATAAAAAACCTCATTGCTGTTCATAAAATGATCCTGTCCATCAACTCCACCATACAGGAGGTGGAAAAACAGCAGAGGATATGTAAGAAACAGCCCAGTAAACACAGAATGTTCCCCTAACATTCCCATTTGGTTATTTTTTGGTAACCAAATAAGAATGTTCTCTATTGGTTATTTTTGTAACCCACAGGGAACGTTCTGGGAACGTTATTTTTATTTTATTTTTGGGGGATAATTTTAGAACTTATAGAGAATGTTCCCAGAATGTATCGTGCAGGTTATTTTTTGGCTTAATTTTGGAACTTATAGAGAACGTTCCCAGAACGTATCCTGCAGGTTATTTTTTTGCTTAATTTTGGAACTGATAGAGAACTTTCCGAGAAAGTTCCCTGCAGGTTATTTTTTGGGGATAATTTTGAAACTTATAGAGAACGTTCCCTGCAGGTTATTTTTGGCTTAATTTTGAAACTTATAGGGAACGTTCCCAGAACGTATCCTACTGGTTATTTTTGGGAATAATTTTGAAACTTATAGAGAACGTTCCCTGCAGGTTATTTTTTTGGGGATAATTGTAAAACGTATAGAGAGCGTTGGCACTGCGCAATGCACCATGACGCCCATCTCTCCTGTATTTCATAAAAAATTAAAATGTTTACATGAATTCATAGTTCTATACATTCATGAGAACTGATACAGTTTTTCACTATTAATTTCCTCATTGTATGATTCATCTAGTTATATCCACTACATATTTACTTTGAAAAAATATAAGATACTTTGTAAAAAAAAAAAAAAAAAAATCTCTTGCTGCTGATGATGTGTGTGAAATGTGCTGTGAGTAACTTTTGGCTGTGTTTATCCAGCCCAGAGTACTTGTGACCATCCACCTGCTTTCTCATTCCATCAACACAAGCAAATACAGTCTTTGTAATATAATTATAGGCAAGTTTTTCCTCCAACTGGCTATCAATTATTTAAATAATAAATGTTATTAAATGCAACAGATATGCATTTTGCACTGAGAATATATTTTGTTGTGGTACCACAAATACAGTAATATAAATAACACCACACCTCAAATCTAACTCCTTTCACATAATCTACCTTGTTTGTTATTCCTGGATTCTAGGAGCAACAGAAAATAATTTCAGAACACTGAAGGCAAGTGATGTGGAAGACCTTATTGCAATGCTTCTGAAATTTGCCCCACATAGAAATTTAAAATGATCAGCAATAATGTGCATTCGTTTCAGATTATCAATACCATGTCATACTACGTGATGAGATGTTAGAGTAGGTGGAACACCATTGCATATCCGCTCTTTTTATAACTCCGTAAACTGTGACATTTAATTTTTATCTGTAAAACTACTGTTTTAGCCTTAAGTATCATCTACCTGACTTTGTGTGTTTTTGCAGGGAATATCATAACATCAGTGTGTATAACATAAGTTCACAAGATATCGGCAAAACTGCAACGGAGAGAATTATATTAGATCTACATAATCATTCACAGCAATTAACAGTCAAATTTTTATATAATTTATGTCTGACTCGTGTACAGTATGTTTCTTTGTTTTTGATTTGCAGATGATGGGGAAATGAAAATATAGTTTAAATATTCATGTTTATAATTACATTTTCTAAATACAATTGTGTAATGTGTTTAAATATGTTCATGGCTTGTATATATATGTTTTATAAAGAATATTCATGTTCATAATTAAAATTTCTAAATACAATTGTGTTATATGAGTTTAAATATGTTCATGGCTTGTATATGTATATTAAAAGAATATTGATGTTCATGATAACATTTTCTAAATACAAATGTTTCAATAAATATTACTTATTGTAATAATTTTCTATTCATTCTAATGTTTTTGAGCGAGAAGTAATTTAGAAGATATAGTTTGTAAAGTGATTATTTGTGTACGGGCATATATAGATGTAGAGGTTAAGCGAACCTACCTCGAAAGTTCCTGGAACGTTCTATTTACGTAAGGAAAACTTTCCTGGCGAACCTACCGGGAACGTTCTAATGATTGATGATGATCAGAAACTAACATTCCCAGAATGTTCCAGGAACCAAAAATTGTTAGCTGGGAGAGAAGGAAAAATTGTATTGATAGAAACAAGAGGAAAGGAAGGAGAATCTAAGAAAAACAATGTTCTCGTGAGTAAACTACAAGCAATCAACAACGACGCAACGACGCTTAAAAGCGAAGATTTTAAGGAACAGAAAACAAAAAATATCTCACAGATGTTTCTGAGATTAAAAAAGCATTTGTTGAAACAGCAATGCCATTTCAGCTTGCTTATAGAAGTGTTCACTAGTGTTCATTTCAACTGGAAACCACAGTGAATTGTACGTATGAAAGAATCTAAGCTGCAGATGTAACTGAAATAAGTGTTGTGATATATCAAAGATCAGTGTGACAACAGAATGCTTTTATTTAGCCATTTAGAAGAATCTGAAGTGCTCTTTATCTGTCAGTCATTTTGTGTTATGGTTTGGTTTTGAGAGAGGAAGTTAGAGAAACGGCTAACAACACTAAAAGCACCTTCAAGCAAGTTGTCAACAGGTTCAAACATATTTGTACATGTGAGTTTGTGACTGTGTCAAACAATCAGGTAAAACAGCCTTAACTGACATGAACGGGTTTAAGGCAAGATGTTTTTGAGTTCGGGTCACCGGGTGTCAACCAAGATTTTTTACCACCATGACTCACTGTGAAACAACATTTGATTCACATGAATTATCAAACACAACTGACATCCAGGTTCATCGCCGTAAAACCTGTTTGAGAAATCTACACGTTCACACACGCACACAATTGATGGGGAATGTTGATTAAAGAGCAAAGATAAACACACACTTGCTACTCACGGTTCAGAGTCATTAGTATTCAGCTCTAACCATCTACTCCCCAGTGTATGTCTCAGCAATGGCTGCAGGTAACAGTTTTATAAAAGCAAAGGACGAGAGAGGTAGAGAAAGAGAGGGGAATGAGGTAGAGAGGAAAATGCTTGCTTCTTTTTCTCAGAGAGAGAGAGAGAACAGATTAATCCTGTGATTTCAGCTGCCTGTATCTGCTCAATAGGGGAAATTACGGCTGGCACAAGGCTCCATTTTCATTAGAGTCCAGACTACATATATATTCAGGCTCTAATTGAGGCCAGGGCCCTCTTGCTCTATAATCGGGCCCTCCATAACTGTCTGTTTAGTTGTTTCTGCTCCTTTCCCTGCGTTTTAATGATTTCTGTGTGTAGCGGCCCATGGCTGTTTAACGGATCACTTCCTGCTCTGCTTGCCTGTTCGTTCCAAACAAAGTTTGGTGGAATGGAGACAATTCATCATTTCTGGATTCGCCTTTGAGAGATTGAAAAAGAAAAAGAAAGAGAATGCGGATAGCTTGCACATCTTCCGTATGCAAGATTTAATGAGTAATGTTTAGCAGAATTGGAGAGATGCATGCTGGGGGAATTTTCAAAAGGCATGTTTTTGAGCTTCCAAGACCATGTGTGGATGTAAAATAATTAGTTGTAGTTAAGCTGAAGAATCAACTTACACAAAAAGCACACATCACAAATGCACACGGTACACAAATAACAAGAAAAGCTCAGGAACTCAAGGAAGTGTGTGTCTTTGTAAAATGTTGAGCAGGTCTGAGTGCTGTGGTCATGGTTTGAGCTGTGTGTACAGAGCTTGGGGGTTTGGGTAGGAGTGGGCTGTACCACAAAAACCTCTGTTTCTTTGTTTTGTTTCTTTTTTTACTACATACTGAAAATACACAACTGAGTGTGAGTTGTTGATTTTTTATGGTTTTGAAAGGAAGCTTGTATGCGAAACAGTAATATTGTGAAATATGACGTTACATTTGCAAATAAATGTTGCAATTTCTTTTGTGTATTTAATTGTAATTTAGTTATGTGATAGCAAAACTGAATTTCTTCAGCATCATATTGAACATTGACAGAGCAACAGATTTTGTGTGGAAATTAATAATAAAAATTGTTTATTTTTTTAAAAAAATATTATAAATATATGAGGTGGAGAGGGGGGCCTCTTACCCCACACACACATGGTAAAAGGCTCACCAGTATGGGGCAGAAAATTCTTGTTCAAAATAATCACTTTAGAAAAGTTTGCACTATTTTCTGTTAATTGTGATAAATAAAATAATTCATTGTTGTTCAGTAAACTATAGGCTATTGTCATTAAAATGTTAATATAAAAATATATTTTAAAAACACAGAAACAAAATTATTTTAAAATGTAAAGATTCTGAAAGCATTGAATGTGATTCGCAAAATTTTATACAGATTTACAGCAGTAAAAATAAATAATTGTATTATATGATATGTGTTGTTGTCGTCAATGGTGCCAAGTCGTGTCGTGTCGTGTCAAGTCTAGTTCTTTTATGTTTTCCCCCTCGGGGTAGTTTTTGTTTGGATTTTGTTTTATTTCTATTAAGTAAAGAACACTTCTTTCTTGCATATTGAGTCCTCTCTCCTCCCTGAATATGACAATATGATTAATAACCAATTTTTTTTATTAAAAATATGATGGTTTCATTACAAATACGACGATTATCTCTTCGGAGGACATCCAACTTAATATATGATATTTACCATGTGAATCTAGCCGTTTCATGTCAACTGGAAAAGTCAGCCAGACATTTATTAACAGCAGAGGCGAGTCTTACAGTCTCACATGTTAGCATGCTAAACATACATTTTTGTTTTATGTATAATAAAGCAAAAGAGACTGGACTGATATGGTCAAACTAACATTAACTCGACTAAAACAGACCCATACAAAATATGCTAGGATCTAGAAACCCACGGTTCAGCTTTAGTGGCAACACAAAATTATTAAATTGACTCAACTGTGCTATTTTAAAGGTTCCTAATTTTGCATGCATTCAAGGTCAAACACTTTAATTTTCTCATAATATACTCTGCAGTATACTCATACCTCATCTCTTAAATCACAGTTTCTGATACTGCTTGATAAAAGATTCTGTCTCTCTTTAAACTCCTCCTTTCTGAGAGCCTACATTGCTCTGATTGGTCAGATGGCCTAGTCTGTTGAGATTGAGTTGCTTTAGCAGCACAGAAAACAGGGACTTCTCGACATATCCACAACACAAACCAAATTCTTCCAGGCCTCCATTTACTCCATTTACTCCAACTCCATTTACTGTGCAATTTGATCTTTGAAACTTTCCAGGCCTTTTACATTTATAAACAGCTACATAACACTACATGAAAGTTAATTTCTAAAAAAAGCATAGTAGGGGCCCTTTACGTAAACTTACAGTTTACAAATTTTCAAATTACTAGGTACATTTACAATTACAAATTTAAGTGGATTGAACATGATGAAATTAAACTATAATAAAATGTAGTTTTAGCTTATTTTAATTAAGTAAACTGAACAAGCAGTGCGCTTGTAAAACAATAGAGAACCCATAAGAGGATTGTGGGAGATGTAGTTTTTGGGCTTAAGACATGAGTGCTGAGCTGAAACTGGAGGAAAGAGAGAAGAATAGCAGCATCTGCAGAGGAAAAAAGAAGAGGGGAAATGTGTCATAAATTCTTTGAGGCCATAACAGGTCCAATCTGGCAAAAGATGCAAACCATACACCAGGCTTTTCACAGCAGGGTGCAGCTTCACACGTGTGTGTGTATGTGTGTGTGTGTGTATGCGCGTGCAGACGGGAGGCTGAGGGATTGGTTGCTACGGAGATTCTGACACATTGGACCCCACTCCCTGCTGCCCTCAGTTTAGCCTTGACAAGGCAGAGAAAATGCTTGGAGGTGGGTAGGCTAATTTACCTTCTCTCTCTCCCTCTCTCCATTTTTTCTCTGTCTCTCTTTTTTCCCCCGCCTTTCCCGTTTGGGTTTTCTTTCTCTCGCTCTTGCTGTGAGGTCTCGTTACAGAGTTAGAGGGTACTTGAGTAATTAATGTGGAATTCAAATGAGCTTATCAGGTCAAAAGCAGCTTTGCTCCTTTAGGATACTCTCCACTCATGAAAAACAGCTCTGACAAGCTTACAGTACAATACCACATTGTGAATACTGATGACAGCCCCAGATTCATTACAAAACAAAACTTACACACATTCTTTCTTCTTCTCAGGGAAAAGGGGATTAGCCAGCTTAACTTTACAGTGTAACAAAAATGCATTATTAACTGACATGGGCAGAACAACAGCTGAAAATAACACTAAAAAACTCTCACACAAGCCTCAGGGACAACTTCAGGTTCATCATTTTATCGGGTTTGTTCTTTTGAAAGATTTATGGTATGACAGCAGCGATGGGAAAAATTATCTTTCAATTCATGAGCTAGAATTTGAATTGGCTACATTACACAGGATGCTGAACTGGAATGAATCGAATAATTTACTGAATTGCATCTTACAGATATTCAACACAGTAACAAGTTAGAGAAATGTAATTAGTGCAACAAAGCATTGATGAATGCATTTTTGGACTGATTAGCCTATTTATTCACTGAAGAATTTGGTCTGTGATTGCAGATATTTACACTACCATTCAAATGTTTGGTTTCAGAAAGATTTTTCAGTTTTTTAATGAACACGTTTACGCTCACAAAGGCAAAGTAGTAAAATGTCAAGTTTTAAAATGTAACTTATTTCTGTGATGCCAAAGCTGAACTGTCAGCAGCCAGTAACCAATCGTCAGTATCCCATTATACTTCTGAAATCATTCTAATATGCTCATTTGCCTCTCAAGAAATATTTATTATTATTATCAATGTTGAAAACAGTTGAGCTGCTTAATGTGTTTGTGGAAACCCCAATATATTAAGGGTTATAACATTACAGACAATACAAATGTCTTTACTGTATTAATTTCTTCTTCTTTTTTTAATCTTACTGACCCCCAATCTTTTAAACAGTATTAGAATATTAAAATCAAAAGATTTTGGAATGTTTTGTCAGCAAAAATGTATTTATGGCAACATGTTTATGGGTAATTCATTAACTATCCCTGAAAACTACACAACCTGCATCCCATTTTGTTTCCTCCTTCAAATTACAATTTGAATCTGAATTTAAAAGGCATTCTAAATTAAATTCTGCTTGGTAACTCTAAGTCAGTGGAGGAGATGGTAAGGCCTCTATACTGTTTATCAAACTAACTCTTGACAAAACTATTGGTTCGTCCATTCTGAGGAAGCTCAAGCTGTCCAGAAAATGCAACAGCTGCAGAAATCGGATATTTCATTACAGCATGAGAATCTGTGTAATAGTGGAAACCGGCGATAGGATGAGAGAGGAAAATGGGAGTTGTGAGGGAGACAGAAAATGAGAGAATGATGGACAGGGTGGGAGACAGACCCCTCAAACCCTCTGCTGCATGCATTTCATGTTTCATTGAAGCTTTCCATCTGTTTCCCTGCTTCATTTGAAAAGCCGTCATACAACTTGATTTAAATCCAATCGGTTAGAGTGGTCTCGGTGTGTGGGTGTGTGTGTGTGTGTGTGTGCGCGCGTGTGTTGTGCGTTCCCAGGAAAACAAAATACATTTCAGGATTCAGACACAACTACCATCATCCACAGTTCCCAAGAAAAAACTGTAAGCCAATGTTCCTTAGTCAGAAGACACACAAAAAGACAGATGTTTTATAAATGAGAACATCAAATATTTATTTTATTGTAATTTGAAGCTAATTATAAATCACTATAAACCTTAAAATCTAAATCCTGAAATATTTGTTTAATAATGCAATGAAATCTTTATTTATGGATATTTTTGATTTATATTTTTCAAATAAGGACATTAGTAAAGAATAATTCGGTCACATTTAGTTAACTTCTGAGGAAAGATTTGTAAACGAATACAAAACGTGCGCGCACGCCCGCACACACACATACACATACACACACACACACACGTTGGGTTTTCATGTTTTATGGGGTCTTCACTACACTTATACCCCTAAACCTATCCATCACAGAAAACTCTCAGAATTTTATATTTTCAAAAACATCACTTTGTATGATTTATAGGCTGTTTTCCTCATGGGACCAAAAAATGTCCCCACAAGGACAAGGATATTGCCATCTACATGGGGATATTTTGTTATTTTACCAGGTTTTCCAGGGCTAAACACTCGTTCCTCAAGGCAAACACATACAGATTACCTTTCACACAAAAATGCCATCTTGGCATGGAATTCGGGGACTTGGATTTTTCTTTACTGACTGTATTTTATTTATTTATTTTTTTCATTTTAGCTCTCATTAACTGCTGGTGTCGTATCAGATGAGATCTGTTTACTCTAATCAGAGCTGAGGTTCAGCCCTATTACTCACCGAAATCAAATCAGCCAGTAAACACAGCAGTACAGTACCTCATAAATGGCAGTGTGTTTAATTACGTTACTTTGTTTGTGAACGTACAGATGCTGTCTCAACTTTCATGCAGCCACATATGGCGTTGATTAATTAATCTCTCCCTCTCTCGTTCTCTGTAATTTCCTCATTCTTCCTGTGCTTAACACCTGTCAAAAGAATCAGAACCTTCATCTGACAACCTCAATACAAGATGGCACACGGACATGGAGGCACCCTCAGTGAGTGCGGGTTGGGCACACAAGCAAACAAAAATACCATGTGCTTGCGTTCCATGCCAGAAGCAGATTTTCTGGAGTACCCCTTCGAAGTTTAAGTGCAGAAATGCAGAATAAACAATAAAATAGAACAGATGTCCAGCACAAGGAAAGACAGCCATAACGGACCGTCTTTGTAATTGATCCATTTATCATGAAAATTATCAGTTCAGTTGAAACCTCAGATGGAAGTTGTCGGTATAGCACACACACCAGAGAGCCTGAGGAGGTGCGGCCGTTTGGCTGGCAACTTAGAGTCATTAGAGTGTCTGAAACAGCAGGAGTTCCCCCTCCCTCCCTCTCTCCCTGCTCTCCCCACAAGGGTTTCCTGGCAAGCTGAGATTGTGAGCCAGAGGAGTTTAACCAAATCTCCATTCATATCCACATCTGGAATCAGGAGTAGTTCTGCATTTAATCTTCTCAATCTGCACCTAAAAAAAGTCTATCTGATATTAACAGACACAAAACTCTGTTGTCTCCATTTTTGGAATGGCTTTCATTTGACAATAGACTTGCCTTAAGAATGAAGCATAGGTCATATTTTGAGATCAGAATAGCAGAGTGACTTGGAGGTGGGCTCTTTACAATTGAACCAGCAAGCAACCACCTAGAAACATCAACACTTTAAACAGCTTAGCAACAACATATGAACAGTCTGGCAACCAGCCACAACAGCATCTTTGTTTTGCAGCCATCAGATTTTCTTCAGAAACAAACCTTACTTTACTAACAGGAGTCAAGAGTAGGGATTTTTGGAGTTTAAAATGTATCATTTTAAATAAGTTGTTAACTACTGTTAAAAATGTTTAATGTTCATAAAACGTATCATACGCTCATCAAGGCTGCATTTATTTGATCAAAAATATAGTAAAATATAGTAATATTGTAAAATATTATTACAAATTAAAATAACCTTTTTTTATTTTAGTATATTTTAAAATATAATTTAGTCCTGCAATGGAAAAGCTGAATCTTCAAAGCAGATATCAATTTTCAGTGTCACATGATCCTTTTGAATTCAACTGATTTGGTACATTTTTAAGTATACAGTATTGTATATTTGAAATTACTCTGGTCTGTCACTGGACTTTCGGCATGTGGTAGAACCTTGCTTTCTACAGGCAGCTATTAACCTAGTACAAGTGTCTAGGCATGGGGTTGTCTTAACAGATGCCTCGAAAGAAGGCTGGAAAGGATGCCTTCTGCAATGGCATATCAATTGCGTTGAGTTGCAGGCAGTCTTGCCCTACACGATTTCTGCCATTGCTCCAAAAAGACAACACTTCAACCGCTGTGTACGTTAACCACTATCACTCCAGTTAGAGCCCCCTCCACAAGGTGCGCTTACACTTTTAAGTATAACCTCAGGAAAGACCCCCATAGATGCCCTGTCAATGTCGTGCTGTTTTTCCTGCAAGCCCGGTTGGAGCAAAGGTTGTCAAAACGACTTACATTGCATTCAAGGAACATATTGACATTCCAACCAAACCCATGACCTTGGTGTTGTAAACACCAAGGTCCATGGTATGGCTTCCCTGTTGGTGAGTCTGTGTCTTTCCCTTGGAAGAGTCCACTCTGCTATCTCTGTAATGGTATTAACTCCACCCCATATCTAGGTGAGATTTACCACAGAGATCTTCCGTATGTAGTACTGCCTTGGCAGTTAGTGTAACAAGCATTAGTGTAATGCATATGTGTAATTCCACACGTTAACTCCATGCGGGAATGATATGGACTCCGTTGCATATTTCTTCCAGTAAAAATGGACACACTTTACCGGTGTTATCAAATAATCTCAATGTACAGTAGAACCCCGACTTACGCAATAATTGAACAATGGGATGAAGCGCATCCCAGCTTCATACTTCTCAATTATCTCCCTTTTCGTCTCCATGGAGAGCATATACCTCTCCATGCTCCATGCTTGTCCCTTTCACTTCAGATCTCACTGTCAACTGCGATGCGGAGAGATCTTCCTGTCAGCGGGGGAGGGGATTCACAGCAGCACTCGCTGCTGACAGAGAAGAGTAGGAGAGCAATATGTGCATTCAGAAAGTCTCCAAAAGTCGCCAATAACTCCAGAGTCTCTTAAAGTCGCTAGATTTGTCGCTAGTCGCTTTTGGGAAAAATTGTCGCTGGAGTGGTCTGAAAACTCGCTAAATATAGTGACAAAGACGCTAAGTTGGCAACACTGAACGCCGCCACGCAGAGGCTGGTGGGAGCAATGCTGACCAATAGGAGAGCAGGATGCTGCAGCGAAAGCTAGCGTCCGAGCCGGGAGACAGCCAATGGGAGAGCGGGACGATTGTTGCGAGTTTATGGGTCAGTGGCGCGCGAATTTCAAAACAAAACACGGAAATCGCCTCCTCAGCCGAGATTTCGTTTTTTGCATCTTGATCATTTTGTCGTTACTCGGGCGGAAAAAAAACGGAAATCTTTTATCGTACGTCGAACTTTTCATACGTAGAGCGTTTCGTAAGTCGGGGTTCTACTGTACAAGGTATATGGAACATCAGTGAATGACATTCTCTGTGTACAGCCCTGTACTACTTCTGCCCCTGCGGGTACAGGGGGAGCACATGAGCCTGTACATTAAAGATAAATGCTCTCCCTCCCTCTTTCATAATATGTTATAATCCAGGTACATTTAATGAGCGCACATTAGTTTCTGATTACACATGTCTCCCGCATGTTCAAACCTCAGCCATGCACTGAGAGAGCGAGAGAAAGAGTGTCTGTGATAACTTAATTTTTAATAGAATCGTAATTGAAAAAATATCAAGTGAAAAAAAAATCAATGGCGATATTCCCTGAAAGATGTGAGGCGGAGTGGGAAAATGTCACAAGCGACAGCTAATGAAGGGAAATAAGTTAGATAAATTATTTAAAGGTTGTCATTAAAATATGTCCAGAAAGAACAGAGGGTTGATACTGGAAAGGTCAGAGCGATGAAGGAGAGATTCATTAACCTCCATCCACCTCAACCATGCAATTATCCCTGGGACTGATCTCTCTCGCTATTCTTTTCACTTTTTCTATATGGTATTATAGGAGAAAAATGCAGCTCAGACTGCTTCTCAAAAAGAAACCACAACTCTTCCTCTTCTTCCGTTTCTTTGTGAGACCAGAAACAACCCAGCCCTTACCATTCCATACTGGTCTTTTTAACAGGGAGGTCCTCCATCTTGAGGTTCTCCATCAAAACAGGTTGGTTTAGAATAGCGGTAAGTCTTTTATTTGCCCTTCAACCTGTTTTCTTTCTTTTTCTTTACTCTCAGGGGTTAGTCTTGCATGCATGTGAGAGTGTTTTATGTCTGGATCAAATTGGAGAGCTTTGGGTAGGCGTTCCCAACGCAGGAATGTTCGTTGGCATTCGCACTCAGCCCATGGATTTTGGGTTGTAATTGCCAGACCGTTCTGCTAATTCTTCATTTGTGGGTCAGGGGCCAACTGTGAGCCCCAGGGCATTGAGCTCCGGTCAGCTCTCACCAAGCCCATATTCTGAGGAAATTCTTGTTTTTATTATATTATTTTTATTTGCATAGTCTCTCACTCTCTTTTTCTCAGAGAAACAGGAACTGAAAGTGAAACACAGGATGGGCGGTACACGTTTGAGTCATGTTTGTACTGTTTCTTTTAAAATAGGCTTCAGTCTTAAATAGAACATTACCAAAAACATTTTCCTTTAAAATCATTCATACATTAATTCTCTCTCTATTCAGTTTCAAATATAGTGTTTTATGACAAAATCAGTGCATTTCTATTTCCAAAGCACAAAAGAAAGCAAAACTAAATAAAAACAAAAAAGTAAAGAATGTGTAACAGAGGCACAGACATGGCAGATGTCTACTTCATGTACTGTATGAAGGAAGATTAATACTCAACCACAAATCTAATTTGCCTAATATTTCTGCTTTTATGCCATGTAAGTCAGAACTCTTCTTCAAACCACACTGCTGTGCGACAGATAAAGGATCTATGCTGATAGCAAATGAGATCTTTCACGGCTCCACCAGAGGCCTGGTCATCAAAGCAAACTCTGAGACTCAGCCTTCTGAAAACTATCCTTACCATACACACTCAGATTAAAAACTCATCTTGATGTATTTAGGTCAGATTCCTGTGGGAGTGCCACAAAGGTGAGAGATTAATTGGCTGTAATCTGTGTGATAGAGGATACAAGATGAGAACAAGAACACTGTGTGGCCTACAAAGGCAGCATTTTAAGGCATTCCAAACATCAAGGCTGTTCTGAATCATACACAACTTAATTTTGCTGCCTCTTAAGATACCAAATTTTATTGCAGTGCTGCAGGTATCTTTCACGTGGGGATTGCCCTGCCTGCACTCCATTGAGCACACTGAAGAAAAATATGGTTTATTCCGGACAAAGTGAGAAAAATGTCAACTATAATGTTTTCAGTACTGAGAAGTAAAAATTAAATTAAATTAACATTTTAAAACACATATATTGTGGAAAAATATTTCACGGAGGAATGCTTGAATGCAATGCAATGATTTTACTGGGGGAAAAAATCCAATATATATGCCAATATGTATGTATAACAAAGTATAGATAGTGTATAGATAAAATAAATAGGTTTTAATACAGAGTTCCGTTTCATGGGAACTCGAGCTGCGTCGAAAAACGCTTTTTCTCCGAGGAGTAACCCCAGCTCCGCACTATCAAGGTCACGAGGCATGCCTACGCACCTTCTATAGTGTAGGAACCCTGGTTCTAGGACCCAATTCAGAGCTCTGTGTCGTGACGGATGCGTCCTTTACGGGTGGGAAATGATGCTGAGGGGTCACTCCGCTCAAGCAGAGTGTCGTTACCCGCTACCCTTCCCTAAAAAATCCCTTCCCTGAATCATGACGTCACCGACCCGCAACGATCATCCCACGATCATTTTCGCAGTGCTTCACGAGACTGCATGCCAAGGCATTTCCCTAGCATTTTTGACGCAGCGTCTCATTACCCCCTCAGGGAACTAAGGCTACATACGCAACCCGAGACGATATGTATAGTGAAAAGTGATATAGATAATCAATATGCTGTAACATAGTGATGTCGTAGTGATGACTGTGCGTAGTCTTAGAGTATTACAATTATGCAAGGAATATTTGTAAACGTACAGTTTATATTGGCATAGTAATGCAAAAGATATGCATAAGCATCTTAACGCAATTTGCGCTGTACTACATGCACCAACAGTTTAAACAGTGATCTGTCTCGACTGTCCATTTCCTATGGGGTTTTAGTACCAGGTGTGAACAGGGCCTATCTTCTCCAGTCAATATTGCACAGTCAAACTCAGCTCTCAGCGAGGGTCTTGCTTTCAACAGGGCTGGCGAGAGATCGGTAGTCTATTAAAGCAAACTCTGCTCAACTCAGAAACAGAAACCACGGCATGAAGAAGTCAATCCAGCCGATTAAAAGAGTCCCTGCTGCAGAGTACAGCTAGACGGAAAACTCACAAATCTAATCTAGAGACCTCAACCCTGTGGATGAGATACTATTTGCATTGAAATTGAACCATCTTCAGCTGCCTGGTGTCAGGGGTGTGTGTGTGTACGTCTAAATGTGTGTGTCTGGGTCTCAGGTGGTAGTGAATGAGGAAGCATTCGACTGGAGGGCTAACACTGAATTAAGGATACACACAGGTGCTGTAGAGTGGAAATAGAGTCTGGATAGAAGCCACACAGATTTAAGTGATTTGCGAGATGCGTGTGTGTGTGTGTGTGTGCATATGATAGCATAGGCACAGATGGAGTTGTCGGTGGTGACCGATGAGTTTACTAGCTTAGCACAAGTACAGCAGTCATCTATCATGAAGTATACGTGTTTCTTTTTGGTTGTGTTTGTCTGTGTGTGTAAGTGTCTACTTTGCTTTATGCATATGAGACTTAAGATAACTCTTTAGTAAAGATACTATAGGGATTTTCCTAACACCAAAAAACCTACACATTAACTACTGCAATAGACAGTAAGGAAATATTCATGTAAGTAAATTATGTACAATGATATTTTTTGCTTCATATGGGGTTTATAAAATTAAATATTTCTTGAGCACCAAAAACAACATAGTACGATTTCTGAAGGATCGTGTGACACTTAAGCCTGGAGTAATTTCAACTTTGTCAATTAATCTTTTTCATCATCAGAAGAAATTATATATTTTACAGTTTAAAAAAAAATATTGTATTAATATCTTCTAATAGTCCTGTTTTTTGTGCATTTTTTGATCAAATAAATGCAGTCTTACTGAGTTTATCTTACCAATACCGAATAAATTATCTTACTGATCCCAAACAACTCAATGGTAGTGTAAATTCAGCATGAATATGCATACAGACATATTGAGTTGAGTTGGTTCAGGTGTGGAACATTTGCCCTCTATAACAGATGGTTTTATTTCTCACCACATGGAGGCAGGTGGTGAGCTCTCTGTGTGCTCTCTCTCTCTCTCTCTCTCTCTCTCTGTCTGTCTCTCTTTCTTAGTAAGAGTGTGATGGCGTGATTAGCTGTTCTTGGGTCACAGAAGAACTCTGTGAAGAACTCTGAAAAAGATTGTTTTACTGTGTCTGCTTCTACTCCCTCACTCACGGAAAGAATAAGGAATTGTGTGAGCACATACAAAGGAAAAGCATAACAAAATCATTTTAAATTATAAATAATAATTTAAATGTAGTAATCAAAGATATTGCAATATCATTAATGTTCTTAATGACAATAATTTAATATAACAACATAATTCAAGAAGAATGAGTCTGATTCGAAGACGAATATCAGAAGGCCAAGTCCTGACTGGACAAGACAAGGAGATGGGGATTGGCCTGAGCTCCCTAATAAATATTAATACTGATGGACCTTATTTATGGATGCTATGATAGGTGTCATATTCCTATAGGTAGACGTGGATCAGCTGAAAGTCAGCTGATGCGAGCTTGACTGACATGACCTGTCAGAACTAATGCAACACTTGATTCCTGTCAGGACCAATATCGTCAAAGATTATTATGAATTAGCATACACTTTGGATTGGCAGTATGGTTCTGTTTCGGGCAAGAACTCCCTATCCATCCATGTAGCCTAGCATGGATTAGAGCAGGGAGAGCAGTGATAATCCAGTGATGAAATAGCTGAGTAGGGGAAGTGTGCCCCTTACAGAAGGAGAGTAGCAGCGAAGGGTGCTCTTCTGTTACATGCAGCTGAAAAGAGCAGCATGCCCCTTTAAATGTAGTTACCTGAATGAGTTTAAGGCAACAATCATGTTGTCAATGCCTGAAAAGCTTAAGCAACAAGCATGTTTCCATCAATAACTGGAAAGCCTTAAGCAACAAGTATGTTGCCCTTACCCAGTTAACTTAAACAAGCATGTTGCCAAAACCCATATAAGCCATTACCACAGGACAGAATCAGCACTGATCTGATTTCAACTGAATAAACTGTTACTATTGTCTTTAAAGCTGCTTTACAGCAGAACTGAATTCTGTTTGCTTAACTGAATCGTTATTTTCCTGTTATCACTGCTGGCTGCTTGAAACTGTGCAAAGCGTTTTAACAAAAGTGACCTGATAGGTTTGACTTGATAGGTTTAGCACAGCATATTGGCAGCGACATGCCTTGCAACAAGTGTGTTACTGAAAACAACTAGATAGGCCCTAAGAAACACTTACGTTGTTGATAACCAGGCTTAAGCAACAAGCCTGTTGCCAATAACATGATAGCTTTTAAGCAATGAGAATACAAAAGGAACTGTGACATGGCAGGAAATGCATCTAAACTTGTTCTTGAGGCAGTCATGTTAGTATAGTATAGTATAGTATAGTATAGTATAGTATAGTATAGTATAGTATAGTATAGTATAGTATAGTATAGTATAGTATAGTATAGTATAGTATAGTATAGTATAGTATAGTATAGTATAAGAGTCCATGTCAATATGCAGCAATGCGAGAAGCAATGCTTACTGAGGCCACTTCCAAATCAAGCAACTTATAATAAATGGATAAAATGTGCTTGAATCTGAGGTGAAATCTGCACGAGGAACGAATCGCTCTCACCAAATTCCAGATTGCACAATTCCTATTGAGATGATGCAGTTTTGCCCACTGAATTCACCATTTAATTAGTTCCTGAGCAGCACAATATCTCTGCTGATAATACTGACTGACCTTATAAATGGATTCTGTGATAGGCGTTGTATTCCTATAGGTAGATGTGGATCAGCTGATGCGAGCTTGACTAACGAGACATGTCAGAACTAACACTATGCTTGATTCATCCAGAGGCCTTAAATAGCTATTTTTCTGATGTTCTCTCTCTTAAAAAAAGAGAGAAAATCTGAAAAAATAGAGAATACCTAAGAAAAAAAGAAGAAAAACCCAAGATAAGAGATAAATAGAACTTTAAATAATAGTAGTGCATAGTACGTGCCATTATGACCTTTAAGTCTTTGTATTGTTCTAGGATGTGTTCTTTATTTAGCAAATTAATCAGCCCTGTTTCCACAGCCTTAAGGGCCAGTCACACAGCCGATCGCGCATGAATTACTCACAAATCACGCATAGATTGGGTTTGTGCGTGCTTGTGCGTCGTGAAATTGACCAAAGTATTCCACGAACACCCGACGAACACCACGAACACCACGAGCATGAATCACTGCCGGAGCGCGTCCAAACACGCATGCTTCGCGAACGTTCCACGAACAAGCACTTTCAGAATCCACATTGTCAGTGGAATGAACGTGATACGCGCGCCGCGGTGCGCGGTTCATGAGTGATATGAAGGTGGGGCGTCAGTGGACGTGCGCGCTTTCGAACCAGTTCCGACGCATAAGCACTGACGGCCGACGCGTGTCCCACGCATGTCACGCATACTCAACGCATAAACTACGCACGCCGACTCATAAATAACGCACACCGACGCACATCTGTGCGTCAGAAAATTTTTGAACCGTTCAAAACTCAAAATCACGCACAAACCACCTTCGACGCACATCCACTTACAATCACTGACGGTCCTCGTTCGTTCCACCGACGAATTACGCATATGACGCACACGCCGCGCAGAAACGAAAATCTGTGCGTAATTCGTGCGTTCTTCATGCGTTTTCGCTGTGTGACTGGGCCTTTAGTTCCGTATCAAAAATCAATGGACATGCAGATAGACTCCAGTAAAAATATTCATTATTACCTATTCATTTCACTCTGATTCATATAAGCATTAGCTATTTCCCCACACTTTTGAAACATCAAGGTGCAGCTTAGATGGAGTGCTGAAGAAGAGGTGTGTGTAAAATGAAAACAAAACAATCTTTTTTAATTATCTGTGAGAAGATCATATGGAGGCATAAGGAACATTGTTGGTCTACTGAATAAGGAAGCTCAGCGCAAGAGGAGTCTCAAAAAAGTGCTTCAGTAACGTAGCTACAAACATTGGGGTTAAAGCACAACAGATGATGGCAGATCACGTTTTCATCTCATTAATACCCACAGATTGAAAGTCATAAAGGACGGATCGATCAATAGAGACAGCAAGAAAGTGAATTAGCCCATTTGTCATTTAAAGGCCTCAGAATATAAGTCTGTGTTTGAATGACTATTACAGAGAATGTTTAATGCTCACACTCAGATTAATGTAACTAATCGTCCAGATCCAGACATAATGCCTGTCAGAACAACTGAGAGCCCAAAAGTTGCACTAATATTAAATAGATGGATTTAACTTAGGCCCACATTTCCTGTATGTTAGCACATCTAACGTAGAGAGAGCAATTAGCACTAGGCATTAACAAAGTTAATCTAATGACGTGACAATATAAAAATTCTGGCCATTATTATTTTGTTTTAAAAATTTGTCGCTTCACATGCTACATGCTAAGAGAATTTAAGCATCAAAATATTATTTTGTAAAGTTTGAAATGGTAAAAATCAAATTCAACAGTTTTATTAAATCATTAGAAGTGAATTTCTAGATGACAGCAAACGTAATCTAAATAGAAAACTAGAAAAAAATATCCATGAACCTTTAAATATACAATTCCAGTCTATTTATATTATTTTATATGTATATCCATAATTGAAAAACATTTAAAAGTTACATGCCAAAAACACATTAAAGGTTACTATGACACTAGTGTGACCTCTACTGTACCTTGAAAGGAGATAATTAAATTCAGAGAAGGCATGCAGAGACTAAAAGGATAGTTTGAAGGAGAGAGAAATAAATAATGTGCGGATGCGAGTGATAGCCAGACGTATGGAGAGACAAGCAGGTGAGAGAATGTTTTAGGGTATTCATGAGTCTGTGCCGTTATCAGTTGACCTTTAAATTGGAGCTGCTGCTCGGCAAGAAACCCCAGGGGCCCGTCTCAAATTTGACTGATTCGGAGCCCCCAACCTGCTGATGATAAACACTGTGGCAGTCGTGAGCAAATCCACAACGTATGCTTCTATGAATTTATATATATATTATTTATAAGTTATAAGTTATAATTTAGAATTTATTTACATACATACAGCTCTGGAAAAAATTAAGAGACCACTGCAAAATGATCAATTTCTCTTGTTTTACTATTTATAGGTATGTGTTTGGGTAAAATTTACATTTTTGTTTTATTCTATAAACTACTGACAACATTTTTCCCAAATTCCAAATAAATATTGTAATTGAGAGCATTTATTTGCTGAAAGCCAAAACTGGTAAAAATAACAAAACATTGCAGTGGTCTCTTAATTTTTTCCAGAGCTGTATATATATATAATACACATACATACAATATATACATATATACACACACATACACTATGCTGTTTGTATGAAAGCAGTGTCATTAAGGGTTATGAAGTGTTCAGATAGGACAGGGGGGCACAGAGAGAGCTGTATGTACGAGGGTGGGATGGCAAAGCTGTTCTCTTCTCTCTGGGGGCAGCAGTGGCTGAGGTGATGAATTCATCACTGCTTTAAGAGTCCTGTAGGAGTCCAGATTGGCTCATCCCCCATGAGAAGAAGACATGTGACATCGACAGGAAAATGACGAGTCCATAGGGAGCAGGGTAAAAAAATATATTGCATTGTTTTATGTTTGTGTGAGCATGTTCTTATAAATATACTTTTACAAGAGGAGAGGGTCTTATATCAGCAGTGATATATCAAAATTTATTAAGAAATGGGTGGATACAACAGCAAAAATATAGATACAACAGCAATATATGGTTCTCAAAGTGGGATCCGTGAACCCATGGTGGTTTGTGACCAAATTGTCAGATTAATCAAATGTTTCTTTATTTTCCTTTTAGACAGTTTTATTTCATCCCTATGCTATGGCAGTGACACTCCTGTACATTAGCCATACACATTCCGTTCTACACTTCCCTTGTCCCTGTTGTGCTTGTTTATTAAATATTTTGGCTAATTTAAATACATTATGAGCTTGCAAGAAAAAAGTACACTATCAGTTCTAGTTAACATATTTTACCTTGCTTAAATTCAGTTTCTGAATCCACAGATTCTGCCCTGACCTGCTAATCACTTTTGAATATGTGAGTATATGGCATTGTTCACACAGTAACTGAATACAGTTGTTAGTCCTGTATTTGAATCCTACGGTTACGTTCTTCTCTGTGTATGAGATATGAGCTGTGTGTCATCTGGGGGTTTTAGATTAAGTCACTGTTCTTCACTGAAGCTGCTCTCATCAGTTTTGTGTTCTAAGACTCAAATGCTCCACAAGCTGCTGTTGGTTAATGAAGATTTGACAAATGAACTCAAGGCTCGATTTGACTCTTTCTGTGTCAAAACTGATAAGACTTTTCAGTTTTATGGAAATCTTTGATACTACTTTGGCCCCTATCATTATGGTTACTGAGGCTTAACTCTTGTTACATATTCATACGGGTGTGAACGGGACATTATCAGACACCTGTAAGTAAATGCAGTTGTCAATCCCAAAAACTGACAGTGTGAATGTTTGCTATGTATTTGTGGACAATATGTATTAAGCTACGTTCACACAGCAACAGAATATGGTTGTAATATCAGTTGTGTGTTCTATTCGTGAGCGTCAAGACTCAAATGTTCCGCTCTTCACTAACATAAAAACGCTGCTGTTGGTTAATGAAGATTTGACTTGCAGCTTGATTTGACAAAAGTGTAAGTTTCATTTTTATGAACATCGCTGTCGTTGATATTATTTTGTTCATTGTTGCTATAGTTAGAATAGGGGCCTTGCTCCAATTGCAGACTGACAGTATTCAAGACGCTACTGTAAGTTGCTGTGTGAACGGGACATTTCAACTGTATGAACTTGACTTATGTAAAGTCTACAGTACTTTGTGTCATTGTTGCCCCACAGACCTAATCCAACAATAGGAGGAGGTTGCTAAATAGAGGTACAATGCACTACTGGCAATGTGTGATAAGGAACACCTGAGGCTAATAGCACCTCTGCCATGGACATCAAAGGAACAATATAACCAGATTGCCATCAAAACAATATCACCTGACCTGGCACTTCTGGAGCTAACACCCCACAGACACAAATTGTATTTTTGTTTCAAATAAAATACTTCCTCCTTCACCTGCCTCGGGTATTTATGTTTCTGTGTGTGTGTGTTAGAGCTTATCAGACTTGTCGGCATTCTCATCAGGAAGATTCATAGGACCAAAAGAAGTGTATCACAGCAGGTCTGGTGCAGATTAATGTGGAGAGCACACTAACAGCACAAAGATAATGCAGGCCAATAAAAAGACTCACACATGCACGCAGAGCACAGGAGTGAAGTAGGGGCGAACGGCAGAACAGCTCGGGGTCGTTAAGCATCATTAGCGGGACATTTGTTCACATACATTTGTCAGGAAGTGTCCTGCTAAGCAGGGAGCGTGTTCTCCTCAAAGACTGTGTACTGGACAGAGGCAAGCAGGCAAGAAATTAAGTTACTGTGTGTGTGTGTGTGTTTGTGTGTGTGTGTGTGTGTGTGTGTGTGTGTGTGTGTGTGTGTGTGTGTGTGTGTGTGTGTGTGTGTGTGTGTGTGTGTGTGTGTGTGTGTGTGTGTGTGTGTAATCTACTGCATGATAGAGCAGATCTGTCCCTCGTAAGAGACGTCACCGTGTTTGATTAACAACAGGACTCAACCCAGCCGGAAAACAAGAGAAGCGTGTAAACTGCATCTGTGATTCCCATGCATTTACAGTTCCAGCATATTCAGAAGTTTCAAGTACATTAGCACACAAACACACAAGTGCACACACAAGTGAAATTGCAGGACAGCTACAATCAGGAAAAAGGTTATCTGAAGCTCAAATGACCACAAAAATAATCGAAAGTGGGAAAAAGCAGTGCTACATATTGATTACATTGGGGTTTGATATCCAATTTTTATATTCTATTAAATATATAATTTGTATATTTATTTATTTGAGACTATCGACTATATAGATCTGACTATGTGAGACTATATACCGTATTTTCCCGCATATAACCCGCGGGTTATACCAGATTTTACAAACCCCTAGGGGGGGTGCGGGTTATATAAGGGTGTGGGCTATATCACGATTTTTTACACGTAATAATATTTCAATATTTTTTTTACGTCCCTAAGGACGTAAGAGTTTGTTTGTTTTTTTGCTGTATTTTCTTTCTGTTTTTCTTTCTTGCGAGGGTTGTTGTCTCTGGCACTTGTACTATCACCCTGACAGGGGGCGCTGATAGGTTGACTAATGCTGATAATTTCGAAATGTGAACTTACACATAAAAGTTAATCAATCTATGGGTGCGGGCTATATAAAGGTGCGAATGATTTTTTTTACATAAAACCCGGTTATATGCGGGAAAATACGGTAGTTATTTTTTATTTGCAACCCTTTTATTTGCATTACAAATTGATATGACAGTACAGAATAGCTCATTCAACATTATCTTCATCATTGTATAAGCATTTATTTCACGTGTCATAGGGGAGTGCAAAGCTCTTGGCAGCGTGTGTAAACGTCACGTCCATTTGATTCTCCTGGCAAAAAGACATCCTGAGTCCTTCACAGAAATATCAGTCTACAGGATTTCATAGACATTTCATTTCCTATCCCGACAACGAAGTCGGGATAGGTCTCATTTTTAAAGTTTCGTCACAAGCTGTTCACAAAAAGAAGAACAAATCAAACGGACACACAACACCACAGTAGCAACAGCTGCATCCTGGGGAACAATAGACCACTATGCAGACCCTGCCACAAGGCATGATCCCCCCACCCCATAGACGCCCGTGACTTACTCGAAGAGTGATTCATTACAGCATGTTCAGGATATTCACCACCAACATCTGCCCCCAGAGGAATCCAAAGGAAAAAGGCTTAACATTAGTTAACTACAAGTCTCCAAACATCTCTCCCATTCAATTAGACCATTTAACTATGTCTTGACTATGCAGACTAAAATAGCAGCTGCTCATTTCTCAAGTTAACAGGATGCACAATGATGTCTGATAGCTAAAGAAAACTGATATTTGGATCTAACCAGCCCTGATCTGGGCCTGTAAACCAGGCATTAAACACTTACCAGTAATTCACAGAGGGGATTAGCATGGAGCCTGGAGCTAATGAGAGAAGCTTTCTCTGTTCCTCAAGCGCTCCTTCTTTTGCTCAAACAAAACATTAGCAGATAATGTAACGGAATTAAGAAGACAAAAGATTCAAATTGGATATTGATCAGAGGAGTGAGGTGGCAGCATTTCGTCTGGTTAAGCCTGTGATGCGATGATTGATCCACAATGCTTGTCCTCACGTCTGAAGATGTCTGGCAGGCCAATAGTCTGCCTGACAAAGGCAGTGAATGAAACCGTGAACTGGTCCGACACCAGGACACAATGAATACAGAATGATCACGTCAGTCCGCAGAATCATGTTTGAAAGGATGGCGGACATCAAATGACAAATAAAACTACACAATCAATGGAAATACAGGCATCAGTAGACTTGTATTGGCATGTAGAAAGTCGGCATAAGCATTCGGTAATTCAGTAAAAATGTTCAATAAGAGTGACGCAGAGCGGTACCAATGCCTACTGATCTGAAAAAAGCTTTAAAGATCAGAGCTGAAGGCTTGGATCCTGAAAGACAAGCACTTATCTCTAGCAAGACAAGGGCCGCAGGAATCAATGTGAAATCAATGTTAATTGTCAGAGTTTTTCTATGCGGCCAGATCAAAGATACAAAAAAAAAAAAGTTAAACATGTAAAACCAAAGGACCTGGGGCCTCATCTATAAAACTGTGCTTAGGATCCCTACTAAAAGTTTTTGTGCGCCCAAAAGCCAAAAATGGCATGCGGCAAAAAATATTCAGATTTATTAAACCATGCGTATGCACATCTGTAAGCAATGTTCCCCGCAGATGTGCGTAAGTGAAGCCACCTCATATCCCACCCTGTACATGCCCATTTTTAACCATAAATAGTCAATACAAATCACCTCATGAATGCTGATCGAGTGGAATCTCATATATACCTGGAAAACTGGCATACGACCCGCCAATTAATAATCCAAGAAAGTGAAAACGTGTATTTCTGTTACTTTGAATAATGTGAAAAGTGAGAAAAGAGGGAAAAAGTAAACAGTTTCAACATCAGGTGTTGGGTGAGCCATGTACAATGCACATACCTGTTACAAAATCTATACCACATTCTGTAAAAGGTGCATTCATGTTTTAGTTATGACTTTCAGACTTGTAAAACATTTTCAATTGCTTAATATTGTTATGGAATATTTGTGAATATTTGTTCATGGTTTTCTAATTCATAGAAAGTAATATAAATCTTTTGGAACCGTATACATGTCTTTACTTCTAATTGAAATCAATGTATTCTTACTGAACAAAATGATTATCAAATCTCCATTAAAAAAAAAAATCTTACAGAACATACATTTTGGAATGGTTTATATATTTTACTTATTTAAAGTTTCATAACAATCCAAAGTTGTTGTAGATGTGTATGTTACTCACTGTTCATGTTCTTGAAGATGTTCAGGATGGGGAGGATCTGTCTGTAGTACGGGACCAGCGCCTCACCCACCATCTCTGCTGATACAACCAGGTGCTGCAGAACCTTCAGAATGGTGCAGATGACCTGCCTGTTTCTTGTGTTAAGGCCATCTGTAGACAAACACAGACATATGTAGAAACAGAGAGAGAAAAGTAAAAAAAAAACAAAAAAAAACTTCTGTCCAAAACCTGAAAAATGCTTCCTTCTCAGGGTCTAAAGGTGTCAATTCAATTCTTCTAAAAATCCTTAATTCACATCTTGCATGATATCCCACAATACTGTGGTTCAGTGGTTAGTGGAAAGAATGACTTGTATTGAATTTAAAGACCTCATGGATTGAGAAATCAAAATTTCATTGATCTTTTGACATATAAGAGGTTAGGGGTTGGGGTTGGAGGGGGAGAGAAACAGAAAACACAATCTTTGCATTGGCTTCGTTAAGAAAGCATGGATGAACTTTATTTTTAATGAAGTTCCAGTCAGATTGTGTCAGTAATATGCTGTCAGTTTGTTCACCTAATTTTACTATGGATTCATAAAAAAAAAGACATTCATCACACGCCTTTCAAAAGTTGATGCAGTGTCGACTATATTGGATCTGACGGTAATGTTGCAACACACAAGTGTTTCTTATATCTTTTGCTTAGTCTGTTATAGATCTTTGATATATACAGAGAATTTATACTGTAGCCCCACAGTCAAACTGAATAGTTGTGATTTGCTGGTCTTTGCTTCGGCATTTATTGGGTTAATGCATTGGATTGTCACCTACGGAAGAAAGGATGTGGAGAATGTTGCTTTTGTTATTGTTCTGATCTAAGTCATTCACTGTAATTAAAAACTTCAGTGAGTGAAATCTGTTTTGTCAGCAGTAAAACATATTAAGTGTCATTTTATTTGGAAACAAAAAGACACTGAAAATGACAATGTATACGTTTTTCATTTTATGGAAACGAATCCGATGAATAGCCTATAAGAACGACAGTGCGACAAATGATGGTACATTCATTCATAATTCTGTTTACACAAAACATTGTGAGTCATCCTATTATAACTATGTCAATTATAACTATGTTAACTCAAAGGACTTGAACTTTATTTGCCACAGCCAAGACTGCTATACACATAAATGTTTCACATTGTTGACAAATGTTTCAACTATGTAACAACACATTTTTCAACATCGGAAGTTTTTAATATATAATGGTGAGTTGAAAATTATTTTAATAACACAATAAAACTATTACCCAGTCACTGCAGTGAGCATTTACTTACAAATCTTGAATGCGGCACACCGATCAATTCAGTGTGTTTCAAAGAGAGGGTGAAAACAGGATAGAAAATACCATATTACCTATTTTACATTTACATTTATGCATTTGGCAGACGCTTTTATCCAAAGTGACTTAAACTGCATTCAAGGTACACATTGACATCCTTGCTTTCCCTTGGCGTACCACCTATTATAATCTATTAGCCAATTACTCTCAATTATACTCTTTTTAGATGTCTAAATCTTGATAACATTATAAGTAAACCTCAGAGAACATTTTAAAATAAAATAAAATGTAGTTCATGAGCCCTTTAATTCATAAGTATACATTTTTCTATGTATTTTATTTCTACTGAGAAATAAGCTTTTGTAGTCATTAAATCTATGTTTGGTAATGTCTTGAATTAGCTCACTTGAATTTGTTCTAGGTAATTAGACATGATGTTCAGATGTATCTCAAGCCTGTCTGAACAACGTTTTTAAGAAGTGCCTTCACATAAAAAAAGAAAAGAAAAAAAAAGATCTATTAAAGGGACACTCAAAAATGAATTCATTT
This sequence comes from Rhodeus uyekii, assembly GCA_037043235.1. Classification (NCBI taxonomy): domain Eukaryota; kingdom Metazoa; phylum Chordata; class Actinopteri; order Cypriniformes; family Acheilognathidae; genus Rhodeus; species Rhodeus uyekii. Next base: position 4,397,705 of record JAWRVZ010000002.1, on the reverse strand, counting down.
ACACACCTTCATGTCATTTCAAGCCAAGCTTGTGTGACAATTTTTCTTCTGTGGAACATTAAAAAAACAATTTTTGTGAGTGGCAGCTGTGTGCTGTACTTTAACAATAATTTCCATTTACTTCCTGCTCTCCTATATCTGAATAGTGCACTATAAAATTCTAATTACCAAACAAGGATGGCAAACTGTTTTCCAGCGGTGTGACATTTGCACTGAAGGAGTGTTCAATAATTCATGATGTGTGACGCATCTGGAGGAGTGAAGATCTGTTTCTAAATCTCTCTAAATAAAGGAACCATTAATTCCATCCTCATATTAGGCTCTAAAAATGAACGACCTCATATACCTTTTTCCATCTCAAATACCACAGGAGCATGACATTTAGACACTTCAGTAATTGTGTTAGTTTAACTCCTGATACAAACATATCTGCAGTCGCTCTTGTAAGAGAGGGAAGAAACTGTTCTCACCTATCTGTCTATCTCTCTATATATCTATCCATCTTATTCAAACTGCAATCCAGCAGGAGGAGGATTGTTTTATTCAATCACCCCAAATGAGCTCAATTATTTTTGATTCTGGTCTTTGATTGGACCAATGCAGAACATCGACCTTCTGGTTTTAATTTTCTTCAGTGTGACCTCTATGTGTAAGGTCAGATTTATTTCCCCTAGTGAAAAAAACCTATACCAAAATGTATTTAAAATAAATTTATTTCATACTAAATATACAACAATCTATTAAGAAATTAACTGAAACTTATAGTATGATCTCCGTATAATATCAGTCTTTAAATTAAAGATATTTAAAGTGTACCTAAAGTATATATTAATAGCTCCATTTTTAGCACAATCCAATATACTGAAAGTCCTCCTAATGTTGTTTATATGTCTATGTGTTTTTAAAATGCTTTAAGACAAATCATGTGCAAATTGTTCCGGTGTTGTATCGGAGGACGAATGCACAGAGGCAAAAACTCTTTAATAATCCAAACTCAAAGGAATAAAAACCTCCAGAAATAGTCCTACGGGAAGAGATCAGACCAGAACCACAAACATTATAGACCTACATCGACGGACAAAGACTGAATGAAACACAGGGTTGATATATACATGAGGAAACAAGACAAAACTGATTGATGATTGACAGGTGAGTGGGTGAAACACTGGGAGCGCACAGGAGAAATTAACATAAATTCATAAGTCAACCAAATTTTTGAATAGCCGTTTTTCTCTTTAAAAATGCAGAGACAGTCTTGCTGTTGTTTCTTACGTCACAAACTACCTTGTAAACCAATCCCATTAGAAGGCAAACAGGAACATGGTATGTGTAGCATTAGCATTCTTAGATTTTTGACAACATAGTCAAGCAAAAGTCTAATAATATGAATTATTGTTATGGGTCCGAAGTTGTAAAGAGTGACACCATTGTGCAGCATTCATTTTGTTGACCAAATGGATCTCTAAAGCAGGTGCGTGTGAGTGGAGTTGGGGCTATTTTGCATAGTCACGGTCCTGGGATACGAATCTTTTTTTTCCACAGGATTTTTCTTAAGTTTTAAGAAAGTTAAAAAGGAGATAAAATTATTAACTACAGGGGGTCATTAAAGGAGTCATGAAGTGCATTATTTTATTGTTTTATGTTTCCTGGGGTGCACTTATAATGTTAGTATGATTTTTACATTATAAAATAAAAGGTATTTTCCTATTTGAACGCTCTGTTTGAAGGGTTGTGTCTGCTGTGAGACTTCAGTGTAAATGCCCACTGCTGTGACTGGTTAACATCATTGTATATGAAATAAGATTTACATGTGGAAATCTCTATATAGAAATATATTTAGATTATGAAATTATGAGCATTGTAGCCGATGACAGACATGTTGAGTCATTTGATTGACAGCTCTAGCATGCCCTGTTAAACTGGCAGCTCTAGCAATTAAATGCCGTGTTCTTTAGATGTTTTTTATATATAATTTATTCATTGTTTAAATAACAGATTATTTCATCCTACTAAGAGAAACAATGTGAAGTTGACCGTTTAGTCACTGGTTTGATTTACTGACTCAGACAAAGAACTCAACTCAGCTTTCCTGTCAGTTGAGCATTGGTGTTAACAATGCCAAGGTCATGGGTTTGATCCCAGGTAAAGCAAGATCTGATTCATTGTGTTCTTTGAATGCAATGTAATTTTCTTTGGATAAAAGCGTCTGCCAAAATACATAAATGTACAATGTCAAGTCTGTAACTACATGAATCATAACATGTCAGAAATCACTGGTCACAGATCAGGCATTGGAATTAACACAGTTACTTACATCTTTCCGCATTACTGTCGAGTCCATGTCGTAAATATTTGTTTGCAAAGCCTGACTGATTTACCAAAGAATCCACATTGCAAATAAATAAATAATATAAATATAGACAAATAAATAATGCTCAAGTGAGGCATTCACATTGTTGAAAACAAATAACCACATTTCTGGTATTAGGATTTTTTGGAAGGTAACGTTAATTTTTTGTCCGTCTGTTATCGTCATCTCACTAACATGTCAGTGGGCGGGGCCAGATTTGCAATGATGAAGTAGGCGTTGATTTTCTTCTTTAATTGCACTATTACATCATAGATAGGCACATTCCACAAAGAAACGTACTCTAAGTTTGGTTACAATTAAAGCAGTGTTTGGACTAACAAGGATGTTTTCAGTTCTACTATTCTTACATAATATGCTCTATTCTCTAATATTCTCTCTAAGATTCTTATAGAATGATGATCTCTTAAATGCCAAAAAATTTGATTTCACAGTTCATGACCTCAATGGACATCAGCAGTATTTACCTTACATTACAGTATTACCTTACATTACAAAGTACATTAAGTACAAAATCAGTTCCAATTTAGAAGACTTTAAGTATACCAATTTATTGTTATTGGTATTTATATGAAGAACTTGAAGTAGATAAATATGTAAATGTTGAAAACAAATTTCAAATACATTTTAGTAGTGTCACGGAATGCAAGGGAAGGACTCAAGTGCAGGGTGAAGGAATATTTAATATAACAGAAATAAACATAAAACTCACAAAAGAAATGCACACGTGGGGGAAAACATTACTTAAACTAGGAAACATAACAACAAACAAACAAACAAACAAACAAACAAACAAACAAACAAACAAACAAACAAACAGGATGGGACGGTATACACAGACCCAGGAAATGAAACAGAATGATAACACCACACAGGACAGCAAACACCAGGATTAAATACGGAACACATGAGGAAAGGTAACGAGCAGAGACAGCTGGGGTAAATTAAGGGAAACGAGGGAACAAGATGGGCGGGGTTTACAATCACAAGACACAACAAAGGGGCAGTGTCAGAGCTCTGTCAACCAACACACTAGAAACCCAAACTGAGGTGGCAGAACCCTGACAAGTAGATTCTAGTTTTCACTAGGTTTAAATTAACTTTAGCTTTTTAAATGATATTTCTTTTCATGATTTTCTAGTTTATCTAATGTTTTTCACAGTCCATTGGAAAGAATGGGTCTTTTTGCAAAACATTTATGTTTTTTTAATAAAAAATAATAGTATGTTTTGTTCTATAATTTTAACAGATTCACAACAACCCCTGGCTAACAATAAAGCATTAATGATCAATATAGCTCTCCTTTATTTGTTGAGTCCTTCACATGCCTTTGGCCAAACTCCAGCCTTTTCAGCATTTCAGGGTTTGTTTCTTACAACCATTCCATAAACCACATTTATGTAGTGTATATTAAATGTTATTATTTTTAAAGGTATTTTATTGTACTTTTCTCCCTTTGGAATGCTTCTTATAATCTTCTTCTAAACCGTTTGTTTTCTTATGCTGACATTCTGATATGATATGATATTCTGTCAGGTTGACCAACTCTGAATGATTTTGTGATTTGTTTTTTACTTTGGACAGGAATTAGTACTTTAGAAAGGATGAGCTACAGGGAGCAGGTCTCATCTTAATGTCACTTACTCTTGATGGGTATGATGAGCTGTGGAATAACAGGCAGGACCTTACTCCCACCATGCTCCAGCATGTCATAGATCCCCTGTCGAGCAAAGAACTCGTAGGGGTGAACTGTCTCGCACAGACCATCAAAGAACAGGGGAAGGTAGTGATGGTAGTCCAGTTTTTCAATCTCCACCTGTTTAAAACACAAACATGCAAGGTCGGTGTTATTCTAAGTACATCTGTTAGCTAGGCCATAGGGTTTGTGTGTTTTTAAATAAAGTCTCTTTGCGTCTGTCCTTATATTAGCCTCTGCAAATACTCACAAGATTCAAGCCACATAAAGAACAGCCCCCATTTTAGAGCCCCCAAGCATGTCGGTACACATTCTGGAGGGGAGACTAGGGGGACAGCTGTTCAGGGGGTTTAGAACACTCAAACATGTGACTTCCTGTTGGATCACATGTTCGCACCTGTTCTCCTTGGGTTATGAGCATGGAAACAGACGTGAATAGACGAGGGCTATTTCCTGTCCTTGAGTATTTGACATACAGTCACACACATTGCTATACTTTTCTTTCCTTCCTTCTTTCTGTCACAAGTCTCTGCCAGTAGGTTTAATGATGCTGTGTTCACACTAAAACAACATTTTAAATCAGTATTGTGTCTGTTTATTCCAGAAAAAAAAATCTATTAAAATTCCTTTAATATGTTTTTAGAGAATGTATCTAGACTTGATTTATTTTCCATACCCTATATCTTTCCTTCTCTAAGCATAAACAAGAGTAAATATGTTAGATTTCTGTTTGAAAGTTTAAAACAAAAATTGCCAACAAGGTGAAACGAAATCAAACTCCAGACCAAGTTATTTTGAATCATATTTTTAAAACAAATTCTTAATAGCTTAAAATACATTTAACTGTTTAAATATTTTATTAAGGAAAAAATAGACAAAATATACAAAAATCCCCATTAAATCAAAATAGAGTTTTTTTGTCTTTTAGTATCAATAGCTATCAATGGTATCAATAATAATGACTCTCTTCCTTCAGCTTCTCATCAGATGTGGACCCATTTTAATTATGCACAGAATGCTATAATTTACAGCGATATGGAGGAGATTGGGAGGAGAAACGAGGAACTACGATTGTGAACTTTAATATTGGCTATTGGCTATTCCTGTTTCAGTGGAAATGACATCAGCACAATGAATATTGTTGTGCATTTCAAGGCACTTCAGTGGGTTATAATAGTGTACTTAGTGAAGTGCGTGTGTGTGTCCTTTATAACTGTTCTTTGTAGTCTTAGTGTCACTGATACCTTGAGCTGAGAACTTGAAAGTACCTGGACCTCATCAGACATGAAAGCAATCACAAACACACAGAGAGGGAGAGAGAGAGAGAGAGAGAGAGAGAGAGAGAGAGAGAGAGAGAGAGAGAGAGAGAGAGAGACAAGCATCATAAGCTTAGCAAGAGGGCTGATTGCTCAGAGCTAATTTACTGGCTAACCTTGGCCTTTTCTGACTTGGTCAAGATCATCTTGGTGAGTCATACAGCAAAACTCAAGTACAAAAGCAAATATGTGCAGTGAGCTGGTAGAGAGATGAAACTCACACAAACACACAGAGAGAGAGAGAGAGAGAGAGAGAGAGAGGGAGATAGAGATAGAGAGAGAGACATAGTGGGGATTCAGAACATGAAAAGCAAGAGGAGACGCATGCAGCTAACCACAGACAGATGTCTCGCATCACTAGGGTGATGTCTGTGGGACACAATCTCTGCCTGCAGCATTAATCACTGGAACACTGCGAGTGCATATGTGGGTGGATCAGCTTTTGCCTACATTGTGAGGACTAAATATCCCAACATGGATATTAAACCACCAACATTGTGGGGACCTGGCAGCAACAATGGCTTTACTAAATTGTGTAATAATGAAACTCTGAACATGCAGAACTGTGAAGTTACTGTGACAGTTAGGTCTAAGATTAGGGCATATAATTAACTCAGTATGAAGACAATTGCAGTCAATAAAAAGCCTCTGCCATTATAGAAAAACAAACATGTAAGTGTGAGCAGATGTCCAAGTAAGTTTATAAGGCGGTGTTGAACATACACCTGGTGTGAGTCCTGAAGGGATATTATTATTAGTTATTGTGAATTCAGTGGCAACACATATACTCAGTATAGTCCAGTGTGCTGAGTCATCTTTACAAAACTCACACCCCTGCAGAGAAAGACATACAACCATGCTAGAATGCATTTTATGTGTCCAGAATCACTTGAAAGCAGAGTATAAAATATTAAGCCACAATTGCAAAGCTGTACCTTAACAATTTGAATTCAATTTTTTGTTTAATTAAACAAATTTTGCAATGTTACTCTTACTATTCCAAAGGTTGGGGTTAGTCTCTAATGATCACCAAGGCTGCATTTATTATGCAGTGTATACACAATTTATTATTGTGAAATATTATTACAATTTAAAATAACTATTATATTTTAAAATGTAATTTATTCCTGTGATGAAAAAGTTTAATTTTTAGCAGCCATTTGTCTAGTCTTCAGTGTCACATGATCCTTCAGAAATCATTCAATTACCGGTATGCTGATTTGGTGAAAATATAAATGTCTTGTTATTATCAATGTCAAAAGAACAGCAGTAATTTTAAATAGACAGTTTTAAATATTTAAAGAAAGAAAAAAAAAAAAATATATATATATATATATATATATATATTATTATTATAATTTTTTAATCAAATGGTAGAGTTAATCTAGATTTGTCACGGTGAGGCAAGGCAAGGACGAGGATACGTGAACCAATGGAACTTTAATAATAGCAAGGAGATCGTAACAGTAGTGCACACATAACAAGTGTTAACACAAACTCAAGAACCGACAACTGAGGAGGGAACAGTGATGACTATACATGGGTGGTGATTAGCAGATGACAAACAGCTGGGAGGATTAGTGTCCATGGAAACAGGTAGGTGACAGAATGATTTGGAACAAACAGGAACATGTGACACAAAGGCAAAATAAGAGTCCTAAGTGAGTAGAGTTGTGACAAGATTACCAAGACAAAATGGCAAAAGTTTTACCTTAATTTTAAGTATTTTATTGTATAATAATTTAATTAAATATGTATGTATATCATTTAGTTTTTTCAAATTAATACATAAAGTTATAAAAGTGGTGTACATTTCCTGTCACTTAATCTCCCTCATACAGCCTCGGTAATTTATGTCAGGGACTGCATTTCTTCCAGCAAAACCTACTTAATAAATGGGCCAAATAAAATTGCATTTTAATCAAATATTGTATGTATTCGTATCATGTAGTATGTCTAAGAATGTTATAAAAGCAATAATGCTCCTACACTGTATCTACACCATGCGTAATAATAACCTTCAGGCCTAATTCACAACACACAAAATATAAGCGTGTCTTTATTTCACAGCACATATTAAAACATTACAGTATTCACACAACATGTGTTCACTAATCCAATTGCTGTCATTCATTTAGTATTTCAATTTCCTGTGGGGTGTGGCAAATTGAATTCAAATGAATTGAAAGGGAACCAATTCTAGAATTCTGAATTGTGCTCATTCTGGATGTGTGAGCGCTTGTCCATAAGGATTTTGATAGCTCTTATGTCTGGCAAACCATTTGTGCAACATATTGATTTAGGGCTTTCTGAGATGTTAAAGGGAAGACAAATGATTTGTCACCAGTGCAAAAACAAAGAAATATGAGAAGTGTTCCACATGCTGACATACATAAACTTCAGAATGATACTCAAAGACAGAATGACTACACCATTGTGTTTCAAATGGAATATAAGATATATTTCTGACCATTCTTTACTATTTAGATTATTTAATTTGCTGCCTATTCAAAAGACATGAGTGAAATGTCAAGTGGGATTTGAAGAGAGTTAGTCTGATCATAATGGGTAAGTAAGACAGAGGCCAAGGTCACCCCATAGCAGTCACTATGACGACAGCAAAGATTTCAGTGGCAAATAAGTGAGCACTGAAACTACACATGCAGGGATAAATTCAAATATGGAAGTCAGTGAAACATGTAAAGTGCTGGTCTCGCTGAAAGAGTTTCTGTTGAATGGTTGCAATTATGATCCTTTTGGAAGCCATTAAAACTGTATCTACCCATGAGCAGGGCTGTTGAAAGCTCTTAATGCCTGACAGTTTGGGTAGAATGACAGGCAGGTGCAGTTTGAGCTTGTATGGCTGCAGTGGAAGGGATGAGGCTGAGCCGAACATAACTGTCGGCAGTCCAGACATGGTCTGGCATTGAGGTAAGACATAAGGCTTGATGTGAGCGCCAGCAGCACATTTCTCCCAGCGTGCCGAGCACAAAGACACCTGTCGGGGGAAATGGCCAACCCATGGAGTATATCATGAAGATGAATGACCAAATTGGCCACTTGATTTTATACTATCACAGGAAGAGGAAGAGGCACTCAAGAACACTTTCTGACTACCCGGTGCCACAGAGGATGAGTGAGACTCTAGAAAATGCAATACAGACATGTTCTCAACAAATTCTACACAAATTTCAAGTAGGAAAGTCAGTCTGAGAAACATTGTGACAGTTTTAAATTTGCTCTCCATGTGTGAGAGGAGGTAAATGCTCAAAGCAATGTCCTGGCTATGAGAGTGTGACCTGTGCAAGTAAAATATGTCATTGCATTTCAGAGGAAAATAACTTGACATTCTCTCTTTGACTGTGGCAGTAAGATAGAGAAATATTTTTTCAAGCATGAGAGGTGTGTGTGTGGGGGGGGGGGGGGGGGGGATACATTTAGAGGCTCATTCAGAAAGGAAATCATCCTGTTTTTCTGAGATGGTTGTGATGAAATCACCAGCTGATATCAGCATGTGACACTGAAAGGACTGTGTTAGTCAAGATTTGGCACATGTGTGTATTCCTCACACCAGTGCTGTGTACATATGCTACATGTAAAGGATAAACCATGGCTAGCTGTGCATTAAACTATTTTAATGCAAGACGATTACCTTTGTGTAATAATAATGGTTAAATATTAATACACACACACACAGTATATGCTTGCAATGCCACGATCATGGGTTCGATTCCCAGGGAGAGCAAGAACTGAATGTCAATAACTAACAATGAGTACCTTGAATGCAATTGAAGTTGCTCTGGATAAAAGTGTTGGCCAAATAAATGAGTGTAAATTAATATATATATATATATATATATATATATATATATATATATACGGTATATTAAACTGCTGCATATATACATAAAAACTGCTAAAAAACAAAACAATTAAGGGAACACTTACATCACAGTATAACATCAAGTCAATTACTCTTCAGGGATGTCAATCTGTCAGATTAGGAAGCTCAAGTTAATCAATTTCACCTGCTTTGGTTCAAATGAAAATGATAGCAGGTGTACTGGAGAGGCAAAACCAAGACAACTGCCAAAAGGGAATGATTTAGCAAGTGATGCCATTAGAGCTGTCAAAATCAATGAGTTTAATGCATTCGATCATTTTTATTTTCAGTTGAGCGCTTTAAAAATATTTAATGCAATCAACACAAATTTTTCCCGTTGTTCTTTATCTAACGTTACGTGTACATTTATTAAAATTAAGCAACTTACAAATGAGGAATACAGTTATAAATTGATCAAAATACAGTGTCAGACATTGCTTAGAGTAGAATAAGCAAGAAAAGAAGATTATACCCCTCCTCTTCCCTATATACCCTATACAACTAGGTCTTCACCAAGCCCAAAAGGGTCCACGTCACACCTCTCTTTATCTCTCTGCACTGGCTACCACTTGTGTCACGAGGAAGGGTAACGAGCTGTGAACAGCTGACAAATCTCAAGGGAACGAGGTAACAAGATGGGCGGGGTTCACAAGGACAAGACACAATTAAAGGGGCGGTGTCAGGCTCCGTCAACAGACACTTGAAAAGACCCAACTATAATGACAGAGCCGTGACAACTCGGTGCTAATATCAAGTTCACAATGACTACTATGAGTCTACACACCTATGAGAAACCTACATTCGGTAAATGAGCGATGGCTCGTGGTACCATCACAGAGAGGCACAAAATCACTCTCCAGACCATTTTCATTCATTATTCCTTGCTGGTGGAACTATCTCCCGGCATCGAATCCCTGACAATATTCAAAAGACAGCTGAAAACTAAACCAAAAGTAATGTAGCCTCAGTCGAATTAATCCAGATTGGTTGACGTCCAACTGGTGAGAGGAAAGATGATACCTGGTTGAGAACAACTTGTTCAAGTGTTTTTGCTATAAATGGTAGGAGAAAGACAGGTCTGTAATTATCTACAAAAGATGTGTTTAATGAGGGTTTTTAAGCACTGGGGTTAGCCGGGCCTGTTTGAATGCGGTAGGTAAAGTGCCAGTGAGGAGAGTTGTGTTGATGATGTGTGTGTGAGTGCTGGTAAAAGTGTAGGAGAGATGGCTTGTCCAAGGTATGCGGGAATGGTATCTAAAGGGAAGGTGGTAGGATGACTGGAGAGGTGAAGTTTAGATAACTCTGCCTCAGTGAGTGTATTTCTGGCTGTATTTCTGGAGAGTTCCAGTATATGACCACGCTCTTATTCATGCTCTTAGTCACGTGTGTCACAAAGCTGTTTCAAATTGAGCTTGGACAAAAAAAAATTATGCCATAATGCCCGTTTTGTCTAGTATCCTCGTAAGCACAATCTTATTAACATAAAGAGTTGTGTGAAAACGTCCGCATCATGCGCAGCAGCTCAAAGTTACAGCTGTCTGATAAAACTTCTTCTGATGTCAGACATTAATGTTAAATCAAAGAACAAAAGAAAAAGAGAAAGCTATTCACTGCTCTTGAATGAAAAACTTGTGTAGCTTTAAAGATTAATCTATATTTAATTTATAATTTATGCAGAGAAGAATGTGATGTTTGATACCTTTATTCAATTTCTGTAAATATTCTACTGTTAGACCTACCTGAAAATCTGAAAGCACTGTTTAAAGGGTTACATGGGCCAAAAACAAATGAAAAAACAAAAACTTTTAGTGCCTTTTGACAGGGCAAGTAATGTTGAATGGCTATATTTAATGGCTAAATTGAGGGGGGGAATTCATAGCAGTATCTGTATTGGCACCAGTGATACTTGCTTTCTTTCATAAAAAGATGCCAATCAATAAATATTTAAAATATATTGTCTTTATGTTTTTGCTACATTAATTTGAAGATTCAATGTGATTTTTTTAAATATATATATATATATATATATATATTCTATGATGTTATGTGCGATTATTCAAGATTAATTACAGAAAAAAGGTGTAATTAGTATTTTTTTTAATTGATTGACAATTGAATTAATAAATAACCATAGCCTATACATACATACAAAAAAAACTGGTCTGGATAACTGTGATTCTGTGTGAGAGCAATTCCATGCAAATGTCAACGTTACCATGAAAAAAACAAAGTTTAAAAGAACAAAACCCCATTTATGTTGTGTATTTAGGTCTGTATTTTACAGCATTAATGTGTTTTAATAGAAATTGGAAGAAAATCACTGTTTATGGACAACATATGAGTGGTGTACTTATAGTAAAATTCTATTTTCATCCAAATGTTCATGTTGTCAAAAGAACGATCAAAGTCTGCCCTTTAAAAAAAAGTATAAATTCAACAATCAGCATTTTTTTTTGAAAGATAGAGACCTGTCTGAAAAATAAATACACTCACTTTGTCTAAACACCGATTATTTATTTATTTATAAGTGCTAGATTTAAGAAGTCACAACACTTCAGTACTGTGCCACGTCCATAACGTTTGAAAGATTAAGTTTATATCGTATAATAATTATTAATGCAATGTGAAACTTTCTGTACAAATCCAAATTATGTTCTTTCTAATTATTATCAACAATTCATTATCAATACTTTCCTTCTGTGTTCCTTCTGTGTGATTCCCAGTCTTTTCCTTCACCTGTCGTGTCAATCACTTCCCTCGTTACGTATACTATCCCAATGCACCTGTTCCCAATCTTCCCTTGTATAAAAGCCCTCATGTGTTCTCTTGTCTTTGTCAGTTGTTAGCAATGTTTGAGTAGTTTTCATGAGTTTGAACCAATTCATAACGAAATCAAATACTCCCTTTACGTAAATTGTAATCCATATATGAAAGTTGCGTTTTTCACAAAAGGCACATCTGCTATCCTGCAGAGTCAGTGTCGTCAACTTCATCTGACACTGACTTTTATTAGCAATTAATTAAAAATATCCTTTTTACTCTGACACATTAATAATCATTACACAGGTGCTTTACAGCAAGCGTTATTAGTGCACTTGAGCGCAGAATAAATTACGCCTCTATATATATTAAAGGCTCATTATGGTTTATTACATTAATTCATGTGACATAAATGTGCGATTAGTCGACTACTTTTCGACTAGAAAATTCTTTAGTGGGGGACAGTCATATTAAATCCCCATTAGAGGTCTCTGTTAAAAGTTTTAAAAGCATTTTATACGCATTTCCATAGGCGATAAATTACACTTCCAGAACTATCCGTCCGTAACGGAGAGATGTCACAAAACTAGATACTTTATGTTCTGTGAAGAGCCAACCCTTCTCCATTCAGAAGATACTGGAGCTTCTGATTTGTGCATTATAATTCACAGAACGTCTAATATATGTTGTCTCCCAAAAACTCAAACTGTATTTGGCACATTCAAGCAGAGGTATGTAGGTGAAGGCTCTGGATAGGGCCGGACGCCGGGAAGAGGCGAATGGATGGTGAAAGGAAGACGACAAAAGCCCAGAGGCAAAGAAAAAAAAGGCATCCAGCCCACAGTTGAGGAAAGGAGGAGCCAGAGTGTGAATGTGAACAGGGAGCCGCTAAAACGTGAGAACCCAGTGGCGCCACAAGGCCAAGGTGGGAGGAGTCAACCCAGAGTCAAGAAGTCAACAGGCTAAGGTTAAGCGAAGGGATCTAAAGACGGAGGTGGAGCCACAGAATCCTCTTGCTTGGGCTGGAGATAACATGACCTGGAGCTTCACTCCACAGCAAGGTGTTACGGTGGGAGAGACGAAGGGCTGCAGGTATCCAGCAGAGGCTGGGCAGGAGGACTTGCTGAGCTTTGCAGTGATGGTGAAGGAAATAAGCATGACAGTAATTCGCAGTAAAACGCAACAGGCTACGCAAACAGTCTCAGGGGCACTGGCTCTGGGGCGATGGTTGGTGCTGACCCTTCATTGTTGGGCTCTGACTCCAACATTCTGGTAGGTAGGTGATGTCCGTCTGTGGAGAGCTCGTGCAAAGTCTCTGCAGTCAAGGGTGGTGGTGGGCTGGGCTGTGGGTCTGGCTGCGTCCTGGACCGGGGATTGACACCTAATAATAGCTTCCCTCCAGTCTAGTCCAGAGGTGTCTGGGAGGTCTATTGAAGGAAGTAAGAGTACCCAAGTACCCAAGACGACACAAGAGTTTTGTGTAGACAAAGAAATCATGGCTTGTTTGAACCACCACAACAAATTTTGCAGCATAATCCTTTTTAGGTTCGGTCTTCAAGTAGACATGATGATGAAGGCACAAAGATGAGGATAAAGTTTAATAGTAGAGTTTAATAATAAATATATGCCAATGTAAACGGAACTAAACAGGTACTAACGCAAACGTAGACCGGACAAACACTGTGTGAAGGTGACAAACTGATAAACAAATAGTGATGAGAACATTATGACTAATAACTGTGATGAATGTGAGTGTCCATGGCAACTAATGAGTGGTGGGAAACTAAGCCAACAAGAAACATGAATGAAAACAAAATAACAGTCCATGTGATGTGAGGGTGTGAAAAATGTATTGGTAATGAATACATTTTATGAGAAATCATATCTCAAGTTTTTCACTGCAGATGTCACGTTCATAACGTTGGAATTTCTTGTAACTCATCCCCAGCTTTACATCATCACACAAAAGCATGTCTTCACGTACTTAAGCTAATATCAAGAGAGACCAGCGGCACACATCAGCTCTACAATGCCAGCAATGCTGAAGAGCTCTAGGATGGTGATGAATTGTAACGGCAGCACTCCAGAGCAGACAGGCTGAAGTTGCAGCCCTGAGGCTGTGAGAGGTGGAAGAGAGTTGACAGGTATTGTCAAGAAACTCAGTGAGTGGCCAGCAGACGGAGACGAGTTTGTCTTTGACAGGATCATTGAAAAAGGTGCGGGCACAAACAGCTTGAGCCAACACGGCTCTACAACACACACATACACACACACACACACACACACACACACACACACACACACACACACACACACACACACACACACACACACACACACACACACATTCTTATTTCTCTACCAGACTTTTTTCCTCACATTTCTTTAGGCAGTAAATACATTCAGAGGGAGGAAGAGCATGCACACACACATACAGAGAGAGAGAGAAAAAAGAAAAAACACTAGTTGTTCACCTAACCTACCTATTGAGATGGTCAGTAAAAGTCAGACATTAGGTATACTGATAAAAATGGCCATAAAGAAACCATTTTCACAAAGAACTTGCTAGTAATTTTCACAAATAACTACAAATAATCAGCAAGTAACTTAGAAATACTGAAAGTATTTTTTTGTAAAACAAATTATTTACAAATAATTTTCAATGTGTATCCATGACCCAGAAGAAACAATTACCTATGTACTGTACACCTACAATAAAAAACAAACACAAAATCAAATAAAAAAATAAAAATTCAAGTTTCAAACATGCAGTGATAAAATTACATAATATTACATTAATTTATAACTATAAAAACAAAAGTATTAGTAATAGTCATGAGTTCAAATTTCAGAGGAAAATACTTTTTAATAATGCAAGTAAATTCACAACTTTAAACCAGATGGGCAGGTAGAACGGAGAGCATGAAACTGCTTTGGATGAGTGATGGAGAAGTGAAGTGCACATTTGAAAGCTATGTGCGGAACACTGCTGGCCCTAGGCAACTGCCAATATTGCCTATACCAGGATCTAGCTCTTGAACTAGCTCTCATATGTCCATGTGAGTTTAAATGTGGCTTAACATTTCTCATCTCCATTCCTCCTTTCTCCATCATTTTCTGTCACCTCTTTTTGTCTATCTTCAAAAGTGGAGCTTCTCTAGCTGAACTGTTCAATGAAACATGGTTAGCAATGACTTGTAAAACCAAAACCAAAACTTTTTCTCTTCTGGTAACTCAGAACAGTGCCAATGCTGTCTACAGTCAGGAGAAAGATGAAGAGAATAAGGAGGGTACGGAGTGATGTGGAAGTGGAATTCACTTTTGGGCTTTGCTAATCACTTTTGGGCTTAGGGAAAGATTGGTAGAAATGGAAAAGGAGCACGTTAATGAGAAAATATGAGGATTCTTGTGAGGCCTTTGAATGAAATATGGCTGATATTCTCACTGTGTACGGTGGAGACAGGGCTGTCTGTCATTAACACGCTGAGGGCAGTGAATCTAGGCTAAGTGTTCAGGCCATTTCTGTTGCCTTTCCAACCGACTGCGTAGATATGAGGATTTCACAGCCTATTACACATGATAATTGGAGAACATATTGAATTGGAGGCAATTTTCTCTTCTTCTTTGTATGCATAAATGTTTACAGTATTCACAGTAAAGCCTTTTCTGGAAGCATGTGACAGAGCATGCTAGATGACGGATCCAGTCACGTATCCAATATTTGTTTCTATAAATGCGCTTGGCACTCTGTCAAATAATAAAGAATAAAAAAACAGCATAATAGAGAAGGCTATTTAAATGATGAATGTTTTGTTTACACAGTTTATTAGTAATTCCCAGCACGTAGGGATATTCAATAACAGCACTTTACTAAAAGCGTACCTTTATCTCATTTCATTGTTGAAACTTCTCTGAAATCAATCAAGAGTATGCTTGTATTGGCTGACAAAAAAGTGGTTACATTAGCAAAATTTGGCAGGAGAAAAAAAGGTCTAATTTCAATAGTATATTATGTATGAAGCACAGCTCACAAAGAAGTCACTTCAAAACCAAGCAACTTCCTGCTGGTCAACGCAGCGAATACACATGACAAAATTAGAGGAAATCTTTTATCCTTGTTGAAAAATCCCCAATCGCATGAATATCAATTGAATTTACGTTGAACGACGAAAAATGTGACCGCACCTTAAGACAAGCAACTAGACTTTCTGTACACCTAGCTCTAAATTTAATGCTGCTCTATGCTGAACACAGTATATCTATCTAAATCAGTGTCTGGCAAAGATGGGGGGCATTGATCCCTGGTTGAGGTGGCAAAGTCATAAGACAGAAGAAATAAAAAGAAAGATGAGAAGGCATGAAAGAAAGTGTGTATAAAATATTAAGTGCTGACTAAATGTCATCATCACATCCATCTGTCATTATAATCAGATGTAATCACAGCTGTCAGTCTGCTGACACACACATCCGTGCAACTGACAGAACTCTGATCACTTCTAAGGAGTCTTGATATGAGAGAGAGAGAGAGAAACAGACAGGGAGAACAAAGAGACCTGGTTACCAAAGCTACTGAAACTATATCTCCTTTTAACATGACGTGTATAGTGAACAGGTATTGCAACTCATACAAACAAAATAACCATTTCAAATGCTGCCTACATATGCAGAATTATAACCATTATAAGTACCTGGGATGTGATCAATCTGGAATGCTCTACTTAAGGGTCACCAACATCGCCCGCAAGGACCACATGAGTCACCTGTTCTAAAAACAGCTCACCATAGAGCCACTTATCAGTGAGCTGCTTCTATTTTTTTTTTTGCTGTTCTTTTTTAAATCACACTCGCAAATTAATTTCGGAAACCTCATAGGATAACGCAAGTTGACAACTGGCCAATTGTCACGCAATGCAGCTCTGGCTGACAGACAGTATAACATTTACATTTATGCATTTGGCAGATGCTTTTATCCAAAGCGACTTACATTGCATTCAAGAAGCACATTGAACCAGTTCTTGCTTTCCCTGGGATTGAACCCATGAGCTTGGCATTGTAAACACCAATGCTCTACTGGTTGAGCTACAGGAAAGTATAAATAGCATAAGTACGGCAATTGAGTCACACTTCACAGCTGGTCAAGCGGCGAACACGGCGGTTAATGCAATGTCTTGTTCCCATCTCTCAAGGAACCGAGGTTACGATAGTAACCGGAGACGTTCCCTTTCGAGAGCGGGAACAAGACATCGCATTTGGGGACAGTGTTCAATCATGCCGTAAGAGAAACGCAGATCAGCCTGAAAACACAGGGAATCACACACCAATCACAGCGAAGAGGCACACAGCCCAACCAATGGCATCGCCGCCAGGTGTGCTCACTACCGATAGCTGCAGCTAAACCAATGAAATCAGTAGTTGATACCAGAAATCCTGAAAAATAGCGAGCTGAACTAAATACAGGGCAGACATGGTGCAACGTAGTGATGGTGCAACGTAGTGAAAATTGTTAGTGGCTAGTGAAAATGTTGTAGAAGTGATCATTTGAAAATGTAAATACCTGCAGAGATTTATAGAAATAAAGTGTTGCATATTGATATTGATCTGTTTTCCTTTCTGTATCAAACTGGTACCCTTCGCATTAATCAGTACCCAAGAAGCAGCCCTCAGTTTCAAAAAGGTTGGTGACTCCTGCTCTACACACTCAAATGCTACACAACTAGTGTCCTGCATGGGAGACTTGACACAGTTAATTTCAATTAAATTAGATGTTAACATGACGCTAAAAGTCAGTAACAATAAATTACCATGCAAAACCATTTTTGAGGCTCTTTTGTATTGAGTTTAATATTAATGGAAAAACAAATGCTCTCCTCATCTGCAATCTAGGATTTGAAACAAATATATGCTCTTTTAGTTGCCATGGTTGCTAAAGCAAGCAACTGCCACATGTATAAATGTAAATGCAATTATCACTTCATTCCTGATTAGGTCTGAGTTCATTAGCAACACTCTCTTTAACAAAAAATAGATTTTCCCCGAGCATTAGCAATGAGGAGCGTTAAGAGGTCTAGACTTGATTCCCTCAGTGTCTGGTTTAATGCTTAGAGGCAAATAGGTATACTGAGTTATCAGTTCTGTTCTCTCCCTGTGAGGATGTTTTTAATAAGTACTGGACTAGGACGCCCAGAGACTCTAGCCAAACCCATTACACATGCTGATCTGATTGCCTTCATTCATTATTAAATCAAAATGCTGTGTGGCCTTCATGTCGGCCACTTTATGAGACTTTAAAATTTAAACACTTGGAAACTGACTGGTAATTTTGACTAAACCATGCAGTAAAAGGAGCAGTAAGTGCTACGCCCATTCCACTCCCAGATGCTATTGGTGTTGCTAACATTTCAAACACAACTGGCTCCCATCAACGATATTTCAGAGACTAATTAAACCGAGCATGATGCTGACCAATTATGCACAAAACAAGCTCGTTAGAGTACTGTAAGCCTGTTTTATTAATAACCTCATTTATTTCCATAATCAGCTCACTTTTATCTGTAAACATCAAAGACATAAACTGTGACATCTCTAATAGAATAGTTTCATGCATTTATTTGGCTTCTTTTATATACACGATATTCAATTCAACGCTCACTGTGAACGAATGACTTCCGATTGCTTCACTGCTGCAAATGGCTATCAGTGTGAACACCCTTTTACTCTGACCACTTTATATAGGCTTTAATTATGTGTAGCAGTTTTAATGAGCAGATGAGTGAGAGTGCAGCTGCAGGCAGAGTCTCAGAGTGGCCTGCTCTCCACCACTCCAGATTGGCCAGACGGTGGCTGGCAGCAGCCGGGTGACCACTGCTGTGCCCAGGGCTCAATCTGTACACTCAGCTGCTCTTAATACCCCTTTATTAGACTCTCCATTTCTGTCTGTCTGTCTGTTTGTCTCTATCCCTCTTCTCCCCAGGCTCTTTTGCAAGGTTTTAATTAAATCATAATCAGAGAAATTCTCAGACAGATGTTTGTTTTTGCTAACATGTAAGAAGAGGTCAGGTCACACCTCAGCTGCACATATATTGTACATCCTACAAGCACAACGGTTTCTCAAAATGACAATCGAAAAATATCTAATTCTGCAGAAAATTATGCCACACATTGTATTATGAGTGCTATACTTTTTATAATGCTACATAAAAACTGAAATGACAGCATGGAGAGCAACACTTTGCCTTTTATCACAGTCCATTGCTCACTTCTTCCATGCCACATAAAGCCCTCAATGTTCCTGCAGGCACCCGGCGACACAAGCATGATATCGTTACTCCTTAATTTCCCCACTCTCTATCTTTGTCCCAGTTATTTATTGCGTTTTATGGCACATGTAAAACAAAACAAAACAGAGGAATGTTTTATTTATTATTATTTTTAGTATTTTTCTTCATAACTCACAGGCTAAAACAAATCTAACAAATCTAGCCACCATCATTTGGTATAAGAAACGTGTCACCAGTCAGTATTTATGTTGGGAAAGACTAGACAAATAATGTATTATAATACAATCACCCACTAAAAGAACATTGCTTTAATACTGATTAAATTTCAAGTTTGATACAGGTCAGCTTCAAAAGAGTAAAAAAGAACCAATCAACTCATAATTTACAGTCAAAAACTGTAAACTGATGTTCCCAGGACAGAACATCGGCATTATTTCCTATGTGACACTTCACATATGAAGATATTTTATTTAAATAATAATGTTTCTTAATAGTTTTTGTTTTCAGTTATGTACATTTGGGTTTTATGTTGCATCTTCTGTTGTTTGTGAATGAATGTTGCATTATTCAAGTGTCGTGTGTTACCAACGTCGTGTGTTACCATTAATATATATATATACTATTCTGTCTGTGGAAAAGCAACTTGTGAACTGATGAACATCATGATTCTTCATTTGGCTTCCTCTTTTACCACCTGCTTTATTATGCTGGTTGTCAGTATATGTCAAAGCTTCAAAACAGATTTTAGTAGCAGTGTGCATTGTTGAATTTACTGGTTTTAATTGAAAGGTTCTTGTTTGTAAATTACCATTTTTGACATTAAAATGTACACATTGTTTTGTAAATATGTATTAAATATATTTTTCAAACTGATATGGATGAAGCTGACCTGTGCTGAGCTGAAAATTCAGATATTTCAATGATAGTGATTCGATTTGATCATGGATTATGGGCACGGATAAATCATTTTTAATTGTCCTACTGCAATATTCCATAAAGACACATTTTAAAAAATTATTTGTATTTTAAATTATACTTGAAGTATTTTAATTGCATTTCCAAAAAAATCATTTGACAATCTTTACTTGTTTTTCTTCACACTCCCTCTCAAAATCCAAAAACACAATGCTGTAAAAGAATGGTGTGCTGTGAAAGACAAATCAAGGGATCCACATAAAAGTCTATAATAAACTAAAAAAAAAAAAAAATACTAAAAAAAAAAAAAATGAAGGAAACGGCACGCTCATGCAGGGCTCGAAGAAACACGGAACTAGGAAACACAGAGATCCATACATCAGGGACAGACAGGAACGTCATTAATAATCCACCAAGACATGGAGAACAAGAAGGTTTGTATATATACACAGGAATAATGGGAAACACCTAACTGTCACTGCAGGGGTGCGGTGTGCGATGCGGACACAACGAGGAGATGTGGAATCCATCTGAAATACTTTATTAAACAAATATAATAAACAAAAGACTTTAAATAACAAACTTACACCGGCACTCCTAGTGCAAACACGAAAGGACCAGCACCCACACACAACGTTAATGACTGACAAAGACAAGGGAACACAGGAGGGTATAAATACACAAGGGTAAATGCAACACACCTGATGAGACTTAAGGAAAGTGATTAGACAAGGACAGGTGTGGGAAGGACCTGGAAGATACATAGAAGGGACCCGGATGTGAACAACGAGACAAGACCTGACACTGACACGACTAACAATGGGAGAGACAAACAAGATGGAAACACATTGGATCACACAGGAGGCAACAGGAAGTGACGAGACACGACAAGACTGTGACAAATGCAGATCTGATTAATTAGAATGGAGTTTAACAAGGAATCTTAAAGGGTTAGTACACCCAAACATTTCCAATATTTTACTCACCCTCAAGCCATCCTAGGTGTATATGAATTTCTTCTTTCAGCCAAGCAAAATTAGAGTAAAAAATATCCTAGCTTTTCCGAGCTTTATAAAGAGAGAAGTTTATAAAGTAGAGCTTAGAGCCTGAGTAGAATAGAGCCTTAGTTTTTGAAGCTCCGAAAAGTGCATCCTTCCATAAAAAAGTAATCCATAATGCTCCACCGGGGTTAATATCGGCCTTCTGAAGCGAAGAGATGCATTTCTGTATGAAAAATATCCATATTTATAACTTTAGAAACTATAATCACTGACTTCTGATAATGGCCGTACACAAGTCTAGTTCCAATGGAAGAGTAACCTCTGACCCAACGTATGATGTAGGAGGTATGAGTAGTGTAAGCTTAGATGGGCAACAAACTCAAGCTCCTCCAACATTTCTCTTTAAAAATTCTCATGACCGTTCTTTTGTTTTTCTCTGTCTGCTGCGCATCCGCAGCTTTCCATATGTGAATAAGTCAGAGATCACTCTTCCACCAGAACTAGACTTTCTGAAAACCAGTGATTATAGTTTATAAAGTTAGAAATATGTAAATTTGTCATACAAATACCCATTGCTTGGCTTCAGCAGGCCTTTATTAATCCCCTGGAGCCATATGGATTACTTATAGATTCAAAAACGCTAAGCTCCATTCACTTCCATTATAAAGCTTGGAAGAGTTAGGATTTGTTTTAATACAACTTCAATTGTGTTTGGCTGAAAGAAGAAAGCAATATGCACCTAGGATGAAATGAGGGTCAGTAATTTATGGGGCAACTTTTGGGTGAGCTAACCTTTTAAAGCCTGTTCACAACAGTTAAACAATAATTAATAAATAAGCAAAAAATATATCACCATCCACACCAATGGATGTTAGCATTCAATTTATTCTAAGAGAGCACTGCAGTTGTCATCTATCGTTTTAAATGTATAAGCTCTATTCTCACAGAATTAGAACAATTATTAAAACGTTATAGCTATCGTTATAATTAATAATTATATCGTTATAATCCTTATGCACAAGCATTTACATGTCTGATGTATCAGCAGCTCAATTCAACAAATACAGGCCCATACAAAGAGCCATACAAGCATTCATTTATTACCTCTGGTTCAACACACATGATCCATGATGGATCAAAATAGCTCTACAGCACAAGCTCTTCCTTCCTCATAAAATTGTTGTCTTCCACTCACAAGGTGTGTCCACGTGTGTGTATGCTGCAGTTATTCACAGATGGCTGTGATTGTAAAAGACTACCAATCCACACACTGTCAGTTTACTAATGGATGCCACAACCTTGATTCATTATTATCAAATATCTGTTTCCCGAGTGCTGGTAAGGGAAAAATTATCACTTAATAGTGCAAACAAAAGCGAAAGCTGAGAGAACATCAGAGACATCTGGGAGACAACGGCTTCAACACGAATAAAACAACAGCTATGGATGTGTGAAAGTATTAGTAAGTTTATGCAAATTGGGAGAATGTGAAGGATAAACACACAGTTTGAGATGCCACATGCAGTACTGCCAAGAAAGAGTAATAACTAAGCAACATTGCCTACATCACACGCGTGCTAAAATGCCGATGCGCAAAAAATACCCAACAGGGAGCAATTCCTGCGTCTTCAACCATAAAATGGTGGTTTTGATCAGTTGCATGGTCAGGCAAGCTTTGATGATTTGGTCATTTGGATATGATTAGTCCACTATCAGCAATAAACAAGCTAAAACCACACAGCTGACGGCAGCAGAGCCATAAAAACAACTTGACGGGAAGACTTTATGATCTAAATGCTTTTGTATCCTCGTAAATTTGTGCCTGTTCAATCCAGAGCATAAAAACATGCAACTGCACACTACGCACACATACTGGAGACTTCTATTGTTTTAAATAAACCCATCTACAAGTACTACAGTAACCTTAAAAGGATAATTCACCAAAAAAACAAAAACGATATCATCATTTACTCACACTCATGTAATTCTAAACAAGTATGGCTTTCTGTCTTCTGTGGAAAACAATATTTCCCTATAGTATGCAAAAACAGTACATAGTATATCCAAATACATAGTATTCAAAAAACAGAACTGACGCCAAAGTACTTCACCTGACAGTGACAACATGGCAGATGTAGCACATCCAAATTTCATTCATACTACTCTCACATTCATGAAGAACATACATTTTTAATGGTTGTGAAATACGTTTTTAAACCAAATTTATAACTTCTATATAGAATGTGATTTCTGACACAGCAACAAACATTTTTCAAAATATCTTCTTTTGTCTTCCACATAAGAACAAATGCCATAAGGTTAGGAACAATGACACTCAAAAGACGGTGAGTAAATGAGCACATAAAATGAGCACACATTTTTGGATGCCACATTGCTATCGAATACAAAGACAGCATTCTAAATAAAATGGCAGATGGGCAGAAACTTGTGGATCATACAAATACTACCTCAACTCACAATCCAATACAGAGTTTGCAGGTAGCATTTTGCTAAGCTAAAATCACTGTACTCTCATAAGCATAACAATACACAGCACACATATATTAGGGAAACATATGTCCAATTAAAATGAGACTTTACTACTTTTATTGACATTTTCTGGTATCCAATTAATTATGAGCATATTTAATTTAACATTTCTTCGTCTTTTTTTACTGAACTTTTTGACATGCATTATGGGAATGTTTTGTCCACATAGTATATTAAGGAATATATACAGCCTTAAAAAAAGTGCCTTAAAATGCAGATTACCTCACTACATTTTGAAACGGAGCTACCGTTAAACCGAAGTATGTGGCAGACAGTTCTCCAGGCCCGTATGCAGACACACGGACAGACAAAAAAGTTTGAAAGATCCCACATCAGCAGTAAAAATTCTGTATTTCTATGGGAAGTAAGAGGAGGGACTCTTAAGTTTGCACCTCACTCCAGGTGAAGCTCATCTTCTCTCATGTACAACTCACACATGAAAGTATTAGCAGGTAGCCTGAGGCTATACATGCTGGCTCTGAAACCTTAATGTACCCACAAACTCCTCTACTACAGCTTCCTTTTCTTGCACACACTCTCTCTCCTTCTCTCTCTCTCTCTCTCTCTCTCCCTGTCTCTCCCTCAGATAGAGAGTTCTCTTTGTACTGATTTGTAATGGTACTGCTATATTGCTCACAGGGAGTCATACACATTTAAAGTTATTACGGCTGCTGCTGCTGATGATGATGTGTGCGTATGTGTGTGTGTCCACACCTCATTTCACAGGAGAGCTTGACTCTTTCACCCCTCCAGCAGATATGAGGCGTGTCATGTTCTAAGAGGCTGTTTGAGGACAGAAAGTGGTTTGTACCCTTGAGATTCAAACCCTGTGTTTTGATTATATTGCTTTCTTTCTCACACATACTTGTTAAACTGATCTAACACATGTAATTGGTTATGTGCTGTATCACACAATCCACACAACGCAGTTCCAACTACAAACGTTTAGGTTGGTATGATTTTTAATAATTCTCACCAAGGCAGTATTTATTAACTCAAAAATGATTACAACTTAAAATAACTGTTTTCTATTTTCATATATTTAAAAAAAAACATTTTACTCCTGTGATGAAACAGCTGAATTTTCAGCAGCCACTGCTCCAGTCTTCTGTGTTCAAAAAATCATTCAAACGGGCTGATTCGATTTGGAACATTTCTTATGATCTTCAATATTTTTGTAGAAACTGTGATACTTTTTTTTAAAGAATTCTTGGATGAATAGAAAGTTTAAAAAAACAGCATTTATTTTATAACATTATGTCAGAAAAATGTGCCAGATTTAAATTGAAAGAGGATCTCAATGCATATCAAGGCATATGGGATTTAAAGCAACAAGATGACACCAAAAACATCCTATCTACTACTTAGCAACAGCTAAAAACCCACAAAGAACATGTGAAGCTTAGAATATATGTATAGCTGTATAGCAACACCTTCCTAACCATCTACAACATTGTGGTAGGGAATTGTGTACAGTCAAGTGCCAATCTTGTAAATCTTGCTCTAATGACAGCTTGGCATAATTTCATCCCATCTCTGTCAAGTCCAGTGACCTGGCCAGAGACCTATCCATGTTCAGCGGTCAGAGCTGTGCATGTGTGTTTGTGTTATGAATATGAGCTCTGCGCTCCCCTCCCTGGCCACCAGAGGGAGCTCTCACTTATACTGACACTTCACTACACACTACATTTCCCAGCAACCATCACACTGTGTCTGCCCATTATCACCTCTGTGTCTGCCAGCCCTCCTGCCCTGTCTCTGCCAGAGATCGTCAGTCCTGCACCGCCACTGCATGTGCTCAGCTGGATGGTACCGCCGCAGATCCTGCCGACTCCAGCCTCGACGGCAGTCGGGGAATGCCTGACTCCGCCTCCAGCCTCAGACCCCTTCTCTCCACCTCGGTCCGTCAACACTTCGGCACAGCCTGGCTTCTCACTCCCTCAGCTTCACCAAAGTCCCTCGACCATCATCTCCATCGGGTTCCCTCGTCCTCCAGGCTCCACCTTGGTCGTGCGTCGCCTTGCCTACACCTGCGGCTCCAGCTGGCTCCTTCCTCCCTCCGGCTTACACCTTATGTCCTCTGTCACTCCGTCTCCGACTCTGCACTCGCTCCTTTGGACTCCGCCTCGGTCATTCGTCGCTGCGGCTGGCCTTCGGTCTCCGGAACCAGCGGTGTCGATCGGGTCCTTCGGCTCGTCGGCTACGTCCCGGGACCTTACAGACCTCCCAGACCCGCCAGCCTTGCCTGAACCAGCCTGGTCCGTGCCCCCGGCACCACCCTGGAACATTGAACTTTGGGCGCCTCCATGGTGGTGCGCGGCGCCTTTTAGCTGCTTCACGCCAGGAGGCGCTCGTAGGGGGGGGGGGGGCTCTGTTATGAATATGAGCTCTGCGCTCCCCTCCCTGGCCACCAGAGGGAGCTCTCACTTATACTGACACTTCACTACACACTACATTTCCCAGCAACCATCACACTGGACTGATTACACACACACACCTGAACTCCATCATCATTGTTTGCCACACCACCTGTGATTCATTACCTGGACCATAAAAGACTGTTTCATTCTGACAATCACCGCGAAGTCTCTATTTGCAATAGCTATCATTCTGAGCGTTTATTCCTATCCTGTTTATCTGTTCCGATTCTGCCTGTTACCTGTTTCTTGATCCTGTTCTGCCTGCCCCGACCTTGTGCCTGGAATAACGTTTACTATTGATATCTGCCTGCCTCGACCTCTCGCCTGGACTACCGTTTCTGTATCTGTTCTGCCTGCCTTCCTGACCCCTGCTTGGATTACTGACCACGATTGCTCTCTGTTTTGCCCTGACCCCCTGCCTGTATGACCATTCTTAATAAAGACATTGCGATTGGATCCCTGCCTGTTAGTCCTTTGTTACAGTTTGTGAGGTGGGCTAACAGACCAAAAGCATAAAATACAAAATGTCCTCAGCAATAACAAATTCAATTTATGAGCAGACTCACATTTCACTCACATCTAAAAGAACAGCACACATGAATATTTATGGCACATTTTCTAAGTCATGACTCTTCACACTCAGACATGTGCAAGACAAATACAGGAATGATTATCTCACCAGGGTGTGTTAAACTGTCAGAAGCATACAGACAGACAAACAAAGGCAATAAGAACAACAATAAAGACTCCAATAAAAGTAACACTCTGCATTCCAGGGGACTCGCTGCAAGGGTTAATAAACCACCTGGATACAGGGTCCAAAATTGGGAGGTTTTGCAGAAAGTTAATTATGGACCCTTCCCGGATGTGTTCATCCAAAAATATGTCTGAAAGCACTAAAGGTCGTCTAATCCACCTCTGGGCTTCCTTATTTCCTTAAGTACATTCCTCTCATGCAGGCTGCTGCCTCAAAGCAAAAGGTTATCCTCGTTAGCCAGATTAAACCTTTAAATGCCCTGTCATGGGCTTAATCGATGGGCCACTTCATTGCTGTGCTGTATTGATCCATGTCGTCAGGGGGTCGACCTCAGCGCGGGGTTATAACACAGCAGGCAGAGATGCTGTCATGGCACCTCTAGGGACCAAACACCCACACATCAACCCAGGACGCAGGATCTGTCTGTGCTCTCCAGCCAAGTGAGAGAGGCAGAAAATGTAAAGAGACTGAGTGAGAGAGAAGAGAATATCAAACTCAGCAGAAACCTCTCACCTTTGGCCAGAATGTTGGATGCTGTGATCTATGCCAGCACAGCTGATAAAGCACAGAAGTACACTACCTTAAAGCAGTCAGTACTGTAGATAGAGATTCAGACTGACTAAACACAAAGAAAAATCCAATAAGATAGTTTGTAATCTAAAAAAAATATGGCAAAGAGATCAGCATATCACTGAGGGCCTCTATACACAGTATTCTCTCTGATGCAAAAGATCTGAAAGGTCTAGAAAAACATTCTCAATTCTTAGTCATACCTTAACTAGTTACATATTGCGTCCTCCATATATCTGTCCCGAGATGGGCAACTTAAGTCCTGGAGAGCCATTGTCATGTAGAGTTTAGCTCCAACCTAATAAAACACACCTGAACAAGCTAATCAATTTCTTCAGCATTACTACTACTGGCAGGAGAGTTTTTATTAGGGTTGGAGCTAAATTATGCCGGATAGTGACCCTCGAGGACCAAAGTTGCCCATTCCTGGTTTAGATGGTCCCTTTATGCATGTGGTGAAACGTTTGCATGATATGAAAATATTCCTAAAATGACACAGATACTGTAGGGGAAAAAGCCACATATGAGTTTCTCCAAAGATGTAGCTAATCTAAAATGGATTTTAATTAAAATAGACTACATTATGTATGGTTATAGTAAGACTTTAGTTTAAGGGTCCAATATTAATACATTGACTCTTTGCAAGACCCTATTTTAACTATGTATGATGACCTTTCTAACTATTAATATGCAGAAATTTTTCCCCAAGTTTTAAGTGATGAATTGTATTCTCAATAGCATCTCAATAGTGTTCAGGTCGGTACTTTGACTAGGCCACACTTTTTCTTTATCCATTTGTCCTGCAACAAAAGTCAAGTTCGCTTCAGCTTGAGGTCATGAACAGATGGCCAGACATTCTCCTACAGAATTTTTTGGTAGACAGCAGAATTCAAGGTACTGTTTATTACAGCAAGTCTTCCAGGTCCTGAAGCAGCAAAACAGCCCCAGACCATCACACTACCACCACTATATTTTACTGTTGGTTTGATATTCTTTTTCTGAAATGCAGTGTTACTTTTACGCCAGATGTAATGGGACCTTTCAAAAAGTATTTTCCCAAAAGTCTAGGGGATCATCAAGATGTTTTACGGCAAAAATGAGATGAGTCCTAATGTTCTTTTTGTTCAGCAATGGTTTTTGTCTTGGAACCCTGCCATACAGGCACTTATTGCCTAGTCTCTTGCTTATGGTGGAGTCATAAAAACTGACCTTAACTGATGTAAGTAAGGTCTGCAGTTCTTTGGATATTGTTGTGGGGTCTTTTGTGACTTCGCTGCACTCTTGGGGTAATTTTGGTCAGGCAGCCACTCCTGGGAAGGTTCACCGCTGCTCCATGTTTTCGCCATTTGTGGATAATGGCTCTCAAGGTGGTTCACTCGAATCCCAAAGCTTTGGAAGAGGCTTTATAATCTTTTCCAGATGGATAGATCTCAAATACTTTGTTTTTTTTCAGGGGTGGGGGTTGGATTTAGTTTTACCTTAATAATAATAACCTTCATTTAAAAACTGCATTTTGTGTTTAATTGTGTTAATATTTAAATTTGTTTAATGAGGTGAAACAAACAAGTGAGACAAACATATTAAATAATAAGTAATCAGGAATATATAAAGTATTTATATTTGTAAGCATGTACAAAAATGTGCCAGAATCAATCAATTTCAGGGGCAATAACACACAATGCTCAGATCATTGAACAAATGCATTTCCTCTAGACTGCATCTAACAGCAGCTGAGCTCTTTAGACAGCCAGACCCAGAATAGAGGGGCATTGCAGTGAAGAAGAACCAGGCGGTGAAGAAAAAACCTCTACTGATGTGTCATTTTGCTCTTAATCAGAATATAAATGAGGAGGAGGAAGAAAAGGCTCCTGTGTGTGTGTCTGCTCCAGACACCTGCTCGGCTCTTCAGGAAAAAGGGACTGTGCAGGAAGTGTAAAGGAATGTGAGCACATTAAATGCTTTGAATGGAGCACTTTTCCTCCCTGAATGGAATAAAAAGCTCACTTGTGCTCTTTTCCACTCTCTCTCTATCACTCATTCAACATCTCTCTCACCTCTGATAAAAGAACTGCAATATCATAGAACTAATTCAGACATTCATTTACAAAGCTCTGAAATCTGACCTCATGCATACAGCTATTTCTGGCAGTATCCAGCAAAAAACATTTAGTTTACTTTAATCTCAATGTTTCTTGTATAAGGAGAACAGCAATCAATGAGCACACACACACATACACAAATGGGGTATACATGTCCTTGCACTCCAGAAACAAAGGAAGAAGAAAAAACTACAAATCACTGATCTCACAGATATAATCACATTACATAAATAAATGCTGGAGAAAAACTAAATCAGATTAACTTTAAGTAATCGCTTTTAGACAGACTTTTTAAGGAATAGCTCATCCAAAATTTCTTGAATTGTTGTTCCAAACACGTACGCAAATATTTATGGAACACAAAGAATATTTATACAGTTCCCTTTCGAAGGGAACTCTATGCTGCGTCCCCTAGGGGTCGCTTTGGGGAACACCTTCGGTGTGACAGGTGTCTGAAGCAAATCATCTAATCACGTCAATGAACTTGACAATGGCTGGCAGCTGCCTATGACGTCACCACGGGTGCGGCTGCAGGTATAAAGGAGCACACAAACAGTAAGTCATCCTCTTCATATCTTCAGGGAGACAGCTTGTCTAAGCGATTGTCTGTCACGTTGGTCAGCAAGGAAACCACGTTCGTTGTATTCATCCGTGTCAGCGTTTTTTGACACCTGATGACACACGCGATATGTGTGTTTTATTTCTTGGCAAGGATCATGCGCGCTCAGTTCTCGAGGGAGCTGTTTGCGTGCATTGCATGCGCTTCCCTTTGAGAGTGTTACGCTCGCGTTTGTCCCTTTTCTCGAGGGAATCGGGACATTCATCTGCACCTGGGGGATCCGGTCCTGCTGCAGCTGAGGCGAGCGGGAGACTGCGTTCTTGGGGCTCACAGGTGGAGCTTGCCGAAAGGCTGGAGAAGGTTAGAGTTTCCCAGCCGCCGGAGGCTGACGCGAACGAGCTTCTCGGGGGGAGCGCGCCTTCGCCTTCTTCCTCGCGGGCGAGCGTGCTCCCCGCGGATCAAGGCGAGCGGGAGATTGCGTTCAGTGAAAATCTTTCTGAGCATTCCTCCCCGCCTGTCCCGCGTATGACGAGCTGCTGACGGCTGTGACTCGCGCCAGTGAGCGGCTCGATATGCCGGGGAAGCGTGAATCAGCTGACCGCCCGTTCGGTCGCTGGGATGAACGCTTCCTTGCGAGTCTCAAGCATCAGCCTCGGGCGCCCTTTCCTCTTCTGCCTGATCTTCACGCTGAGGTGCGGAGATCATGGGGAAACCTTTCTCTGCGTGAGTTTTTTTCTCTCAGCCTAATTATGCTGATGTGGAGAATGGGAAGAGTTATGAGGATGCCCCCAGCCGAAGAGACGCTTGCGAGCTTTCTCTCGGTGGGCGTGGCCTCCACGTTAAAGGCGCCCTCCCTGCCGTCGAGGCCGCTGCGTGAGACATCGCTCCTCAATGGCAGGGCATATGCGGTGGCAGATCAATCCGGTGCAGTCCTGCACACCATGGCGGTGTTACAGGCTTATCAGACAGATCTGTGTAAAGACCGGGACCAAGGCCAGGGGCTATCAGCTGAGGCGGTGGCTGAGCTGCGCCGCACTACAGACCTGGCTCTCCGCGCCACTAGCAAACAGCTTTTGCTTTGGTCGCTCTGTGGCGACCATGGTGGTTGTGGAGAGGCACCTCTGAGTGAACCTGGCTGACGTCGGGAAGGAAGAGAGAGAGTTCCTTCTCGATGCGCCAGTCCCGCCTCATGAGCTCTGGGACCTCTGTCGAGGCAGTGGTTTCGAGGTTCAAGGAGGCGAGGGCGCGCTCAGTGGCCTTCAAGTCTTTCATACCATGGTGCCCAGGGCCCAGGTCTCAGGCCACGCAGGGGCTGGCTCCTCCAGATTTCAGGATCTGTGAGAAGAGCAGGTTCAGGTGTGCGTGTTCCCCTAGTCGCCCAGAGCTTCACAAGCACACGGAACGTTGTCAGGCCTCCTCTTTTAGTAGAGTCTGCCTACTTTTGGCGAGGCCTCCGTTCCCCCGAGCTCCGCCCGGGCTATGTGAGCTAGAGTCGATGGCCCCAATGGGGCCCCCTCGCCTAAGCCTGTGGTGTAAAGAGGAGTGTTGGGGCCGATGCCTTCACTCCTGAGCCCGACCTGTAGAGGGCGTAGTAGGCCTCCTCTCATCACGAGAGTTTTCTTTACTGAGGCCTCCGCTCCACGGAGCTCCGCTACGAGCGTCGTCAGGCCTCCTCTCTGAGGGTAGTTGTAGGTCTCTGCTCTTGGTGTGGTAAGGCTGCTGCGCTTGGCCTTCACCCTAGAGCTTCGTAAGCGCAGGGAATGTTGTCAGGCTTCCTCTTAATAGTAAAGTCGGCTGCCTTTCAGCGAGGCCTCCATTCCCCTGAGCTCCGCCCGGGCTATCTAAGCTGAGTCGGTGGCCCCAATGGGGCCCCCTCGCCTAAGCCTGTGGTGTAGAGAGGAGTGTTTGGGCTGAGACCGCCACTCCTGAGCTCAACCTGTAGAGGGCGTAGTAGGCCTCCTCTCAATATGAGAGTCTTCTTTATTGAGGCCTCCGCTCCATGGAGCCTGCTATAAGCGTCGTCAGGCCTCCTCTCTGAGGGGAGTTGTAGGTCTCCGCTCTTGGTGTGGTAAGGCTGCTGCGCTTGGCCTTCACCCTAGGGCTCCATAAGCGCAGGGAACGTGGTCAGGCTTCCTCTTAATAGTAGAGTCCGCTGCCTTTCGCCGAGGCCTCCGTTCCCCTGAGCTCCGCCTGGGCTACATGGGTGTGTTAGAGTCGGCGGCTCAGGTCAAGCCCCCTCGCCCCGCCTGTGGCGTTAGAAGGACCATGTTGACTAACACCCTCGCTCCTGAGCTCGTTCTGCTAGGTCTTTGCGAGATGAGCAAGGTCTGCCTGTGTGTTTGGTAACTCACGGTATCCTTGCTCCCCCAAGCTGTGGGTCTCCTCGCTAGTGGCCTGGAGTACACTGTGATAACAGCATGCTGACACAGCCCTTGGGAGGGCTATTGTCCTTTTCACTATAATTGTCCTGTGCACCGTCCTGGTTCACGAGTGAACTTGGGCAGCCCTCCAGGTTTGGAGGGTCTGCACTGTTGCTTGCTGTTTCCTGTGCTTGGCTCACTAGACCCTAGCAATAGAGCAGTGTGTGAGGGCCCTGAGAATCCGGTCGGTGTGCCTTCCCTGCTCGTCGGAGCTCCACTCAGTTGGTTTAGCTGCAGTGGCTCTAGCAGAGCCCCCTCTAGTCGCCCTGAGTGTTCAAGTCGTGTTTACGTCTGAGCTCCTGAGGAGCCTAGTTGTAGAAAGGGGTAGGTGTGAGCGGTTTGCTCCTCTCTCTCTGAGAGTTGTCCCCTTGCAGGTGAGCTCCCGCTCCCCTATGCTCCCTCAGGCACTTTCTGCGAGTCGTCGGCTTCTCTTAAGCCTCCTTCTCACTGCCTGGGGTCTGAGAGGGCACTTCTTCGCTCTCTGAGCTCTCTACGACTATCCTCCTCTCCGTGGCGTCGTAGGCTTCCTCTCGTTACGAGAGTATTCTCTGCCGAGGCCTCCGCTTCACGAAGCTCCGCTCGGCGACCTTTTAGCGAGTGGTAGGCGAGGTAAAGTATTCCTGCCTCCTCCGGTCGGTTGATGCGTAGGGGTGTCGTCAGGCCTCTCTGAGGAAATCGGGCCTCCGCCCCGTGAGACCCCGCTGCGCTCTTGAAGTACAGGAGTTTTTTGGCCCTCTCATCTTGAGTGTACCCTTCGGGAGGTTGGCCCTACTTCTCTGAGCGAAGCGATGCTGCACCTCAGTTCTTGCCTGAACCCAAACGACTTGGGTCGGCGCGAGGGCAGTGGAGTCACTCTTGACTCCCGAACTGGACTTGGCTGTCGAGCGTTGTCAGGCCGACGACTATGGCCTCCGCTCCGGTGAGCTCCGCTTGTAAGAAAGTGGTTCCGCTGAACCCCCTTGCTGTCCACAAGCGTTGAGTGCTGTTGCCCTCTACGCTCTAGAGGAATAGCTGCAAAGTGCTGGTCGTGTGCCCAGCCGCTCTTAGAGCTCAGTAGCGCCTAAACGTGTAGACCTAGCAGTTGCGGCTCTAGGTCTTCGCTTTGCGGGTTCAGTCCTGAGTGGAGTGGCTCCTGCACTCCCTCGGACTCTAGATCGAGCGTGCTTGGGCCTCGGCTCTGGTTCCTTGAGGCCTCCGTTCTCTAGTAGCCCGACCCGGGTCACTGCAGGTCACGGGACAGTTCCCCTGGGGGTCTCTGACTGATGGTTTTACCCATTAAGTGCAGTCACGCCCTTCAGCATGGCGGCGTTGGTATTTCGTTCCCCAAAGCGACCCCTAGGGGACGCAGCATAGAGTTCCCTTCGAAAGGGAACGTCTCAGGTTACTATTGTAACCATAGTTCCCTGAGAGTAGGGAACGAGATGCTGCGTCCCTTTGCCATGCTTCGAGCCTTCCTGCTGCTGTCTCCCTTCAGATATGAAGTGGATGACTTACTGTTTGTGTGCTCCTTTATACCTGCAGCCGCACCCGTGGTGACGTCATAGGCAGCTGCCAGCCATTGTCAAGTTCATTGACGTGATTAGATGATTTGCTTCAGACACCTGTCACACCGAAGGTGTTCCCCAAAGCGACCCCTAGGGGACGCAGCATCTCGTTCCCTACTCTCAGGGAACTATGGTTACAATAGTAACCTGAGACGTTCTTTTCCATACTAGAAAAACGAAAAAGAAAAAAAGAAGCTTAGATTAAAATATATTAAAAACGTATTAAAAAATCATCCAATAAATGATTTGGTGCTGAAATAATGCTAAAATAATGTGTATCCCTAATAATAATAAAAACATGACAGTGTTCCATTCAATACACTATGAACATTTACTTTATTTAAAAAAAACTATATAAATATTCTGCTTAAAAATATATATATATAAATAAAACACACAAAGGTGAATAAATAATGACAGAATTTAATTTGGATATGCCAGCTCTCACATTAATTACACACAAAAAATGTCCTTGCAATATTAAGATACTGTGTAAAAAAACAGCCATATTGTGGTTAAGTGCACAAGGCCATACAAGATTTATCAGGAGCTGTAATTGATTTGACTGAAGCTGATATGTTCAGTCTATTTGTGGGACACTGGTTTTAACTTTTCTCTCTAGATTTCCATCTTTTCTTTATTACTTCCATTTGCATTTGTCCTCGTCCTGCCCTCTGAGGCTAAATGAGCTAAGCCATGTCCTCAGCCTCAGTGCCTTTAATAAAATCACATCTGCATGAAAGCATGAGGAGGGGAACGGCAGACACGGCCGTCAGGTGGACGTGCTGTCAGAGTCGGACGTAAGAAGGGTCAACCTGTCTTCATTTAGGACGCGACTCAAAATAATACAGCACTTCATCTCACCTCTAACTGTCAGGGGAAGGAATGGGAAAAAGATGTTAAGCAGTATGGTGAAACCGCCATGGCTCAGGACCAGAACATTTCTGTCCACTTAGGAAGTGATTTAGAGTTGCATGAGCACTGGAGCTGCCGCAGACCCAGACCTTCGGGGGGGATGGGTAACAACAAGCGTCCTCACATGAGACTCAAACCCTGCAATGCGTACTCTTGTCTGGGCCAAGGGTCATTTATTGTGAAAGCCATTACGGTTATTAAAGTGCTCAGACAGAAAGATGAAAGGGCTTCTTGTGACTTAAGGTGGCACAGGATATGCTGGACTGTGGTACTGACATTCATTGAGACAGAGCAGTAGACTATAAGATGGTAAACACACTCAATCCTCTATCAACCAATCAAATGCAGCTCTGATTGCCCACCACTTCCAATAAACATCTCAATACAGCCCTACTCAATTCCACTTTGATTCTCTCTAAAATGCAGCATTTGGCTCCAGCTTAATTTCATTAAAACTCAAATTTACTCATAGGTTATTTTATTGTTATTATTTAGAAACGGAAAGCAATACTACAATGTTTCTCTTAATGGGGTCTCCCTTAGTGTGCCCATTTCTTATAAACGCCATCACCACCCAGACTGACAGATTGCATTGAATTTTGTAATAAATAAAAGCCCTGACAAAGAGCCATTATGAAAGGTCATTAAGACTGTGGAAAATGGAGGCCATTTCTCCAAGCGGGGGAGAGGGCGGGCCGGCTCTGAGGACTGAATGAACACTTTGCTTCTAATTTTCCTTGAACAAATTTGAGCTCCGGGGTTTCCTGTCATCCCATCGGAGCCCAGAGAGAATGAAAAATTATTTTGTCTAGGCTCTGAAGCCGTTGCGCATTTGAAAAGTAAACCGATTCAGGTGACATCAAGTAACTGCTCTTTAACTAGTTACCCTTGCTCTAAAGACCAGATCAAAGATGAAGAAATCGAGGATGACCAATGGATGAGATCGACCACTTCAAAGTCTCAGATGCAACATCAAAGTGCGTGCTTCACAAAGATACACAATGTTACATAAACACTATGTCACACGGAGAGCCTAGCTAAAAGTTCACAGCAGCAACATGGACAGTACTGAAGTTAAGCTAAAGGAGTTGTGGACATGGACTGACAGATTGTTGTGTGTACAGTTCTCAAACCTGCTAAGGACTAGGGAAAAAAACAGACTGCCTGCACACAGCCTAACTGTCCCTTCTTAGGTTCAAACCATGCTTTGGTTAACACCATGTCAAAAATCATCCACTGATCTGCATAATGACTGGATTGCTCATTGCATTCTAAACTGCAAACAGTTGGTGAAGCCACCGGAAGTGCTCGAGCGTCCATCTTAGTATTCCCTACCGACAGAGGGAATACATCATCGACTTACAGCCAAAATATTGACCTAAAATCCCGCGATTTGTAGCATCTCGGTCTCACAGGATTAGTTTTACAATATATGTATGTAAATTAATTGTTACTTCAGATGTTTTCTGGAATGTTTATTTAAATATTAAAATTGTTAACGTGGATGTGTCCAAGGCACACTGCCGACAGAGGTAACTGACCAAAAACAAAAATATATTTACGTATGCACGTAATTATGGAGAAAACATTAAACCAGCAGCAATGTCACCCATAGCCTACGACTGGTAGCTCACGGAAGCTAAGCGGGGCTGAGCATGGTCATTTTCCTGGATGGGAGACTGACTTGATTGCTGATGGAAATGGTGTTAGGAGGCCAGCAGGGGGTGCTCACCCTCTGGTCTATGTGGGTCCTACCGCCCTAGTATAGTGACGGGGACACTGTACTGCAAAGAGCACCGTCTTTCGGATGTGACGTTAAGCCGAGGTCCTGACTCTCTGTGGTCATTAAAAATCCCAGGATGTCTTTCGCAAGAGTAGGGGTGTAACCTGGCATCCTGGCCATATTTGTCCATCATGGCTTCCTAACCATCCCCTTTCTCTGATTGGCTTTATCACTCTGTCTCCTCTCCACCAATAAAGCTGCTGTGTGGTGAGCATTCTGGTGCAATATGGCTGCCGTCGCATCATCAGGAGATGAGGAGATCCCCCCCCCCCCGTCCATGTAAGCGCTTTGAGAGACTTTGATAAAGCGCTATATAAATGTAATTGTGGTGAGCAGGGCGGGGTCGAGGGACCGTGAGAGCGTCACGAGAGCCGGTGGCGTGATTGAGAATGAGCGTCACCTGCGAAGCCACCGGTGTCTCCTGTCTCACAGAGGAGCGGAGACATAAAAGGAGGAGCGACGACGGTGAAAGCGACCCCGCTTTCGACCCCGTCCGGCTCGCCACAGTAATGAATTATTATTAACCTGAATGTATATCTGTGTTAGGAGAAAAAATTAATTCAAATAGTCTATACAATAAATATTGATACAAGCCTCTGTTACATTAATGCAATATATTGTATTAAAATGCAAATTTACCATACCATGAGACATCAGATAGAAAAACGATGCCTTGTTAAGCAATGTTTTCTCAGTAAAATCATATAATTTCTTATTAATACAATAGAATGTGAGAGCTTACTAGGGAATAGCAATATGGTGGCGCAGTGGCTTTCCAGCAATTCAGTTCTCTATATAGGTCAGTGGTTTCATCTGCTCTCTTTGTTCCTGTTTCTATCCATTTCTCTCAAATTTTTTCACCTTTACATTGCCTTCCTGAAAAGGCTCCCTTTCTCCCCCCCCCCAAAAAAAAGTTGCTACTTGTGAACACATCCAGAAGACTATAGGTGACTTTTCTATTCAATTCAATTCTATTCTATTCAAATTCCGGAGACCAGAAATGCAAGATCATTTGTATCACATGAAGACAATGTGACCAATAGAAGAAAATGTGTCATGTTGTGATTTCTTTGATGAATAAAAATAACACAAAATGTAAACCAAAATGCAGCATTGCAGGAAAGTGACATTGCAGACTGCATTTTTTACATTTTGGATTAATTATCATTTGTTACATTTATGTTGAATTCATCTCATCCGTTGTAGTGTCCATGTGTAGTGTGACTGTCCCTTTAATCTGTGTGTTAGAAAAGTTTCTAGCTTGTCTAAACCGTTTTTTAGCTGGCCCAAGGTTGTCACTCTATTAAATCAATCATTTCTCGGTTCCTGCCTATGTAGAGCATTTCATATCAGTCACTAATGAGTTTCCATTTCAGTTATGACACTTCCTACTGCAGGTAGTAGCCAACAAGGCATTTCACTAGGTTTTGGAACAGAGCTTGGTACTTGGAACAGAGATGATGGAAACCCACACAGAGGCTGTTCAAATCAGGTCTGTGGGGGGTCTGTGTGTCTCACACATGCCGTAAGCAGTTTTGGGGGGTGGGGGTCTTACACACACTCACGCACACTGTAAACGGGGTGGGGGGGCGATGTCTGTGTCTCAGAGGACCTCTGTGACAAAGAGAAAAATACGCTGATATGTGGAATTTAAGGGAGGAGACAAATACAAAGCTCAGCACTTTTAGGAACCTGCCTACTTCTCTGCCTCATGCTAGTGACAACAAAACACACACACACACACCTAAATTATGAGACACAAAACAAACACTTACTGTACAGCCACACATCGCAAAACAAACTCACACATACGCTGACCATAGTCAGAGGTGCTCTGGGGCTGTAATAAGATTTAGTCACAGTGCTGGGTCAGATCTTAGCCATATTGGGGTCAGAGATGTGGTTGTCACCTTGGCCCCTCATAAATAATTCAGAGTTTTAATATAGCGCCACCTCCTCTGTTCCACTCTTGCGGACTTACAAGCCCCCGTTCCCGTAGCTCCCTCTGTTTTTCCCTCAACCTCACTTTCGGTTTGTTTTGCCCTTTTTTCTGTGACACAAACTGACAGTAGCTGTCCGTTTGTTGAGAGCAGTTGGTGTGAAAGGAGGTGTTTGATACAGCCGGCAGGACGTCACATCATTCTCTGGCCTACCCAGACATTCTGCCTTTTATACGCGACAAGAACAAAGCAAGGTGACACTTTGACAGCATCGCTCGCTGTCTCCTCCATCACTCTCACATGATCACAAAAGAACGGAAAAGAAAGACAAACGCAGTCAGCAACTCCCCTCTCTCTCCTCTGTCCCCTCTCCATGTCCATCTCTATTTCTCCTCTATTCTGCATGTTTGTGTGTGTTAGGTGAGTAGATGAGGATTTAGGGGCAGGATCATCAGTTCTGATGTAGTGACTCAAAGCCACATCCATCAGGACACAAAGGCCGTCAGACCCCGTAATGGAAGAAAGCGTGACAAAATCACTAATGAGCTTTACAATGAGACCTAGACAGAAATTCAGTGGCATCCACTCAGGATGAGACGGATCTATACAGCTGCTAATGTAGGTAATCATGGTTAGGCTGGTGCAGTGGACTGATCTGGGCCGGAAAGCAAAAGGTGAAGTTTCATGGTACTGTAATCCCTATTCCTCTAATAATGTAGAACAAGTTCAAATGAGCTGTAACCATGATCAAGCACATAGTAATCGACTACAATGCTTAAATATAACAATTTTATTCAAAGAGATTGTTAAACCAAAAATTACAATTCTGTTATCATTAATTTAGCCACACCAGCATGGATTCCTGTCTTCTGCAAAACAATAGAACATATTTTGAAGAATGTTTAAACACAAAATAAAAGCATCTTATCCAAACATCATGCCTCAATGACTTCCCACCTCTGTATATTCCTTATGACATTTTTCTTGTTTCAGGCACAGCCTGAATCTCAGTCTGAACCAACCCTACAATCACATCCCACACACAGTAGCTAAACTGACTGAAGATCACTCACTTTTCTGCAAATGTCTGGGGGTTCTCAGAGCACCCCAGAGCACCAGAAATAGGCAAGTGATTGTGCCTAATCTCACCTACCTTCAAATGTCATTTGAGTGAAAGAAAGAAAGTGAGAAAGAATGAGACGGGGGTGGGGCTACAACCCACCTCCTCATACTGCCATCAGAAATTAGTGTCATGTGGGAGTGGGACTTACTGATCTTGGAGAGATAAAACATTTTACTTTTTCATTCAATATGTGGTGCTGCCATATAGCGTTAGCTATCTCCATAAATACAATCACGGATTGAACAGAAATTCTGTTTATCTGTAATCACAAACATTAGTAACGTCAGATATAGTAAATAAGGGTTTACACTAACTAAAAAGCACTATGTCGGGCCATGAAATTCGTTGTGAAAAGGGCACTGCCAAGTTGCCTTAGAAATGATAGAAATTTAAAGAGCACCAAGGCATTTTTTTGTTGTCTAATAAGGGCACAAAGGCAATATTGAAAACGTCACAAGGGCATTAAGGCAATTTACGTTTTATGTACATTAGCATAATGTTTGCTACTTTTTATGTTGTCCGTTTCATACTCTTAAATGAATTTTCTGTGATATTGATGTTACACCCTATAGAATGCCAAACATAATCATCTATGATGATTTAACACTTTTCTTGTAATTGGTACAGAGTTGAATAGTTAACATACTACGAGTAATAGCTCTTTTTAAAGGAAGATTTATTGTTAAAAGAAACTTTTATGAACATAACTTTCAGCAGTAACAATACAACATAACACTGTATACAAGAAATACAGTACAAAGCCTAGCTTACATAATAAATAACAGTTTACATTTACTTTTATGCATTTGCATATGCATTCAAGGAACATATTGAATCAGTTTAGCATCCAAATATATCGGGAATATGGAAACATCTGGATTCATAACGAATGAGAGATTTAGGCTATTTCCCAACGCCGGTTACTTTCAGTTTCGGTTTAAATTTGCTTTGGCTTTTTTAGAGCTGCGTATAGCCTATTTTTCATTCTTGTTCTGTTCTGATTTGTTGTGGAAAGAGGGGAACTAAAATAGTCCATTGCTAAGTGTATAGTCTAAATATGCCTAAATTATACATAACATATAGCCTCATAATAGGGATTTGAAGAGAACTGGTTTAACAAGGTATTAATTTTATAGAGCAGTGGTCGCCAACCCGTCGATCGCGATCAACTGGTCGACCTTTATCACCATCCCGGAAGCTCCCAAAAATAAAA
The DNA here is from genome assembly GCA_037043235.1 of Rhodeus uyekii. Classification (NCBI taxonomy): domain Eukaryota; kingdom Metazoa; phylum Chordata; class Actinopteri; order Cypriniformes; family Acheilognathidae; genus Rhodeus; species Rhodeus uyekii. The sequence continues at coordinate 4,356,596 of JAWRVZ010000002.1, read as the reverse complement.
ACGTTTCAACTTAGTGGCTCTGTCCTGCTCCCGCTCCGCAAGCCCCGATAGGACGACCGCTCTGCACAGCACCGCCACCGATGTATTTTGATTTTTGTTAAGTTCGTTCAATGTAATTCATCAATAAATATACTTTCACTTGTAAGGGATAGGGGCAAAAGGCATTTCTGAAAAAGGGCACGGCAATATGTTGCCATCGATTTCATAAAAATGATAGGGGCAGTTCGGCAAACATGAAAGGCACGACGGCATTTGCCGTCGATGCCGTCGTGAATTTCAAGGCCTGCTATGTTCACAATGGCTTGGGAAGAGATGAGATGGATTGACACTCTTGCAGATAGACATGATGGAGACAAACAGGTTAATGGACATAGCTGGATAGACTAATGAACGGACAGAAAGATAGATGGGTGGATGGAGACATGCAGGTAGACAGACAGGCAGGCGGGCAGACAGATGGATGGATGGATGAAGACAGAGAGGAAATTGATGGCTTAAAGAATGGAGACGGGCAGGTAGAGAGACAGACGAACAGGCAGACTGGTGGATGGATGAAACATTACATGGATGGATGGATGGATGAATGAATGGAGAATGGAGACATGCAGGTAAACAGACAGGTGGCTGGATAAAGACAGATAGACAGACAGGCAGATGGACAGACATGTGAATAGAAAAAAAAAGACAGACAAAGGCAGGAAGATGGACAGACAGATGGATGGATGGATGAAGACAGGATGGAAGGCAGAAGGATGAACGGATGGGTGGATGGATGGATGGAGGCAAAATGGATAGAAGCTGTCAGACTGACAGACAAACAGTTCAGCATTCTTAGTTCAGTTTGAGAGTACAGACGGTACAGCGACTTCAGAGTTTCTGCGGACAGAGAGCTTTACGGCAGTTACGGAGAGAGAAAGACAATCAGAGAGACTGTATAGACAGAGAAAACAGCTGTAAGGTGACTGCAGAGCAGTTGGAAGACAGGAACCGCCGGAGAAACAGTCAGTGAGAAAGGCAGTCATAATCTGAGCAGCTGCAGGGAGAGAGAAGGTCAGATCAGTCGCAGAGAGTTACAGAGAAGCCATTTGGGAGACAGACAGGGAAAGAAGCCAGATAGAGATGTGCCCAGGGAAGAGGAGTCGCTACACCTGGGAGACATGAACAGCCCCGTGGGTGTCTGAATTTGAATATGAATGCCTTTCCTGATTCACAACAAGGGCAGCGACAGGGGCACTTTCATCTGCGGCGAGCGCATATGTGTCTGCGCATCGTACAGTGCATTAATCACAGGGATGCCAATCCAAACACACCGACCTTGAGGTTACAAGAAAAACATTAGGGCCGTCTATCCTTTCAAAAGAGGGGGGAGAAAAAGCTTTCAAGGTAATGAAATTCTGCCATAAGTTAAATAAAATACTTGTGGGCACAGGCCTGGGCAAAAATATATATTAAAAAAATTAGATTAAATTGGATTTCTTTCTCTCCTCCACCCCCACCCATCCTTTCTTTTAAATTAGGCTTAAGTGCGTGTGTGGCGTATTTCTTCTTTCTCATGATAACAGCATTACCGTCCAGAATGAATAGAATCATTTCCAAACCAATTAACCTCTGACAGAACGGATGAGTGGACAGGAATGAAAGTGAGTGGGGAGAGAGAGAGTGTAGTGAAGAAAGAGGCTGATATCTTTGATAAAAAAAGAAGAAAAAGGGTAAAAGCTCTGCGCAAGGGGATGGAGTGAGTGACAGGGGTCTAAGATAGTGACAAGACCAGCATGACAGCGACAGTTAGACTGTGCCTCCCCCCCCCAGTCAGTTTCCCCTCCGTCAGCCCTGGTGCGCTACTAGCATTAGTATTTGACATTAGTGAGCGCCCTAGTCATTCTCTATTCTGAGGAGTGTTTGGCATCCAGCTGCTTTGGCTCCATTTAGTTAATTAAAGGCTCCATTTAGATCTGCAGCCTGCTGGCTATGAGCATGTCAATCAATTGCAGCTCTGTGGCTCAATGTTGGGCAGAACGACTGATCTGACCCCAGCCCCCATCCCCCCCACCCTTGTGTGTGTCTTGCTCCTTTGGCCAAAGTCTGGGCTCTCAAAGTCACCCATCTTTAAGTTTAGATGCATTAAAATCTGCAACTTACGTAGCTTCAATATGTCTCCTTACAGCAGTGGTTCTCAAATAGTGGGGCGCGGAGAGATGCCAGGGGGGGCGCGCGTGACCCTGGCATACACGCTTTTTTTTTTTTACCAGGGAGTAGGTTTTCTTTTTTCTGAAAAAGAGCAGCATATATGAAGTTCAGATAACCGTCCCCTCATCATCTGACGTGTACGATCACACCGGTGTTCATATGTGTCACGTGATCAACCACTAAATTCACACGTGTTTTCACGCAATATCTGGCACTGATCCAAAATAAAAACGCGCTCAGAGCTTGTCATTTATCACAACAATTCAGTGTTTTCAACCACATAAGATTTATTTTAGGTTTCATCAAGTTGAGCCAACAAGTTGGTGACTATTTTGAATTATGTATCATGCAGCGCTTTGTGTGACTGCGGTATGTCACGTGACAAGCATGACGCGTTGCCTTGGAAACAATAAGGTGAAAGTTCCAAAATGGAGGAGGGGGGGCGCGCGAAATGTTTACCTCTTCCTAGGGGGGCGTGACAGAAAATAATTGAGAAACACTGCCTTACAGTAAATGGCATGGACAGACCCTATTTATTCAGGGCTGGAAGACAAAGAGTGGTAGAAAGAGCATCATCAGTGATTCAGAAAATCCTATTTTAAACTTCACAGCATTTCTCATTCCTTTGCCTTCGCTTTAAACCCCAGTAGATCCGGACACTGTTAACATTGTATCAGTTTGAAGTTTCTGACATCCAAATCTTCAAATGTCCTTCTATAAATTGCCAACAATGCTTTTCTGGAGTTATTACAGGCCTACACGCAAATGTACTGTAGTTGATCGATAAAACACATTTCTAGTAGCAGCCCATAAGTAAAATTAATCAAGCACTTATTCTCCATTCCCAAGAGAGTGGTCTTTCATTTTCATTTTTATTTTTGGCCCTCTCTGATGATTGCGGTTGGGTTATGTGATTTGTTACAGGCTACAGTCTTAAGCAGTGAGGTGAAGGTTTGGCTGGTTAGCATGGGTAGTTAGTGCAGTAACTGCATCATTATGTGGGCAAAAAGCATCTTTCTCTGAAGGCCATTCAAAAGTAGTTAAAACATTAGAATATAAATGATAAAATACACAGCACTGACATGCCAACCCATCGTAAAAATTATTTAAAAAATATATCCAATCCATTTTTTGACAATGTTTTAGACTAGATGGCATGTTGGTGCCTGTATATTTTATAAGTTATCTTTTTACCTTAAAATGCACTGATAACCACCATAATGACACAGGAGGAAAAACAGAAATCACAATGACTTGTAAGTGGCCTGTCCATAAAGCATGGCCAATACTCAAAACTCTCTCCAGCTCAAAATTTTAATATAAATTTACAAAAATCCATGCAGCCAACTACCATTGACAGGGTGTTTTTGCTAAAAGAGTGAATGCACCCAGAAGGAGCAGGTCTTCTCTTCTCTCTGTATTTAAACAGGTGTATGCCCTTCTAGGTCTATAATGAGGATGCTCTCAGATTTCAAAGTGGACTGTGGGATTAACTCCTGAGAGTAATGCTTCCCCTTGGATGGGTCATATAGCTGTCAGGAGAGGGTCTGTACTCACATAAGGTACCACCCATTAAAATGCTAATGTGCAGATGGAGATAAAATAGAGGGGGAATAAAAACACCCCACCTCAGCAATGTGTCTGCAGTTACACACAGTAATACACTTACGCATACAGGTCTTCCCCCCCCCCCCCCCCCCCCACACCCGACATAATTCAATCAGGGGATTGAATGCATGAGATTGCTTACCCTCTCCATTTCCTAAAGCACTTGATCAGATTAATTGTTTGCCATCCACCCCCCTCCACAACACCCCCCTCTCCAGTTAGTAGCATAATAGTAGAAATCAAGTTTATATTGATGAAATGCTATGAAATGAAATGCTTCTTCATTTTTATTCCCATGTCACAAGTCTTAGCAAAAAAATAGACAACATAGAACAAAATGGAGAACCTGTTCTTATTCAGAAGAGCTTTCAAAAGACTCTTTCATTTTAATGAACCCCTTAAAAATGGATTTAAAAAAACTCAAATCTATGATTTACTGATTTGCATCAGTACAATGACTCAATCATTGGCTGAATTGGTTCTTGACTTGTATAGCCACGAGAGAAATTAACAATAAGCCATGGGGAACCAGACTTGTGTTAAATGGGTTCAGAATCAGAAGCAGAATCATTAAATTCCTCAAAAGCCAATGTTCGGCACCAAAAATCTGTTTTTTATTTCATTAGTTGGCCAGAATCTCAAATTATTTAAAGTTCAATGGCAAATACACAAGAACATCTCTTTGTAAAAAAAAAAAAGAAAAAAAAAAGTTATCATTCATAGCATGCAAATATTCGGTCTACATTAATAGACATTCATTCAAATTAAAATGTATGGCACCAAATTTTCACTCTGAATATTCTTCTTGGTGTGAACAGGCATTTTTGCATATCAGGGAGAATGGCAATCATTATTTACAGCAGATTCTCACGATTAAAGTGAGAACCAACTCACTATAATCTGTCACTTAGATCTAAAGATATTCCTCATGGAGTTACAGATGCACATGTAGCTAAGTAAAACAACAAATGTTGCTTTCATATGCCGTTTTTGCTCGTAACTTCATAAAAACTGCATAGATTGTGGAAAATGGCCCATTATTATTTACAGCAGATTCAGACGATTTAAAAAAAGCTCCAACTCACCATAATCCGAAGAGGTTTTTGGACACTTGGCTAAACAAAGAGGATCCAAATGCTGTAACTTTCGATTACTTTATGCTATCACCACAAATTTGATCCAGATGCAGCTCACATGTGGGGGAACAAAAATAATTGTCCTCCTACCTTATTTAGTTTTAGTATTTATCTTAGTTATTGTATGTCAAATAAGAAAGATATGTAAAAAAAAAAATGTAATGCATGAGAATGGACTTAAAGGGTTAAAAAGCAGCTGTGTCTTAATGGTCAGCGAGCCAGACTGGTAACCTGACAGTTGTGGGTTCGATTCTCATGTTTTGCATGGTTTCTCTCCTCCTCCTCTCTCTCTCTCTCTCAACGGAGAAAACCATAAAATTGATGGACTGTTTTGATAGCAACAGGGCCAAATGCAAGAGACGCACAAACACACAGGGAGAGAAAAAGAGTGAGAGAGTGAAAGAGAGAGACCTCCTGCTTACTCTTATCAGTCTACCGCACATGTTCTTAACACACCACATGTCAAAGCTTTAACTGTGGAGACGGCACGAGAGAGAATTGTGAGGACTCGAAACTAAAAATATCAGTTCTCTACTTCACATCCCTGTGCATTCAAACGCTGCCCTTGACATTTAAACAGCACCGTCTGTTCTCATACATCAACACACACATACATCTGCCTGAATACACACATCTGAAGGCTCACACATGGGCAAAAGTTTCAAACTCAATATTTAAAGATGCAAACGCACACAGTAACAACCAACTCAAAGAGGCCTTCTAAAGGATCATGTGTACCATGAAGGTGAAAGACAGGGAGGTACATAGGAGAGGAGAAGGGGAAACACTTTGAAACGCCTGCAGGAATGCACTGCTGCTCCCTGCTGCACAGAGAGGGGGATACACACTCAACATTGGACATGAGATGTGATCAGAGGAGATACAGATGTTAAAAAGCATTGGACACGTCATCTTTGGCCAGGACAAAGGTTAATTCTTACAAATGCACTCTTTATGTTTGTTGGTTTTGGAAAATAAAACATTCAAATTTCAAGAAAAGTTCTCTAATGACTCTGTCATGTGGTGTAACCATAAAAAAGTATTGACATTTTACATATCTAAAAACATTTGAGAGCACACATCTTAACTACTATTTGTTTTTAAAGTTTAAAATACTTTTTTAAGGTAAAACAATTTCATTATTTATTCATAAAATCATTATTTAAATATCAAGATTTTGAAGTTGCACCACATGACATTTTACATCTTGAAAATCAGATGGTGTTGCTTTTGTAGGCAAAAGTTTCAGCAAATAATAATAAGCAGAAAAATAATATATATAAAATATATTAATATATATATAAAAAAAATATATATATATATATATGTATATTGTAATAACAAAATTAAAAAAAGTAAGTGTCACAGTCTTATTTTGTCGCGTCTGTCAAATCCGGGTTCCTTTGTGTATCTTCCAGGTCTTACACGCTCCCGTCTCTGTCTAATCACTTCCCAAGTCTCGTCAGCTGGTCCCAATCCCGTGTTTGTCCTCCTGTGTTCCTTTGTCTTGGTCAGTTGTGAACGTTGTGTGTTCTAGTGTGTGGATGCCGCTCCGTGTTCTGTTTTTGCACTATCACGTGCTGTTTGAGTTGTGTTTCAAGTGTTTTTGGTTTCATCGTTTTGTGAATAAACCTGTGAGCATTAACTCCTGCCTGTCGTCTTCGTGTTCCCGCATCGCACACCAGCATTTTGATAACAGTATGTCTACGTGCTTCATTTCATTCTTTCAACTATTTTTTTTTCTTCTTTATTATGATATCAGGACAATTGTATGACCCTGACATGTATGAGCCATCACACTGAATTTCAATTGAAAACATGCTAATTGGGTGTATTTAATTTATTCATTTAATGTACTTTTAAAAAAAATTTAATAGATGAATAGTATCATATCATTGACCCAATGACAGATCTGCAGTGTGTTGGTCTGATAACACATGATTAAACCAGCTAGTCAAAAACAAGGCTCTATAACTGCTATTTTAGACAGATTGATCTGGTCACCTCCTCTTGAACTATTGCCCTAAGGGTTCCTCGCAAACACAGCTGTTCCCACACACTTCACATAATAAACCAGCCTTTCATATGCACTGCTACCACATAAACCTAATGAAACACTTACAAATGCCTGAGCATGACCACTAGGTGACCTAGAACCCCTTCTAACACAGAGGTCAATGGGGGCATGATTTTACTCACGGATACGTGCATTATATTTATGGAGCGAAGGAACGTAAATACTGTGTGTGAAAAGCAGAATCAAATCAACGGCAGCATGCGAAGGAAAATCAATAAGCATTACAGATGCATTAGATGTGACAGCTACAATTTCATACACCACTTCCTGTCGGCTTCCAGCAATTTCATAACAACACAAAGAAAAAGAGACATTATTTTTTCAAAAGCATAAGAAAATTCATTTTGAAATTTGCTTTTAATAATTCATGCTGAGGCTTTCAGAGTTTTTCAACCTGGAGAGAGAAATACTCATGAAGGAGAGAGAAGTTGACGTGTATTTTTTGTAAGTTGTGCTTGTCTGGGACTGTTCGGATCACTCTGAATTAGGGCAAACACAGCAGGTTAACACTGATAATACTACTCCCGACCTTCATGAAATAAACACTATGTCTAATCTGCAGGCAAACACAGATTAGTTACAGTTCACTATTAGGTCAACCAAGCTGTACAACTGCAGTACAGCGGGAACAATGAGCACTGCTCTGATAGATCAGAGCTCTTTCACATGTTTGTTTTCGTTTAGTGAGCATCATTCAAAAGTTTGTTGTCAGTTTGATTTTTGGTTTTGGTTTTGAAAAAAGTCTCTGATGATTGCAAAGACTGCATTTAATGGATGAAAAATAAAAAGTAAAATTGTAAAGTTTTATTAGGTTTCAAACTTTTCTATTTTTCTATCCATTCAGTGTCACATGATCCTTCAGAAATCATTCTAATATGCTGATTTAGTGCTCAAGTTACATTTCTTCTTATTAAAAATGTTATCATAAACAGTTGTGTTGCTTTCCATTTTTGTGGAAACCATGATATTTAGCAGAATTCTTTGAATAATGGAAACCATTTATTTGAAACAATCTTTTGTAAATTACAAATGTCACTTTTGGTCAATTTGTTGCATCCTTACTGAAAGTAGTTTTAAAAATCCTACTGACCCCAGACTTTTGGACGTTAGCGTTTGCCAAAATGCAATTCATACATAAAAACGTATGACCTGAAAACGCCTCTTCTATGATAACAAATGTGAATTAAAGAAATCAACCTTTTATTGTCATTTGTTAAAAATATCTTCCCAAAACTGCTTATTCATATTTTACTTCAACAAAATCAAACAAAAAAGCAGAAAAAAAATAAATAAAAAGTTTTCACAGCGAGGATTCCTGCCGACTTTTTATGATGACTGTCTCAAGGTAAATAAGTCAAGGCAAGGTCAGTTCATTTAGTAAAAGAGCACTAGTCATATTTGACAGTTTGTTTTTTTGGTACAATATGTATTAAGTGCTAATTAAGCATTCCAATGTAATTGAATCCTTAAGGAAAGTGGCATTTAAATTAAATCATCTACATATGTTTGATATGTGAAAGGGCAGTAGAGATAAACTACATACTACATAGGTGTCAAACTCAAGGCCCGCGGGCCACATCCGGCCCGGCGTGTAATTATGTCCGGCCCGCGAGAGCATTTTATTAATGGCCCGCGAGATGTCCCGCGCTCCAGCTGACTCGCCGAACACTTCCTGTATTAAACAGGAAGTGGCTAATGATGCTTCGCGCTCGCGCTAGTACCGCGCGATTGTTATTGTCAATTATCCATAACTGTTCAGGCTCGGTACACAGTGCTTGTGCGCGAAATTCAGGTGTTGATCATCGGATGAGAAGAGCCCGCCCTCATGGCAGAACGTCTTCTTGCATGATTGACAGGTCAGACAGCATATCAGCGCCAGCTGTCAGAGTGTCAGAGCCAGAAAGAAAATACAGCGCCAAAAAAAACAAAAAAACATTACGTCCTTAGGGACGTAACAAATATATTGAAATATTATTACGTGTAAAAAAAATTGTGATATAGTTTGTAAAATCTGCTATAGCCCATGGGTTATATGCGGAAAAATACGGTATATGTTTACTGACATACTGCCTGTATACCCGTGTGTCTCATTTGCGGAGTTAATGTGGCAGTAATTAAATAATTTAATAAGACGGCACTATAAGACAAATGACATAAGAGCAAATTCAACTGAATGATTTGATTTGTTATTGCTGAAAAGCAAAAATTGTATTTAGATTTCCAGGTTTTGTTATGCAGCATGTCCATATTTTTAATTTGTATAATTTTGACAGGATATATTTTTATGGAGAGCAAAATCTTTTATATATAAATCTTTTTAAGTTTTATATAAAATGACATAAGAGTAAAGAAATTTGAATGTCTGTTCTTTTAACTTTTACTTACTTTTACTTTACTTACTTGTTTACTTTATTTCTAACTTGTATAATTTAGACAGGATATATATAAAAAAAAGTATTTTTTAAATATTTTTATATTTTTAAGTTATTTAAGGTATAAGTTTATTTATTCCAGAATAATATTTCTGTCTGTTTTTATTCACATCTAATTTAAAAAAGGTAAGTTTTAAAAGTTTAGTTTTAGTGTTTTCAATAAATGTTTATCCTGTTCGGCCCGCGGCCTAAAGTTTTGTGGGATTTTGGCCCCCTGTGCAATTGAGTTTGACACCCCTGACATACTACAAAGATAACAGAAGCACAAGTCACCTTCCATGCAATGCGGTTTCCTTTAGAATCATGCTCTAGAGCGATGGGAAAGTCTCCACGCTCGTAGAACTTACGGAAGGCTGTGGGTTTAGCTGGCCTCTCTCTGAAAGCCCCTGCAGCTGGAGGGCCCACCACCTATAGAAGACAGAGAGAGAAAGCCTGTAAGATACTGTGTCATCAGAGGGAACGGCAGTCCTAAAACCATCACAGAAAATGAAATGTGTTTGATCCTCTTTCATCCCAATGTAAATGTGCTTTCTTTCTGATGTCGGAGGAAGCATCTATCTGTTTTATAGTGACACACAACAAACCATAAATTATTCACGACGTCTGCCTCATAAAATACAATCTACCAGATCACACAAAGTAAGCATAAGCAGCATAAATAAACTGACGCATTTGCCACAATATACAAGATACTGAGTACGTGGCAAGCTAAATAAAATGAAATGAGAGTTTTTAATTCAAGAACAAAGTTGAACTCATGAACGCCCCTGCAGTGAGAACGTGGAAGCCCGGGGCTTTGCTCCAGGCCTTGGTGTCAATCTTTGACTTCATCTGAATAAAATCATGCAGCAATTAACACACTGCTGGAGTTTTGCTTAATTGCTATGGTTGTTCAAATTTCAATTAATGCATAAAGCTAATGGTTAACAATGTAAACACGCTAATATGTTTATATGAGAATCATGCTCATTGTTGCATACCTTGACATGCATCACATATCTTCTCTGTAAATTTGTGAATGATATATTCTTGCTGTTGTAAGACTGGAAAAAATGGAAGATACCGAGTTGTCTGGCTTAGAGAAGGTCTACTCTCGAGACATAAACATTTGAACTCTCTCATGCTAAATTATCATCACCATCCGAGACACCATTACACAGAGTCGAATACAGCTCCTTCCCTTCACACCCTCTTCCACCATCTCTAATCTCCAAATGATCTGAAACTCACCCAAACAGCTATATAGTTTAATATGAACAATTATCATACAACACTATATATGTTTGGTCTCATTTGAAATATTTCAGGTCTAATTCCAATAGAAGCAAACCAAAAGGAATCAAAGGTTAAAAAGTTTAGAGATGTTTGGCTTACTGTGATTGTAATGTTTGGTTGTGCCTCTTGCATAGTCCTTCATGCAAAGTACCTTCTGTTCTTAGTAACCAAATTTACATTGTTAGCTCATGTTTCCATTGAAACAGCTAGCTTCCTCTCTTGGTCTAAGTATTTAAATAAATGTCTCAAGAGTCTGAATCAACCTGTAATGCTGAATATCTTTCAGACACTATTATATATATTATATGCATTATATATTTTCCTAAGGTCATTTCTGAGCATTCAATGTTTTGTATTGATTATATTTGGAATCGATTATGCACTTGGCATTATACGTTTACTTGACTAATAATAAATGGTTACCAGTACATTTGATTTTATTCTGACTTACTTTGAAACTATTAACTCTAGTAGATTGCGTTGCATCCATTGTTACCAAAAAAAGTTGCATCAGGTTAGTAACGGACTAAAATCCAGTTTGAGTGGAGCATAGGGCACACCAACTGAGATTTTAGAGTTCTGGCTGGCAGTGGTTCAAGTGTACTTAGACTATAAAGGCTAATAAAGGGAATTTTCGTTTAGGGCAACAAAATATTGATCTACCATCCTAAATAGGGTGAGCCTTACCTCTGTTTATCCTAATATTACTCCAGCTAAGTGTACGTGGGAAACCATAGCATGACTAAACCAAAGATGCTGTCATAGAAAGTAATATTGGTCAGCTTATATCTGTTAGTAGTGGTCGTGACCTCTGACTAGGGATAGTCTTACTTTAATTCAAGTGTATACAGATCTGGGGGGACATAACAAAATACTCTTAGACACTGCAAGCATGGGAGTGGCCCTCTAAGCAGTATAAGTCAATTACCTCTGTCCAGTGACCAAGACTGGCGAATTTGTGACCGTGATATCTGCAAAATATTTATTTTTTTCATATGTTGTTTTAATCTTTAATCCATGATTATGTTTTGATTCTTGGTTGTTGTGTGACATTAATTATTTGGACAAAGATCCATAAAAATGTCGAACATCATGGTATGGGAAGCAATATGTTCGAGGTATAGAGGGTAATGTGTTTCCGGAAAAGTACAACTGTTGTAGGAACATTTAGCCTTGAAGATTAGAGATATAAATGCTGGCGCAGCCCTCACTTCTTTGTTACACTCTGCAGGGCAACTTCAGATATCTGTATGACAGCTGACCTTTTCTTGCAAGAAAATAAACCTTTATAAAGACAATTGGCATATTTGTCTCTGATTCATAATTGATGAAAGGTTTTGCTACCACAGATCATCGTAAAAGAACGGCCGGCACAAGATGCTAAGCAACATTGGGACCCGAATGAACAAGAACAATAAGAGTACAGAGTTAAACAGATTAATCCAGTGTCTACTAGATAAATTATTATCTAAATGGCCAATAACCAATTGGCATTCTAAACCTAAATTCAAGGTCATAATAAATATGGATTTAGATAGAGAATGAATGGGAATTCACCATACTAAAAAGACCGAACACGGAGTGATCATTCACCCGCTTCTCTGAAACGTCATTGGACCAATTGAGCGGGCCTTACACTGTAAACAATTGATTGTTTGAGCTCATTGAATCAGCAAGTAAAGTTAAACGGTTCAGTACAGCTCATGAAAAAAAAAAGATTAAAAAAAAAAGATGTGTCCATAAAAAAGATTATTGGATGTTTTAGAATACTATTTCAGTCTTTCTACTTCAAAATTCACTTTTAATTTAATGTTGTACTTGCCGTTTGTTTGTAATTATTTGTGAAATGTAATTGTTACCCTTAGTCCTGTTTGTTCTGTCACCTGTGCACTTCCTGTGTGTAAAGTCATTTGTCACTTCCTGTCTTTCATGTCAATGTTTCGCTTCCTATGTGTAAGGTTATATTAATTCTGGGGCAAACTATTTCATTCGAGAACAATAAAGAAAATGTATATGTAGCTGCACCAATGCCTGTGAGAAGATTCTGGAAGTACACAATTAAAATAATTTATTCAGATGGCAGCAGAATTTTAACAGATGGCATTCAGCCTGTAATGGACAGGCAGGAAGTAAATGTTCTCGACATAGTGAGGGTCAAATGAGCACTTCCTGTAAGTGAAAGAAGATGATGACAACACAGTCCATTCTATCTGCCATTGACCTGAGAACACACACACTCATCTGGTAAGTGAGTTGTGAGTCCTCAGCCATCTCTTTCTATGAAAGCTGTGTTTCAATCATTGGAAACCGCTCTACCTCAGGGAGAGAGAGCAGCTCATTAATCCTCTGGCTGACTTCGCATTGGAGATGGTGTAATTCCACGAAGGTGATCAATCACCTGCCCAAGCTGAGGCCACATCTCTCTAGCTCTCTCTGGGCTCCTAAACTGCTTCTGAGAGCATCTGATGGATGCTTGGTGAGTGGCTGCAGCTCTCCGCTTGGGCAGGTGAAACCCGCATTAACATTTCCACTGCTCTCTTGCCTCTTTCTCTCATAGGACACATTCCCTTGACAATATCATTCAATTTCTGATAATGTGTGTGTGTGTGTGTGTCTGGTGACTCACTAGGTTTAGCAGAAAAAACAGAGGCTGCTCTGATAAGGTCAGGATGTACACAACCGCTGCAGGCAACTAAATTGCCTCCTTTTATTCATGAAGCATTCACCTCCACACACTTATTCACCGATCCACTAATAGACATGATCACACAACCTAAACGGAAGGTCCCAAAGAAAAGTCACCCAGCACCAAACTAATCAATCTATCTATCTATATATCTATCTAATCTGGAATGAGTAGTTCAATTTATTATAGAAGCAAATGGGGAAATATGAACTTCAGTTGTTTGATATGGTGTTATTGTCGATAAAACCATAGAGGCTTTAATATAATGCTCCAAATTATACAAGACCGACAGACATTACATAACATTTACACTGCAAGTGTGAGATTTTAAATGAGTATAAACGCCTTCTGTGGTGCTAAAACTCTGAAATAATATCACTCTCTGGTTTGTTCAGATAGGACGTCTGCTGTTTTCGACTTTTTTCATGCAAAACATACATTACAAATTAAATACACTTTTATTGAGCAGTAATGTATTATATTAATCAAAGGTGATAGACATTTGTTGGGACAATGTCCTGCTACACTTTATAGATGATGAGTGACAGGAAGTTTTCATGTCATCGTTTCCTACATTACATGTCCTTTCGATCGAACCCTTCCAATTCGTTCAAAATTTCCTCCGTATCAAGCTCAATCGGAATGAGCAGCCGTCAATCTGATTACTAACAAATTATTTCGTTGCATGTAAACGCAGGTGACTGGAGTAACAATGCTGAAAATACAGTTTTGACACCACAGGAATTAATTAGATTATACACTGTATTAATATTCCACGATATTATTGTTAGGTTTTTTTTTAGCTTATGAGACTTCTTTCAAAAACTCATACCCACCCAAAAAAACTATATACATTTAGGCCTACATTTGTTGTTTGTTAACAGTTTGTAGCAATTAATACAGCAATTTAGATATGGTCTCGTCACTTTTAGCTTATTATCAAGTTTGTGTAAGCAAAATCTGATTTCCCTCTCAGGGTAAAATAGGAAATATGCAAATAAGAAAAATATAATTCTTTGCCATCAGGGCAACTGGAGTCTTGTTTATGGCTTGATTTAACACTCCTCCCCTGCTGGTAGCCTGCTGAATTCTAGTCAGTGTGTTACCCCTCGGAGGAGACAGAGCTCAACTGAGTCACTCCTGATTCTGATGAAAAATGACAACATGCAGGCAATAACGCCAACGCTCACTGCAGAGAACAAAAGACAACAAGGGATGAAACAAACATGATTTCAATTATGAAAAAAAGTCAGAGATAAAAGACAATTTAAAAAAGACTGAAAATGGTCACATAATGGCTACTCTTACACAAAAGCTAAATAAAAGCATTTGGACAGTAGAGCATCAGACAGTACAATAAAGAAACCAGCTTTCAGCCTTAATATCATACATTTACATTTATGCATTTGGCAGATTACATTGCATTCCAGGCACACATTGACATTGTAATCAGTACTTGCTTTCCCTGGGAAACGAACCAATGACATTGGCGTTGCAAGCACAAACTACTGTTTGAGGTACACAAAAGCCTTATACAGTACAATAGATCACAAACATTTCCACAGCTCTGCAAAAACACAAGCGGAGTCTTAGTTAAAAAATAAAATCTGCATCTGCATTTTCAGCTTTCCCAGTAAAACTCCCCTCCATAATCATATACTGTAATCCTAAACATCTTCACTCAGTTACGCACAACATTTTGCTGAGAATGAAGATGTTGTTTAGAGTTTAATAGTTTTAATCTAAACCAAGATGAGAAATGTGCTATTGGAAAAGAGATAAAGCAATTTAAAAATTCAGACTGTCATTCCAATTTGTATCAGACAGAGTATTTTCCGTCCATACGCTTACAAGCAGCATGAGAAACCAACAAGAGCTCAAGGCAAAAATGTTACTTAAGCAATAATGTTACCATAGATATTTCAAATGTGCGAGTAAAAAGTACAAAAATATTTAATTATTATCTAATAATTAAAATATGTATAATACTCAAGCCATTTGACAAGACTTAAGCATATTCCCAGACTAAAATCTATGTTTGAGTTGAACTGACACATCTTAAAATATGTCAGTACCATTATTTTGTCTTAAAATGCATATCGGTAATGTTTTTTTTCTAAGGCACATTTATAAGAGCTACTTAGACGTCATAATTGAACTAAGGCCTCCTGGCTTAATCTAAGCCCTGTCTGTGAAACCAGGCCCTAATTTTTCAGCATTTAAAGAGCTCACACGCATGGTACTGATCTGTAGCTTTCAAATGATTCAGTTGTAGCATTTGATATAACTGAATGACACTGTTTGTTATTAGAGGACTTATACTGTTTTACACTACACAAACAGTGAAGGTATGTGGATAAAGAATGTCTTGTGGCTCTTTGCGTCACACATGCATCTGGTCACCAGTGGTAATTTTTGCTGAGCCAGCTCAATGAATCGAGCTTATTGATCAGTCTTGGCAGGCTTTACATTTACAGCCATGACCAGTAATCAGCCTGAATCTATTCAGGCCCATGCAAACCAATTTAACAGCAAATGACCGTGAACCATCGGACACGTTCCATCGGCACACTCACGGCAGTCTACAAAGGCATCTGGACACCTTTATGAGAGTGTATCCATTCAGATGTGTGGAAGCTAGTTAGCAGTTCTGTTCAGATTGCTGCTGCATTATATGCTGTCAGAGGCAGACATTGAAGCCTATGCTATGCTGCCAGTGTATAGACATATTCAACTAAACTATTTTGTAATGGTTCATAATTCCTGTTATGTTTATAGTTCCTTTCAAAGAAGATTTTCTTATAACACCATGAAATTATCAAGCTATGGCTGTGTTCATAACCATAATACACTCATAACATTAGTCATCTTCAGCAGAGATGACAAGATACTGTCCTTTGGTTGACAAACACTTCAACATCCCATCGCCAATTTCAAGCTTGACAGCCACCTCAATATTGTCTATCAGCATACACAAGTTTCATCAGCACAGGCTTAGACACAAGGACAGTAGAGAGATAGATAAGATAAAACAGGTAAGTGTATTACTGAATCGGCAGGAACTGGTAATATGATCAACAGAGAGGTACTTGAATTGCAGGATGACTTGATATTATCAATGTGTTTATCTTACAGATATCAAGAGCACACACAAGAAATCAGAGGAAGAGACAAAGAATGATGACAACTTGATTGAGGTAAAAACATTTGTCAGATACAACGGGACCATCTAACATGCCGGTATTTCAGTAAGAGAGTATGTAGTACTAGTGTGTGCTCTTCTTATAATCTTGGTAATGAGGGCTGATGAGTGTCAGGTGTGCATGATTAGTACTTCAGTGAGAATAAAGGCTGAGTGTCTGAGGGAGAGCCGGTTGTGATTGTGACAATTTGACTATGTGTGTATGAATTTATCTGTGTGACATTCAAACCACTACCTTGTCTGCCATACAGCACATATGTGATAAAACATCTGGATCATTTACGCACACACACAGCTGGAACTCCTTGCTGAGAACCAGGGCATTTTTAAAGTAGCTGAGGGGAATTTCATTTATTAAAACATAAAATAATAAGTGTAAAGGATTTGTCATTAACTTTTAACAATGTGCTTTTTGACATTTAGGTGTAAGAAATCAGAAATTGGCATGCAAGTACAGTAGTCTTTTAGTCAAGCTTGAATATAAATTTGTCACTACAATCTGGTCATCTATAATTACAAGAAAAGATGATTATATTCTTTAGACAATTGTTTCACATCATTAAAAAAGAGCTAACAAGTCTGTTTGTTGTTTCATTAAGCTATCTAAATGCTCTATTTCTAATTCCACTGAATTGCTGATCTGTGGTTTTTGCTTGAGTAATTAGAACAATTAATTGCCAAAGACCAACATCTGAAATAGCTTAATCATCACATCTACTGTATCTGCAATTGTTCTAGAGCTGCCAGCCTTTGTGATTAACACATCATGAGTGTTTTCTCAGGAGAGAATGGAAGCAGTGCCTCCTCAAAAGAAAAAGAATGATAAAATAAATTATATTAAATGTTTTTTCATGCATTGTATTTCACTAAAGTAGCACTGTACACGGTTTCTCAAAAGCTTTGTTATCAGGCAGTATATGAGCATTTGATGTTTAGGAAAAAAAATACAAATAGACTCTAATTCAAGGGAAAACTCAGGGAAACACACACACACACACACACACACACATATATATATATATATATATATATATATATATATATATATATATATATATATATATATATATGTGTGTGTGTGTGTGTGTGTGTGTTTCCCTGAGTTTTCCCTTGAATTAGAGTCTATTTGTATATATATATACTTTCTGTTTTGTTTGCTTATTGTTCTGTGGTGTTGATTTGTAATAGTGGTAATATATACAAGCAGATAACCAGAGGGGAATAAACTGGAGCAGTTTAGTTCCCTCTGAACAGCTGAACCGAATGATATCTAATGTGTAGCCATATAAGATAACAACAACTCATGGAGACACGACATAACTGAGACAGTAGTCGCTCCTCCCAGAAGGAGCTTCCTTGTGCCACAACTGAACATTCAACAGTGGAAGGAGGGAGCTTTGAAGGAGGGCGCGGAGCTGATGATGTAGAGGGATGAGGAAGAGTCGGTGGAAACAGACACCATGGTGGCGCTGGGGTGGAATGGAAGGCAGGGACTGATTGACATTAAGCAATTGGACAGACAGAACCATGGTGCCATCCACGGCGGAGCTGATGGTTCGTACAACTGAGACAGGGACTCGGTAGACCAGGGTGACAATGGAGCGAGTGAGGGTAAAGGAGAAACCGGAAGAAAGGAGGAGCCTGGTGGTGCCAAAGGAGTGGAGGGTACAGGCACAGCCTGAGACTCAGAAGTCAGTGGCGTGAGCTGATTAATGACAGACCGAAGTTGATCTGGAGGGACGAGGGAGCCCGGAGGAGTCCCAGTGATCTCACTCAAACTGATCTCATTCAC
Source organism: Rhodeus uyekii (assembly GCA_037043235.1). NCBI lineage: Eukaryota > Metazoa > Chordata > Actinopteri > Cypriniformes > Acheilognathidae > Rhodeus > Rhodeus uyekii. The sequence goes on along the minus strand of JAWRVZ010000002.1, from coordinate 4,338,201 downwards.
CTCAAACTGAGGACTACTGATGCCTTTGGCACATTTTGTTTCTGCAGAGGAAAACTGGGGAAAGAAATTAAGACATACAGGCTACAGTCTTTTCAAGTTTTAAAGGAAACTCCTTCTCAGCAAAAGAGGGACTAAACGTTTAAGTGAGTTAAAAATAAAAAATTAATCACAATTCCTAATCAAAGTAGACAAATATTACAAGAGAGGAGTGGGACGTTTCCTTAGAAATCCACACAAAGACTACTCTTCAGAAGAGAAAGCCAGCACTTGAATTGTGTTCAAAGTCTGAAAGATAATACACATGTAAAAAGATTCAAAGAAACAATTACGTAAAAAGTTAGAAATAAAACATTTGTTCAAACAAGAGATTTTAGAAGTTGTTTTTATTTTTTTGGCTGCCTTGTACTCTGATTTAAGTGACTTTTGAAGTTTCAAAATTCGGGAAGAGAGAAGTCCCATATATTATAAGTTTGGGGTCAATAAAAAAAATTTTGTTTAAAGAAATAATTTAATACTTTATTTAACAAGGAAGCATTTACATTAATTAAAAGTTACAGTTAAAACATGTTTAATGTTACAAAAGATTTCAAATAAATGATGTTCTTTGGTATTTCTATCCTGAAAAAATTGTATCATGGTTTCCACAAAAATATTAAGCGACACAACTGTTTTTAACATTGATAATAAGAATAAATGTTCTCTCCAAAATACAGATCCAAAATCTTCCTATGGGCAATCTACTAACTACAGTTGTTACAGCTGGCAGGAAACCAAAGAGTCTGAACCTCACACAAGGTGATCCATGAGCCAGTGCACCCTGGAGTAAGACACTTAACCTCAGCTGCTCCTCAAGAACTGTCCCTGTAATAAGTATGCTGTAAGTCAATTTGGATGAACACGTCTGTCACAAGTCCTGGCTAAAAGAGGGAAACAGGCTTAGTTGGAGTAATCACAATGCACTCACATGAGCTCCTTTTGATATTTAGTTAACCAACTTCTTCTTAACCTGATCCACTTCATTCAGGACTTATAAGAGCTCATCAATTTCAAAAGGTCAGGTCAACATAATGGCAATGTACTTTTTGTGGATTTTTAAAGAAGAATGTCAGAGAAAGGACACTGCGTACCATGTTGGCATGATGTGACTTTTCCAGATAGTATTGATTTCCTCCCAACCGTGTCTCCTCATGTGCTAACAACATGTGGGTGGTAACAAGGCCTTGAGCTAAATAACAGTCCATGACACCTGGTTCATCCTTTGGCTGTGACCCTGAGCCAAGGACAGTCTGTTGTCTGCAAACGATTTCACTGTCTGCTAAATCCTTCAGCAATAGGCTCATTTCATTCTGACTCTGCATTTCCTTTTCCTCATTACTGTTTTATTAGCCAATTTTTCCCCTCCATGATCCTATTTGGTGTCAAACCTAAAACAAATTAGTTCGGGGGGGTGTTTTCAACTAAGAATTTATTTTCAATTTTTTTTCTGAAAAGCTGATATTGACGGTTTCCCTTCCTGCCAAATGGTTGTAAGTAGTCTTATCTCCAGAACGGCTAGCATATGTTACGTATTGATTGTCTTTTGTCTGCCTTGCTCTAACTGCTATTGACAAACACATCCAATCATACTTTCCTAAGCCTGCTGTCCATAAAGACACAGAATCGAACCCCAATCATGGGTCACAGATGCTATCTAACAGCTTTATCTGAATCATGCTCTAACTATCACCATTCCTTTCTATGCTACTGTCACTCATGACACATTTCAGGCTTCACCATCAAGCTCACTGAGGCCCTGTTTACACCTGGTTTTGGGATGCGTTATTGGTCGATCAGATCACAAGTGGATGATGCTAAATACAGGTGTAAATGAGGTCCAAAACGTTTTGAGCTTCTCCACTTTCAACTACTTCTAGAGGTAGCTGAAAAAGCACAATGTTGTCTCACCATTCCTGATTTCTAACACACGCTTACTTATCGTCACTTAGCGTTCACTTCATCTAGCGGCTGTGAGAGCAGAAACAAAAGCTGAGGATCTCTGTATATTTATGTTTTTTTTTTCTGTACATTCATATAAGTATATTGCACAAGCTTATTTTGTCCATTAGATTGAAAGATCTGAAAAACCTCATAAATTTACCCATAGACTGTCAAAGAAATCAGGACAGAAGTGAGTAAAAGTGGACAAAATAGATAGATTAAAACACTGAATGTGAAATTGCAGTCAATTACAAGAAAGGGCCAGCATATAAACAGATTAAATGATTGGAGAGGTCCGACATATGTCAACTTATTGTTGTTTCATTGGAAGACAGACATTTTGATTAAAAATAAAAATAAAACAATGTAAAAAATGTAGATATGCATGAATGAATCATTCAGAATCAGAACAATAACATGCGTTTAGGAAACAGATAAGGTGAATTTTCATTCCATGAGGGCTTATGTCGCCTATGTTTCTGAACAAAACCTATTACAGTGGAGTTCACTTATCTCGAGTCATGGTTAACTCGCCAATATTATTATGTCGACGTTTTTGAAGTGGAACCGCCAAACTCCCTATTTGTTTCAGTATTTTCTGGTGGGTTATGTCGATTCTGTTATGTTGCCGAATCCTAGTATCTCGAGCAAAAACGAGGGACATATACGCCACTTCACATGGTTATCTCGTGACTGAGAGTTCATGCGCGGAGTTCTCGTTGCACGCAGCAGATCCGCCCAGATGCAGGCAGAGCAGATATTCACTTCTCCACGTGCAAATGAATCGTGCGTGTCCGGCAAGCCGCCACTGGCTGATTACGCGGTCTGCTCAGCGCAGCTGCGGATTGAAGATCCAGGTTGAGAAAGAACATTAGGCACAACGCAAGAAAGTATGCAATCTAGTACAGCGTGATGACCTCACGAATATGTTATGACTGTTTGTGCTGTGAGCGAAATTGTGTTTGCAATGTTGGAGAATATAATTAAAGGTTTGTATCAAGAATCAAAGCTGTTTTTATTGTATACTGTTAAATCTCTGCTGTTAGTTGGTACACATATGCCTTTTGTTGTTAGCAAACATATACAGTTGTATGTACATTTTTATAGCATGCCGATCGCTTCATATAATACATAGATATATTGGGTATAGGTTATCTCGCTAAACTGTTATCTCAATGCTTTTTTGCAACCCCCGAGGCCGTCGACATAACCGAACTCCAGTGTATATGGCTTCAAAAAATTAGTCACACCGACTACTTTTACGATATTTTATATTTTTAAGACAATACCGATCCATTGCAACTTTATGGGGAAAAAGCGACCTGTATATTAATAGATATTTCTCATTAGAAGAAGAATGATTTACAGTTATTTAAACATATATATATATATATATATATATATATATATATATATATATTTAAATAACTGTAAATCATTCATATATATATATATATATGTTTAAATAACTGTAAATCATTCTTCTTCTAATGAGAAATATCTATTAATGTACAGGTCGCATATATGATGATAAAGTTAACTTTACAGTTTTGTAAAATTAGATATATGTTATGATAAATCTTTTTAACAGCAAATCTAATTTAAAAGGGCAACTGCCTTCTAGAGTTCCACTTTTTCTCAACACCACAGAAAAGGTCACAGACAGCCTGAGAGTGACACACACAAACATTCTTCTGAGTTCTGCCCATTATCCATTCATCTTTAAAGCAGCTTTTCCATAACAAGGCGCTTTTGGAGATAAACTATAAAGTGCAGAAGAATCCACAGTTATCTAATTTTAAAGAAAGAAAGCATTTAGATGTTAGCGTGCATATGCAGCCTCTAAAGTCTTAATCCACAGTTTCATGTTGCTGTTTGAAATGTGAAATGCACAAGAAAAATGTCCACGCAAAGGGGAAAAAGGGCAAAAATTATGCTGGCAACAACATTTCCAGACGGTATGTCTCAGTCAAGGACCTTCAGAGCAGAGAGTGTGTTTGATCAATAGAGCACCAGTGCTGAAATGCAGCCCTGCAGCTGACACTCACACTCTCTCTCCCATATCCATTTCTCCATCAGACAGGACAAGCAGATGGGTGGGGATATATGGATGCACAGATTTATGGATGGATGGATGGATAGATAAGATAGATTTAGGATGGATGAATGGATGGGTGGAGAAACTAGAAGAGAGACACTGTGGCTCATTAACACTTGCTCCACTGACCTCGCTCCACTTCCATTAGATGTTAGATAGCTGGTTAGTGGGGTTGGTTCTCTGAAACCACAACACAACGGCGCCAGTGCGCTCACCAAACACCAGCTTGGTGGTGACAAAATTTGAAAGTAATCCTATTTCTAGAATGATCTTAAAAATCATCATAACTTCTTAAAGTTAGGATAATCTCCAACCTTGTCTTGAGATTTTTTCACTTTAATACACAGATCAAATATACACATGCAATTTCTTTTTCTTTTTTTTCTGTTTATGTTCACAGACATAACTGACTGTTAATGTGAACTTTGTGTGTTTTTGACATAACCTTATTTTTATATTTGATCTGTGTATTAAAGTGAAATCAGCATAATATACAGTACTGCTGTATATGCTGTTAATACGAATCAAACAATAAAAGAAAAACAGAAAATAACACTGCTCTTGACTAAGTAAAGTTAGTAGTTTTGCATAATGGGTCCCCTTTAAAACAAAAATGCAGGACCTTAATTCTTAAAGGTAAGTTGTTTAATTAAATTATTGGGTTGTTTCAAATAATAAGCATTACCGGTACATATAATACATAGTACTAATAACAGGACTGTGGATGAGTACTCTGAAGTGACACTTACTACAGTAATACACAGTGCAAAAAGCCAAGTACATATAGTTATAAAAGTTGTAAAATATACTATATAAAAATAAATATGTCTATATAAATAAATATGCTCGATATGGTCGATCAAACTTTCATCTTTATTTTTGGGGGAACCCTATATTCGAAGCTTGGGTCAGTCTTTTTCAAAAAATTCCACTAAGGAACATTCTTATGAACTTCTTAGAATTTATCTTAAGAAATGTCTTAAGAAATTTTTTGTTAATCCAGCCCCTGGGGTCTCCAGCTCTGGAATAAATTGCAAACAAAAAGCTTGTCAATGAATGGTCCTGTAGGAACATTTACTCCTCCCCTCGAGAAATTTTTATGGTGTTTCTTTCCCTTCCATCCCCGAGAAACATCTTCACGCTGTCTGCCCAAAGGCATGGAAAGGATAATGCGTTTCCCAATCTAAAAGGAGGTGAAGACCTCCATGTGAAAAAATAAAATGCTCTTCCACTCATTCTCTGTGGCAGGATAAATGGGAGAGAAGAGGGTGATGCGAAGCCTTGTATTGATTCAGTTTCTATGGCCACAAATATCTGGCAGCATAATAAGCCTGTGTGCTTCAAGATTCACAGCTTTTAAGGCATCAAATGGCCTTGCTGTTATCAGCAAATCATACTGCTCACCACAAAGGCTGACTATACATCAGCGACAGAATGAAAAGACCAGAGAGAGGTAGATATTAATAGTTTTAGAGGCGGATCTCAGGTCAGTGGTGTGTTGGAGTGATGCTAAATGTCCAGGAATGTACGTAGCTGGGTTACAGAGGCCTTAATGGGGGTTTTGTTTATAACCTGCAGAAAGTAATGAAGTCACTGGCTGTGTCCAAGAGCGAAGGCACCTACTTTGCTACCCAGTCAGCAGGATTCCAAGACACCTATTGATGTCATGTCTAATGATCTAATGCTACAATGCGTACTGTAATTAATCAATATTAATATTAAATGCAACACTTGCCCAAAAGTAATGATTGGCATTAAGTTTAATAGTACTTGGTAGCCTGATTTCATAAACCATGAAAAGATCCAGGAAGCATTTTCTCTACCTGTTTAAAATAAATGTTGAAAAGCCTTTTTTTTCATCTTAATTATGCGATTTTAAGGCTAGCTCAAGCTGCATTTCATAATTTGCAGAACACTGTTTTTCCCTTTTGTCTGTGACCCTATCCAAGTAGATACAGCTTCATCCCGGAGGGGAGAACAGGAACTTAAAGGGGGCAGGAAAAAAGGTCAGGCCCCCTGTTGGAGCTTTGTCCCTCTCATCCTATCAGAACACATCTGTGACAGAATTTTCGGTCACGACACACCAGTTGAAAACGACTTCAGTTGATTTGTCAGACAAGGCTCTTGAGATAAACTTAGGTTACACTTGTACATTTATATTCTGCTCTTTGAGATCCACAAAACCCCTTGACTGTACAGGAAACCTCATACACACCAGCATGCAAAATACCAGAAAGCACTCCTCTACCAAACCCTCCCATTCACAACAAGCATCAAAGTAAACATTCCCTGCATCAGTCATTAATTTAGACTGTAAACAAACAGAAAAAAAATGAAGGAGAATACAGAATGACATACAGTCTGCCTTCCTCTCTTTCTCTTTCTGGTGCAATCACTAACAGTAATGAAAGGCATTGTGTTATCAGAAAGACAGCACTCGAAGACTAACGGCTGGTGAGTTTGGCAGGAGACGCAAGTCTATGTAGATCTTACATTTTTGGAAAATCTGTGTGCACACACAGAAGTGCACACAGCACAGTCTGGATGACATGCTTTGTTGTATAACGAACTTAGCAGAGCATTCCCCCGCCTTGCATTTCTAAACAGACAGGAGCAGTATGGGAGATATTAATCGTCTCACGATGATGAGTTTGCCATCAGAGAGAGGATGTGACTGTTAGATGAATCAGCCTCTGACTCTTCTACCTCTTACACACATAATGAGCAACACACCTCTAAATGTTTAATGCAGCCAGTAGGATATGTGGGCTGCTGTGTCAATATGATGTAGATTAGCAGCTTTGAAGCAGAACTGTGTCGATGTGCAGATGACGATAATCTCCACACAATTTACACACACCAGGTTATTTTTGCCATGTCCCACATTTCACAAACAGTGCTGGTCCAATCAGCCATCCAATTTGAACAGACCTATAATCAAGCATATTTACAAGAGAATAAAGAGATAGAGGGACAGTGCATCAAAAAAATGATGTCATCATTTGGGGGCCATTCACATGGAATAAGTTTTTTGCATTTAAAAGTGTGATACGCATGGCAGTGAAATGAAATGTATATAAAACTACTTTTATTTTGCTTGCTGCATCTTTGAATAACATGCCATGCACAATATGTTCCTTCACAAATGGAACTTCTAATAGTACGACATGTCCTTCATAGAACTGGTCCAATCAGACAAATTGACCAATTTGAACAGATTTAAAATGAAGAATTCTTATTACAGAGAAATAGCTTGGCACAAAAAAATGCTATCATCACACAGAATGAAAAAAGAGATATGTTGATTAAGTACTTTTAACTTGAGCTCTGCTTTATTTATTTTTTATTGCCAAAGACATCCATCTAGCATCTTTACATAGAACAACAATAGAAAAGCAATGTAGTCGAATGCAAAAATGTGGTCTGTGTGAACTTTGCTTTCTTTTTTACCCTCATGTCATTCCAAATCCATATCTTGTTCAATGGAACACCATGTGACATTTTAAAGCGCTGGATTCGTTTTTCCCACGCAATTAAAATTAATGGGGAGCTTTCATGCTTCAAAAAGGACACAAAAGGACCACAACATATCTTGAATATATCCCAAATGTCTTTAGAAGTGGAAGAGGAATAACTCATCCAAAATTAAAAATTCTCTAAATTTGTCTCTCAGAACAGAAAACATGAGTCATCTGAACTACTTTTATGATACTTTTATGGTGTTGTTGTGTGTGTGTGTGTGGGGGGGGGGGGGGGGCACTGATCACTATCTAAAGACCAATTGCACAGACACACAGCAAGAAACAGCTTGTCTATGTTTTTACTGTTGTTTTTTTTGATCAGCGTGCTACCGCTGTCGGTGTCTGTTGCAGTATTTAACAGCAGATGAAGTTTGAGAAAAACCGTATGGTCCAAAATATATTCTGCATATTCTGAACAGAACAAGAAGGAAACAAAACAGCTGTTTGGCTCCAGGAAAGACTTAAAGTTAGGGTAAGTTGGTTGTCATAACGATATGAGTTGATGGTTATAATGAAGAACAGTCATAAAATAACAGCCATGCCCTCAACAGCACTCAGTATCTCCTGTGAGGGGCCACAGTTTAGATCACAACCTTAATTAGTACATAAGGGAAATTTAGGTCAGTTTAAGCACAGGAGCGAGGGTTTAGCCATGAGTTAAGGAGGGTAATTAATTAGTCACATACAGATGCTAAACAGGCTCATTAGTGAAGTGACTGTGGGCTAAATGACATGTGTGTGTCTGTGCATGTGTAAATAGTTGTGAACATAAATACACATAATAAATGAACACAATCCATGTTGTGAAATAGCTCATTTCATGGTGTGTGGCTGTAACAAATGCAGCTCTAGTGGGACACAAAACTGAAGCCTCCATGAAAGTAATTTAATATAATCTGTCAGATTATTTCTATAATCCATCCTTATGTCGTTATTGCTCCTCTCATGCAGCTATTACACAGATTCAGTATAAAATAAGAAAATACTATCTTTCAACAAAGAGATAAGAGCTGCCAGCTTAAACTGATGGGCTTTTATACTTGTTACGGTCATCTAATACATCTTCATCTCTGGCCAACTAGTAGACGCTATCAAGAGATGAGCCCATTTTAGGCAATTATACCCCAGCCTGCACTGATGGGGGGTGATGTTGTGGGGCACGAGAATGATGGGTAACTGTCAGTTCAGCAGGGGGGTGAATAATGGGATCCACATTGTGATGAAATACGTGTAAAGCAAGCGGAAACTTCTTTTTTTAAATGACTGTTTGTTTTGTGGATGCTAGTAAGCTAGAGGAGCAAAAAGACAAGAGAAAGAAAAACAGAAATACAGAAGAATGTAGCACATCCAGGACAAACCTACAAATCATTATCAACCTGCTCAAGTTAGCAAACGTCATCTTTGTTTCGACCACTCGGATTAAAGACTACAGACTACAAAAAATGAAATTAATGCATGGGAAAATCATCAGCTATATTGGTTTCAGATAAATATCTTGATACCCAGTTTGAGGGATTTTCATTATGAATTTAAATATTTTTTGACCATTTTCTGACTAACAATTAAATACTGATGAGCATCCCACAATTCCCACATGAATCTAAAGAGAATCAATATGGAAATTCTGATTACAAACTGCCCAGAATTAATGAAAAATTATATATTTCGCACATGTCTGAATCAGTTCATAAAATCACAGGTGACCAACTAGCTTGATTTACTAAACAAAACGTATCCGAATTTTGTTTTTTCTGTTCTTTTGTTTTTAAGTCACAGAGCAGAACATTAACGCAGTTACAAACCTTTTGAAACAGGCACTGAACCATTAACACAGACAGTCACATTTATAGAAGCAGAACAACACAGAATACTAGTAGCTACTACTAGGCCATTATCGCAACAAATCATTCAATGGTTAAATGAACAGACATCCCATCCTGCAAAATAAACTCATTTCTGGGAGATGATATTAATTATTAATTTTAATTAATTATTATTAATTAATTGTTCATTTAAAAAACACTAAATAAAATACTAATAGAATAATGAATAATAAATAAAAAAACAAGAATAACAAATCAACCACGTACTTACCACTGAATTCTTCATGGTGGATTTCACTGTAAATCCCTCCGTTTTCAGTTCATTTTTAGACAAAGTTTCAATGGCTCTCATTTTCGTGCACATCGCTAATTAAACACAGTTTCAGTTTTTTTTAAAAAGGTCAATACAAATTCACAGAATAAAACCGCACGGAGAACACCTGCTTAACTCATTGGTGTCGCATTAGCTCTCGTCTGTTTGGGTTGCCAAGGACTCACTTTAGGACGCGCTGCGGTTGCTATGGATGGTAAAAAGAAACCCGGATGTTCATCTTGCTATGGAAACAACACGCGCTCCGTTGTCGTTTATCAAACGTCATTAAAAATGAAAGAGAGATGGGAAATTATAGTGTAGCAAAATGATAATCAATACTGGAAAGCGTTATTATGTTCCAGTGATATATGTGAGTGCATAAGGCATAGATTTTCTCAGCAGATATCTTTTATTCATTCTAATTAGATTTTTGTTTCTCCAGTAAATATTTTAAGGGTTTTGGTTTGGCTCATTTTTGTATTTTTAAAAGTAAACATGTGAGACCAGAAGCAAGTATATATACTAGGATGTTACTTGCTTCTGGTTTGACATTACTTTTAAAAATACAAAAATGAGCCAAACCAAAAACACTTAAAAATGTTTCTATACATTTTTAAGGGTTTTTGGTTTGGCTAATTTTATTATATAGATGCAAAGCTGAATATTCACCATCATTACTCCAGTGTCACATGATTCTTCAGAAATCATTTTAATATGATGATTTGCTGCTCATGAAATACATTTCTTATTATCATTGTTGAAAAAAGATTAACATTTTTGTGGAAACTGTGCTTTTATAGGTTACTTTTTCATGAATAAAAAGTTAAATGAACGACATTTATTTGGATTTATTAAATTGAATTATTAAACCCATCAAAGCACCTATTCAACTGAAATATTTTGTCACATTATGATTGTTTTCACTGATCAATTGCATTGATCCTTTGTGAATAAAATGTTTAACTTCTAACTTTTGTAATCTCACCACAAATGTTTGAATCCTATCATATTTTCCACAAAAAAAATGTCAGTGTTTTCAACACTGATAATACTAATAATAATAATAAATGTTTCTTGAGTAGCAAATCACCATATCACAATTATGTCTGAAGGATCACGTGACACTGAAGACCGCCGTAATGACTGCTAAAAAAAATCAGCTTTGCACCACAGGAAAATATTAGATTTGTGTTGTAAAAGTTAAGGTAAGCATTCAGTTTTTCCAGTTTAAGGCGTTAAAAATATTTAACGTAATGGGTAGTTCAAGCTATTTTTTTAAAGAATAGATATTTTGACATGCTTTGTCATTTCAAACTGTTAGTGCTTATTATTCTCATACATTGCTACTTTCTTTGTTTTAAAGAACAGACTTAATATACAAACAATAAAAACGCCCATTTCCGCAACCAATACAAAGTGTCTGTGGATGAGAGTCTGAAACCGGGATTGATGGGATTTTGTTCTGCTCCACTTCACAGGCAACGAATGGTATGAGAATTTTAAAATAAAACGACAGTCATTGATGCCATTTTATTTTAACAACTGCAGCTCATTCCACGCATCATACGGCATTTTACATCATTGCGCATGCGTGGTCGTTTCCAGTTTAGGTTTTCAATACGATTAAGTGTTTACGTGTTCTCTCGATGAGATTAGAAAAGGAATAAACAACCCATTTCAATCCAATCTAAATTTCATTCAGATCAAGATCAATCGGTTTGATTATAGTGTCTACAGGAAAGCTTTTCACCCGATTTTTGATGGTTTATTAAATAAATAAAAGGTTAGTTTTTTTTACTGTATAATAGATATATAGGTATGATAGATAGATAGATAGATAGATAGATAGATAGATAGATAGATAGATAGATAGATAGATAGATAGATAGATAGATAGATAGATAGATAGATAGATATTCATTCATTGATATATCTTTTGGCCTGCTTAAAATGTTCCTGGTGCTTCTAGTTGATCTCACCCCCCTGAGGTTGATAAGCACTATTGTACTTCACCTTAGGGCCTTCGTCATCAGAGTGCCTGAGAAGGAATGATTCCCAGTTGCCTTGATGACGGCACTGTGTCTGTCCTGCATCATGTGCTTAAACAGTGATGCTGTATCCTCAGGTTTACTAGCACATTGTCTGCTAAATCTAGAGAGAATTCCACTGTACTAAATCATTCCACTATAAGAGTTTGGCACTTTTAATCTCCGGTGTGTCTGCCTCTGGACTCTTTGCAGTAGGCTACAGTAATTAATCTTCAGTGTGGTGTGCAAGCAGTTTCCCTGAAAACTCCTATTTGGTTTTTATGACTCCACTGAGGAGGGAAATGCTGTGTGTGTGCGCTTTTAAAGAGAAATATTTGCAATGTTACACTACTATTAGAGCCACTTGTGATCATTTTAATGCATCAAAAATCATTTACAATACAGTAACATTAACAGTCCCTAGTAACCACATCAACTAGCCAGGATTATTATATTATCTCCCAACTGGGTTTACCTGCCCAGTCGAAACGACATAAAGTGGACAATTTCACATATTTTTACTGTTACCATGCTGTTTTTCCATATGACATTGCTAAAAGAATTGCCCCCAGACACAAGCCATTAGATGCTGAGTGCGTGGGCCTCATTTATGCCACTCTCATGGCACTAATGATGTGTATGTGTGTGAGCCCTGTTTTGATGTGCCAAGGTCTCAGTCCCACTGCTTCTGCCACACATACATGATATGTGTGTAATGAGTAAACAGCCGACCTTCATCTTCATCATCACGGCCTCCGCTCGCGTTTGATGTATCTCATTTGGCCGTTTCTCTCTGGGCTGATGCAGCATCCACTGACACAGGCAGCAATTAGACAGCGATCACCAGAAAGTTTGGTGCTGCAGCACCATTAACAAAAGAAAATGCACGCCTCAGACTAAGAGAAGCAGGAGCTGGACACAGAGAATTGGATCGGATATGCCAATCAGCATCCCCCAAATGGCCCATTAGGGCTGCGGGTTCGAGTTTCTCTGCAGGACAGCCGCAGATACGACACATCAGTATCTTGACTCTGTCAGGAAGTGAAATGGTGCGACTGTAATGAAGAGAGAATAGAATAGTAAACAATGCATCTGAAAGCACAATTTTGTACAGCATCACGAAAATTCATCAGCACAAGAGTTTTCTTCAGATTTACAGAGCACATAGCAATATTCTCTCATGTTCGGTTTTATTGTTTACTTGTCTTCTCCTTTCCGCCACTTACATTTGCTTTCTCTGACTATATGATAATAATTCAGAAACTCAAAAGCAGATGCAGCCACATTACGCATCATATTCTGGTGAATATCTGTAACAGTGCAAAATCAAAAGCCACGGAGTTAAGAGTAAATCTGCTAAATATAGAGACAATTGTCATAACATAATTGACAACATAATTGTCTCTATATTTAGCAGATTTACTCTTAACTCCGTGGCTTTTGATTTTACTGTACTAAATCATTCCACATTCCACATATAAGAGTTTTATTTACTATAATATGTATACACACATACACACACCTCTATACATTACACACACCACCATTCGAAAGTTTGGGGTCTTTAATCTATGAGATTTCTTAAATGTTTTAAAAATAAGTCTCAGGGCTGGATTTTACTGAACACTTGGCTGACCTTATTGCATATGCATTTGTAGGAGTTTCCAATTCAGGCGCAGAATTTATGAGAGGAGAGTATTTAAATTAATCAAGCTAGGTGATTTACTAAGGTTTGCGCTAGTCAATTTACTGGTATCCCCCACACCCTAAACATGCCACTGAAATCTTTGTTTTATAATTTTTATGGGATAATTATGCGCTCATGCCAATTTTCCCTGTTTAGTATATATAGCCTTAAGTCTCAGTTTATAAAAATTCTGTCAAATTTTAATATTGTTAATTATCTGCTCATATATTTAAAAACAAGGTATTAGTTCACATTTTTATCATGCGCTGCTTCAGTAGCAACTGGGATACAATTTGTTCAGGATTTTTTTATGAATAGAAAAAGCAGCATCTATCTCTAGGTATGTTTACATGGGTACAATATACTAAAAAATATCAAATGAATTGTTTACATTTTTTGTGTACAGGCGACACTTGTCAAAATAGTCCCCATTTACATAGATTCGGCAAAACGACTAAAAATACGATATTATGCATGCCAGGCCAGTAGTTGGTGATGTCACTTGGTAAAGAAAAGCAACGTGCCTATATATATTGAATACATAATAAGCATATTTAAGCATCATTTTTGTAGTTTACACGGAGACAATAAAAGTATTATTTTATAGAATCTTTCTATAAAAGCTGTTTTAAATTCTGTCCTCTTTAAGACAGTGCTTTAAGAGTGAAAAACAACACACTCTTAGATAATATTGCAAAGATCAGATCCATGCAGCAATCAATACCCTACAGGGACATATCGAGGCCTGGTAATTTGTTTTGTTCTCTGTTGTTGTCATCCATGGTTGGCCTGTTTTAATCTTTTCTGGTGATTATTTGCTCATTCTGTCCAAATCCAGTCTCTGATCGACTGACTGCCCCTTTTGATTTGTGAATTTTTGTTTATTTTTTTATTTTTTTTTTCAATCTAAATAAAACCACTGTCTGTAATCAGTGAATCCCAAGGGGGAAAACAGGTTTAAAAGCAAGTGAATTTTACCTGTGTAATTGTATTGTTTTGTATTACCGGTATTTTAAAACTTTATATATTATATATTATAATTATTCATTTTTCTTCCATAATATGACTGAAAGAAATAGGACATTAAATGAAAAATAAAGTAGGATAGGACTTGATATTATCCATCTGAATATACGTATATGGTGACATATGTCAGAATTTGCCAAAGCGTAGACTAACAAGCTATCTATTGATTTACAATATCCAAAATGGCCTAAGTGATGTCAGAGAAAGAACAGATATTCAGAAAATGAATTATTGCATTAAGATGATGTTTATGAAGACAAACACTGTTTTTTCTTAAGGATAACATTCACTAATGAATCATTCAAGATCTGAAGCTTTTTTAAAGTAAATATTGTCAATTTTGATTCATATTGTAAATTACCTGCTGAATCTCATTCTCTGACAGATTGAGGAAATATTTTTTGGGGTCCAATATATATATACATATATATATATATCATCAATCTCCCTGGTGACTGGCACTTGTGTTCTCCAGGTTAATCTTTAGGAGATCAAAAAGGCCTACACACATATTATGTTCCCTTATGGGACACCTGAAAGTTCAGTAGCAACAGAGAGTGGGCTTGAGTAGAACCTGCGTATGTTTACTTCCCTGGAATACTGACAATTTTGCTGTTGTAAAAAACCACACATATTTTTTTAAACAACTATCTTTCTTTCTTTCTCTCTCTCTCTCTCTCTCTCTCTCTCTCTCGCTCCCCCTCCTTTTCCCTTTCCCTCACTCGCTCTCTCTCTCTCTTCCTCAGCAGTCTGAGCAGATGGCGTTTAAGTAAAATATTATTAGTACCTCCTTACAGTCACACACAGCAGCAGACTCTTACCTACCTTCCAGCGTACAGGTGAGAATGATTAACATAATGAAATCAAAGACTTGCACAAGCTGATGCTGCATACTCACAGAGGCACTTTCAAGCAGTGCCTTTCGTTTGCACAGTTTTAGCACAACATTTTTATTACAATTTTGCACATAGGCCTACACGTCTGGCTAAAGCTGAATCCATACAGTCCCTGCTCACAGCGAAGGCTTATCCCCGAGGGAATATTTACACTACATTGTTTTCAACTAAAACCGGGAAACTTTTTATGATTTGGGAAGAAAACTATTCATTCCAGCTAATCATTCAAGAGATACATTCAGTATATCATAAAATAAATTGTTAGAGCAGACTACAAAGGGCAGTATTTGTTTTTGTTTTTTTCATACTGTTCCAGCAAAATACAAAGAAGAATAAGAAAAAAAAAGAAACTCACTTTTGCCACATATATTCTTGTGATATCATATCACATTAAAATACCAAGCGTAACGTTATTATTCTGACGTCTGAAAATAAAACATGAAGGAAAATTGACGGCTTATTCAGTCAAACCAGCTGATAAGGATTATTTGTAGTGCAGCCTAATTATTTGAAATGATTTGTTAAGTGTTTTTGAATGGAAGATATTCAAATCGGAAGTGTCTCCCATAGTTCAAAACTCGTCAGGGAAAAGGTAGTGTTTTTTCTTTACAAAGTGACGTGACCATGGCCTGCCACGTATTATACAGCGTTACTACTTATTTTTGCTGATCCGTGTGAACAAGGATCATTTTGACAATGTTGTCAACCCAGTGCTGAGATGAGTTGTAAATCTGTCTGGAAATACTGCACATCTGAAGTCAGCTCAGGGGTTTATATGGGTCTATACTCCTGAAAATCCTTATTTCTCTGTTATAGCAGCTCTGTAGAAACATACTGTTAAATATTTTTGTAAAGCTCACTTTTTATCTCAATATAAAATATCCTTAACTCAAATTAACGTTTCTTAAAAATCCAGAAATTATGCTAAATTTTAAGTATTACAAATAATTACACAATGTTAGAAGTTAGAAGATGCAAGCCAAGCTGCATAAAGATGTTCTGCTCTAGTTTTTAAATAATTAATACCTCCATTCAAGAAAGCATTACATTGACCAAAAGTGACAGCAAAGACTTAAATTGTTGCCAAAATAAACTTTTTTAAATAAATGCTATATTTTGAATTTTCTTTTCATCACAGAATATTCATCAGAATAATTTTCAGTTGTGATAATAAGGAATGTTTCTTGTGCAACTGTCAGTTAATGGTGCTCGTGTGCGATGCGTGGAGGAACGAGGAGGAAGCAGCTGGTTTCAACGAAAACTCTCTTTATTTACAAAACACAGAAAACAAAAGACTTCAAAACAGCACTCTTGTGAAAAACTTACAAACAACAGGGAAGAAGGAGACCGGCATCCACACACAGGTCAACAACATCATAATAAAGTCAACGACCAACCAAGACATGAGAACACAGGAGGGTTTTAAACATGAGGAGGTAGGGAATACCTGACAAGACTAATAAGGGGAGTGATTGACAAAACAGGAACGACCCAGGAAGTACAATGAAGGTAACAGGAGGTGATCCACATGACACGACTGTGACAGCAACAAATCAGCATATTAGAATGATTTCTGAAGCGTCTTGTGACTCTGAAGACTGGATGACTGCTTTGCCATCACGGGAATAAATAGATTTCTTTTTTAAATACAAAACAGTTATTCTAAATTGCAATAATATTTCCCAATATTACTGTTTTTACTGTAGTTTTGATCAAATAAATGCTGCCTTGGTGAGAATAAGAGATGTCAAAAGACATTGAAAAATCTTAAACTTTTAAATGAAATTAAATGTACCCTATATAGGGTACATTTAATTTCATTTAAAAGTTTAAGATTTTTTCTTAATTAATAAGCAAGACAATATATTGTGGATAACCAGAAATATATATATCGGAAGAAGAATGCTAGCCATGCTGTAGTGATTTTGTTAATAATTACCAGCTGGTTTGCAATATGCAACCTCATAATTACGTCACAGTCAAACTGTTCAGTAGATCAAAGTCCTTGAATTCATATTCACAGTCTACTAATTCACAATAAGGGAACTATAGGGAGCAGAATTACTCACAGCCAGAGAGATGCAGCTGTACCGCAAATGAATATGAAGAGAAAGGGTGAGTGAGAAGAGAAAGGAAGAAATTGGCTGTGCTATATTATGAACTGATATTTCAGCATTTCACTGTAGGTGAGTGAGGCAAACACATGAAGAGACAGAGAAAAGCGTTAATTTAAAGGGAATAATGCAAAACTCTTGTAGGTCACATCCAGATGAAGGAATGTCCAGAATCTCCCACCATTTTGACCTTTGACCTTCACTCTTCTATCTTATCTGGGGGAAAAAAGCATTTAACCTTTGTTATCCATATAACAGACAAAAACAAAACCATATGACCTTTATTGTCTCCACAAACTCCATTTCTCAGCAACACATTGAATGAGAGTATAAAATAACAAGGTATAACTTTGCCCCGGCACACATACAAAATACAGATCCACATACAGTATGGCATTAAAAGGCTGAATCTTTGCAGGGAGTGCAACAGAATCATGAAACTGAATATTGCAGACTCTCACACAAGCCCCAAGAGGATCTCTATTGAAAGACAAACTGAAGTATGATTCAGTCGTTTTCATGACAAAACCTCATAGAGCCAAGAGTCTACGTCAGATCACACTGGGATTCTCATTTCAATCCCAGGCAGGAAAAATAAAGAGGAAGAGTGTTTCAGGATTCAGGCTCTGTATCAGCTTTCTCAGTGTAAAGCGCTTAGAGGGGAAACGGTGTTGCCAGGAACTCACAGGGGAAAATACTCCAACCCCACCTCCCACACACACACTGTTTGCTATAGCGACACACTCACTCTTGATCTGTTTTATCTTTGGCCAAGAGGTCACAGGGTCAAGTTTAGAATGTACTTACAGTGCACATCATAAATGAGTACTTCCCCTCTCAAACTTAAATTCAGCACTTACTCTTTACCTATAAGACGTGTTTGGGTTCTTTACAGATACAATGTTCCGGGAAATCTACTTAATCCATTACCAGAGAAGCATGTCAAAATTATTCACATAATTAGATTTTCTTATCAAAGTGATAAAATGTTGCAAAAAATGTGTACACCCTCCCTCCCAATAGGTAAGTATATTGAACCAAAATATTTAGATAAGTAATTTCTTGACAATTAAAAGTGTTATATACAGAATCATTCTCAGACTTAATGTGGACAACAACGGAAGCACTTGGGAGAGAATCATCAGGGAACTTATTTCTTAGCACAAAAGAGGACAGCAGTACAAGAGGATTACCAAACACTTTTTTTAAAGTGTGAAAAAGCAAAAGTAGCTCAGAAATTCAAAAACAATGGACTTGTGTCAAGGCCCCTGAAACAATCAGGCCTACATTTTAAGCTTTCATTTAGTGATATGTGATTTTTTTTTTTTTTTTTTTTTGCTTGACAGAGCAGGAGAAATACCAAGTGAGTGTCTCAGACCTACAAAAGCTATGAAAAGAGCCTACAAACATTAAATGCATGGTTGTTGTCCATACTGGCACTGCCTACTGTTGCCAAAGCAGAATAAATCCATTAGTCTTTTCCAAAGCCCATATTTAAGCCTCATAATTGTAGATCTAACAGTATGATCTAACACCAAAATGTTATTATGTTGCTAGAGAAGGAGTATAGTGAGATGTGCCTGGTTCCCACAGTGAAGTTCAGTGGTAGTAAACCTCTTCTATGGGGATGTATGAGTGCTGAAGGTGTGAGGGAGTTCTGCTTTTCAATGATGTCATGAACTCACACACCACTGTGTGATGTCATATAAAAACTCGAACCAGAAGATACTACCCTCTCCTCATTTCCTTTGTTGTTGGGCTTCTTTTTTTTTCAAACATGACAATGACGATATGCATTATCTCGGGGTGAAAAATCTTCTGTGGGTTTCTATCTATCTTAACACTCTTTCAACCCATCTTAACACTTCTGAGCACCTGTAGGGGATTCTGTAGAGACGAGCTGAGCAAAACTCCCCATTAAAGATCAGGCATTTAAGGAGGGCATCTTCCCCATTAAAGATCTAAGGATCATCCAGAAGTTAAACAGGACAGATGTGACAATTTGTACACTTGTACACTCAAGAAGAGTCAGAGCAGCATATTTCAAATTATGGAGAACATGGCAAGGCTAGAATATTATACATTTGTTGAATTAAATCATGGTTGTACTCATGGTTATTAAGTATATGTTTAACACATTTCAATCTTTCCATGAATTGTATTAGTGATCATTAATAAAATACTTTCATATTTGTTCAGAGGGGGAGTTCTCATTTATGCCGTGCAACGTAAGTTATAGCTTGTGTGTGGAAAGAAATGCTCTGTGAGTCTCTGGGTGTTTATGTGTGTTTAATGTGTGTCAGGCTGCTGTGTGTGCTTTAGTTGTTGTTCCTGGGCTCTCAGCCAGCTCACTCTGAGATTGCTCCTCTGGCTCTGTCTTTCTCCCAAGAGAATGTGTCTTTCTTTCCCTCTTTGCAGAATGAACAGTTTGCTCCTATATACTCACACTGGGGAATTCTGTCTTTGTGTTTTTTTTTTCCATTTTGAGGCAGGACAACCTGTAATAAGAAGTATAGCTGAGATTTGGGGGAATTGTTTGTCTGGAGAATGGAAAACAGGTCAGTAGGACTGTATGGGAAACTAAATATTATTATTTTTTAAACTTTAATGAAATTTATAAATGTTCCATTGGCTATATAGCTATATGGCTGTATGAAATAAATAGTTTAAGTTAAAGAACTCAAATAGCTAAATATGAAAATATAAAAATAAAAAATATGAATAAATACTATAGTAGTATAAAAGTAAAATAACAGTGACCAGGACTTTTAAGACAGGCTGTGAATCTATTTTATTAGTGCTGAGAATTTTTCTGTGAATTTTTCTGCAAGTGTAACTGTATTAAGAATGAATCATTGAATCAAATGATTCGTTCAAACACTCTGATTCATCCAGAAACAAACATGTGACTCTAGGGCTGTGTTTAAGTCTACTATTAGTAGTAGTAGTAGTATTATTATACAGTAAAACTTCCTTGTGAGTTTGTTTTACCTACCATTCTCTAGGCCTGTATATGCTTCGGCAACTGGAGAAATAAAACATTACACAAACAAAAATGATAACAATACAATAAACTATAACAGTCAGCTTAAGGTAGTATTATGTATTATCATTAAAGTATTATGTGGTCAAATGTCAAAATAATTCCAATATCATACACTAGATTGTGTGGATTTGGGGTAAATTAAGCGTGATCTGCTGTGACGGCACAATCATGTTGCATTGTGGTCTTTGGATCTGCCTGAATGGTACATATCGGGTACTTCTCAAATGGAAGACTGCATCCTATTAATGCTGCATATCTTGGCTGCCACATCATGTAGTACCACCGAAGGCTTTCTCAAATTGAAGGATCCTTGGAAGGCAGCCTTCGTTTCCTGTCCTTTATTCAGCTAATTTTGAAAGATGCACCAGATGTATGCTTCGCGTCCTTCAATCAACCACAATCCTTTGCACACATTCCAATTCCAATTCCAGTTTCAGTTCATTGTGAAAAGCAGGAGAAAAATTAAGATTTTGGAGATTAAGACATGTTATTTTTTTTATTCTGGTTTAGATTAAATCACTTAACACTAAGCTTCCAATAATGTAAACCACTGGAAGACCACAGAAGGTTGTCATGCTTTATATTGTATAAATAGAGATTTTTTCAATATTAAGTTTTAATAATATTTTCATCTTGTGACCATAGGGGCGGTAACACATGCATGCTTAATAGACCATCTCCTTCTAGTGTTTAATGCAGTGGAGTTTAGCCTACAAACCTCAGAAGGACTGGTCTAGGAAGGACACAGCCTGACTAGGACCCACTGAGTAACTGTCAAAATCGAAGGGTTCAAGGGTCTGTCCAAATAAACTTTCCTTGCACACTTGAAAAAGTTGAAAGTACTTCAAAACGGCTGTGGGGATTCCCATGAGGGGAATTGCTTAGGGAAGTTTGTGGGTGTGTGTCTAGAAGTGGAGTTAAATGAAGCCTAGCTGTGTTTAATTTCAAAGGCTGCGCTCATTTGTCAGCTGCATATGTCATCAGGGATGTCTCATTTTAGAAATGTAGCCATTATAAAATTGACTGTTATTCCATGTGATGCTTTAATTCCTATAATTTTTTTAATAGTTTGAAATGTAATGGTTACTTTTTTTAAATGAAGCAGCCTCAATGACATCAATGACAGGCGCAGCCTTTGAAATGAGACACGTGTAAAGAGGGACTCTTGTTACTGACTCATTCAGTAAAAATGTGTTATGAGTGCTTCGCTGAATTGTTTGTTCAGTTGATTCATTTAAAAGTTGATTCATTCGAGAATGATTTTGCTTAAAGTCGATTTAATAAAAAAATAGCGAGCTATTTTCAATTGCAAAGCAAAAATAGAAAGAGTAACTGGCAATATTGTATCTATTTGTCAGAAAATTGTTTGAGATTACTTGCAGTAAATTGTGCTCATTTAACAAATGAATTCTCGCTCTGTTTTCTCTGTATGAATATTCATCTGTAATAGTGACTAAACAGCAAATGCCAAGCATTCACTGACAGGGTGAATCAGGATGCATAAGACCAAATAATGGATCCTGACAGAATTTTCTCCAGCAAACTGCATAAGAAGACAAAGAGAGAGAGAGAGAGAGAGAGAAAGAAAGAAAGAAAGAAAGAGAGAGAGCTCCTTGCAGATTTGTCTGCCTTTTTACTGAATGCTTGAATGATAACTGGCATTAGCCTCACCAGTGAGGATAAATAGACTGCATTAAACTTGTGCTACAAACACCCACACACAACCATATTCAGTGCCTGCCTGAGTCCATCAAATCTCAGACAGTATGTTTTGTCAAAGATCTGACTATACAAGACTACAATGGATCAGACCTTTAAGTAAAGGGGTCAGGGAAATAGAGAAAAACAACCACAAAAATACAAATTGAAAGAATCAGGATAGCCGTAGAACAGCAGCAGTCTGTCTCTGAGCAGGGGTCCACTAGAGCCGCAAATTATTCAGATGGTGTGTTGATTTCGGTTGAGCACCAGTCTGACATACGTTTTGTGCTGGAGAGAGCAGACAGTGCTCTTGTCAGTAATGGAATGTTCAAGCAATGCATTCAACAACTCCTTTACAGGCAAACTGAACATAAGATGGGTAAACACATGATATGTCTCTTTGTGCCATAACTGTGCGCTGTTTATCCATTTGCAGAAAAATTTAGTGAGCACCAACTGTGGTGTCATTTTTAGGCACTTTCAATCATTTAAACTGGACAGGCATCCAGCACTATAAAGACATTCACACATTCTTTACAGTCTAAGGCCACTGAATATACACAGTACAGTGGAATCTGGTTATGTTGACATAAAAAGCAAAAAAGCATCGAGATAACCGATGATCGAGATAACCAACAGCCGATATGGCAATTTATTTGATGAAGCGATCGTAAAGCAATGTAAAAATGTACATTCACTGTATATATTTGCTAACAACAAAAGGCATATGTGCACCAACTAACAGCAGATATTTACCAGTATGCAATAAAAAACACCTTTGATTCTCGATACAAACCTTTAATTATATTCTCCAACATTGCAAACACAATTTCGCTCACAGCATAAACAGTCACAACACACATAAACACATTCGCTCATAACACAGTAATTTCGCTCTGACACAGTTCTGAAAGTATTTCACACGTGGTTACTATGGTTTCTTTACAAACTCTAAAATGCTTTGTTGCTTTTTGCCTTTAACGGTCTGCTTGAAAACAAATGCTTCTAAGCTTCTATCAGTAACAACGTCTTTGTTGATGTCAGTGTAATCTGGGAATTCCTGGACAATTATGCTAACTCCTGCGCCTTCTCTTCCAAGATAGCATCTAGAAGGCTTTATTTTTCCGCCACTTCCGCGAGTTCTTCTGTGGCTGCGCGGCACTGTGAGTGCGAGTGCGCATACGAACTCAGCGCATGTGCAGTGAACTAGGTATGATCATTAGTCACATAATAGGGTTGGCGAGTTAACCGAGGTCGAGATAAGTGGATTCCACTGTATATAATAAATCTAAACATATCTAGTAAAAATGCATATGCATCGAAACATTTCACTATTACAGGAGAGCAAGGAGAAGTATACAGTTTTTCTGTGCTAATCTGTTACCCACCTGATTGATCTGGCCTATACAAGAGGAGTCCAACACAATTACTATGATTTGAATATGGGTGTTTGGAAACGTATCTTTATTTTTGGATTGTGAATACATGTATTACTGTAAATGTGTATCTGTAAACAATAACAAAAATCTTTTTAATAGATTTTAGCACTTTTAAACAAATCAGAAATACTTGATGACTCATTTGTTTGACCACTCAAATCCAACTTTCCCAGTTCATGGAGTCTTTTAAGCTCATCTTTGTTGTTAGAAGCTCACAAGCATCTGCCTGTGACTCATAACATCCCAGTGTTTACATATTAAAAACCAATGTTCTTATGACTCCACATTTTCCTCTCTGCACCCTCTATTATAGAGCCCAAAGACTAAACCTTTGTGATGCCCAATGGACTAGAGCTTTTATTGTGTTTTCCTTATAAAATGAAAGTGCTGACAGGGATTTAAAAACATGGCTCTTATTGTTCTCGCTTGAGATGCGCAGCTTTAATGTTTGTCCTCCAGCAGTTTTAGAGGCTGCAGAATGAGCTAAATATTATTTATTCTTTTTAAATAAGGAGAATGTCAGTATGCACGAGTCAAGGTCAGAATGACTTCTCTGAACAAAACATGTTCAGTGTTTAGATAAGAAGAAATAAAGTTTGTTTCTTTTTTTCTGTCATGTTTTAAAATTTCATCATAGACTCAGATACTCCAGCCAAAAAGGTTTTAGGCGAAAACTCACTCAAGAAAACCTTGATGATATTTCCGACTTTCTCATAGTGGAACGGACATGGTCTTAGTGCTCCTTAGGCAGTTTTAGATTATCTGGGGATGTTGTTAGTTTGCAGTGCTGGTCTAACAATTCTGGCTTTGCTGACCAAAACTACACCTGTGGGAGCCAAAACTAATCTGAGAAACTTCTTAAAGTAGTAACAACACTGTTCACGACGACAGCGAGAATAATTCTCTTTCATCTTTACGCTGTGTACACAAAATACACCTGCCAGAACCGTTGGGATGTACACTCTGTTTGATTTAAGTTCTACTGAATCCACATCAGAGCAGTTTAATATTTTCATTCAGCAATTTCCCAGTAAACAGCATTTTAATAAATCTTGCCCAGATCAGCTGTTATGAAGAGTCAGCTAGGTTTGCCTCAGGGGGATAAATTGTCTGCGAGCATCACAGAGCTCCTATTGGAGAAAGTCCAAGAAGGAGAATACACATCGAGAGTGTTTCTGCACAGCCTTCAGAATCATTATCTCTGTCAAAGATCTTTTCTACTCTCTATTCATAAGGTACACAATGCTTTTTCAACATTTACTCAACCTTCAAACATGCTTAAGATTCACTCGCAATCTACTAGTCCACTATTTAAAATCCTCCTAATTATTAAGCTGCACTGATGTTTTTCACAGAACTTTAAATGTGGATTGCATGACCAACACTGCGGTTTACAAAGTAGCCTTTGAGTTAGCATGGATGCAGGAGACTGGTCCCATTTTCTCCCACTGTCTAAAAATGTTTGTAAGAAAACACTACTTTGAGGCACCGGTGTCAAAGAATTTCTCCATGGGTATTCACCAGAATAGGCCCAAAGTCTTTGTGATTATATTTGATCATGAGCATACAAGCAAAGTCTATGCGACTTTAAGCCTCTGCCGATGTATTTGTTATGGCTCTTCACCAGGGAATTTGTCAAAGCATAAAACCATTTTAATTTGTGCAGTGTTTGTAACAAAGTTTTACATTCACATCAGATTTAATTTAATATTCATTTTTAATATTGCACTGTAGTCACATTTGTCATTATACCATCTAGGCATATATGCCCTTAAATGTGTTAAATTGGAAATAAAATTAACAAACGTGAAGTTTAGGAAGACACTGAAAGTGGAAGATTAATTCAAAACATACTTCTGATAAGGTGTGTTTGCTTTGGGCCACCCAAGGCACTTATCCACTGAAGCAAAGCCATGAAGAGTGTGCACTTCATAATGAAAATGATTATTAAAACTTTAAACAGTTCCCCTCAGGTGGCTGTATTTCAAAATTGAACAGCTAAACCCTGCAGCTGTTCTTTAAAACTGGAAGGTTAATTGCTCCCTTTGGAGCTCTCTTCTTAAAGAGATTTGTTAAAATTTGTCCATTTGTTGAAGCTTTGTATAAACCATGTTTGCGTCTTCATCGCTTCACTCAGTAAACATCCTTCACGAGCGATTACAGAGATAAAAGGATTCAAATTAATAAACATTTCATTTGGCTGCTTTTTCTTTGCCTTGGCATGAACTCAACGCAGTGTTTCCTGTGTTCTCTCTTTCTCTTTCAATTCCTGCCCAATACAACCCCAGAATGCTCTGCTTCCTCTATTTTTATTTATTTATTTACTTCTCTCTGCATCATGAAACCTTTAAAATATTAATTATCATTTCCACAAAAGACTTTTGGGAGGCTGGGACCGACTCAATTATAATAGCTTATTTGCTGAGATAGAACCTCTTGTGTCTAGAAGCATAAAATGTAGAAAAGTTCAGCACACTTTCTATAGACTAAAATGATTATGGTTTGTTTTGCTGAAAAGACAATTATAAAAGAAAAGGAAAATTGACTATGTTATACAGTGCTGTGTGAATTATGATAAATGACCTGTATTGACCTTTTTTATATAATAACAGATCTAAAATATTTGACACTCATTTTGTGCATTTTATTTGGTTGTTCTATAAGGTGACGCATTATATTTATAGTTATACATTAGTTAATTTGGGTCTTCTTTATGAGCGAGTCCATCAATAATTAACTTAAATGATTAGTTCAAACACATTTCAGGAACAGAACAAGTAACTCTACTGACCCTTACTAATCTTGAGTACTACTTAGGGGGATATGATTCAAATTGCAAAGCAGGCGACGCTTGTTTAGGATGGATAGGATGCAGGGCGCAGGTCTGTCTTTGTGAATGAGTCATTGAATCATTCACTCAAATTAATTGGTTAAAACACTCTGATTCATTCAGGAACTAAACACTGCTGCGCTTGTTACTCGGAGCCAGACAACAGATTCATTAGCCCCAGTGAAAGGCTATAGCTACACCTGTTATATTCAGAGCATCTGTTAAATAATTTGGTGTCAGACCACAGGCATATTCACTTCTGTCGGTTCTCTAGAAAGAGATAATGGGTCACATCCATTTGAGACTAGTTTGAGCTGCTGGCTGGGTTTGGTATTCCAATCACATTCCCCTTTATAGTCGTGTTTTCTTTTGCTGATTTTATTTGGTGGGACTCCATTAAAAGACATCATTCTGCTGTTGGCTAGCCTTTTACTGCTGCAAACATTTTAATTGTTAGGTTTAATGGATGCTTTTTGATTAACATTGTGGATCTGTTGTATCAGCACTTTTTTTATTATGCTTGTTTCATTTCATTTGATGGTTAATGGCTTAAATGAATAGTTTACCCAAAAAAATGAAAATTCTGTCATCATTTACTCACCCTCGAGCATCCTGTCGCATAATGACAAATGTGCAGGAGCTGCGGATTACAGGTAATAATGTTGTAAATAACGATACATTTCTTGCACAGACCAATCTGTTAGGCGTTGAGTAGGAGGATGATGAAGGCTGATGTGCAAAACTCCATGAAAAGTCCAATAGGATAGACAACAAAAAACATATGCTTTGACAGACAAAGACTGAATGGGAACATAGGGTAGATATATACAAGGGCTGATAAAGAAAAAAGAAAAAGCTGACAAGACTAACAGGGTTGATTGATTACGAGACAGGTGAATGGAAAAACACTGGGAGGTCACGGGAGGAAACCGGAAGGAATCAGAGACATGACAGAACTGTGACAATCATTTTGCTTCATAAGACCTCAATGTATCATCAGGAGCAGTGGGTATTAATTTTATTTTGCTTGAAATATATGAGATTTTACCTCAAAGTGACATTAGCCATTGACTTGGTGTCACAGCTCGGAGAACGTGTGCGATGCGGAGAAGGCGAGGAGAATAGGTTCTCAAGGAAAACTTGAGAAAACTTAACTTTATTCGAAAACGCAAAACAAAACACTTTAAATAACAAACAGAAAACAGAACTTTAGTGCAAAGCCTGGAAACTAGGAACAATTAGAGATAACTAGGAACAGGCATCTGCACACCAAGAGACATGACCACAACAGGATCAAAGTCAACGTTAACAACTGACAAAGACCAGGACACACAATAGACAAAGACATGAGACACTGACGAGATAAGTGATACAAGACAGGTGCGGAAGGATTTAGAAGGGCCTGGAAGTGAACAGGAAGTGTAGACACAATAGACAGGAAGTGACAATAGGAAGTGAACCCATGACCTTACTGACAGAGAAATGACAAAGACACAGGCAGAGGCCAAGGGTGACACTTGAAGAATTCAAGAAATGTTATTTAAATTTTTTTTAAAAATGGGAACAATAAATATAATTTGTGTGTGTGTGTGTGTCCTTCCAAAGCCATTAGCACTCCACACTCCAGATCAGTAGGTGGCGGTAATGCACCTTTTACGTTGGCTTGCCAAACCGCCATTAAACACTATAAGAAGAAGAAGAAGGGTGACACTTGCATTATGCAAATCACCAAGGACCAAAAATCACAAAAAAATCTTCCTTACTGTTCAACTTAAGAAAAACGTCACCTACATCTTCGATGGCCTGAGGGTGAGTAAATTAACTACAAATTTTCAATTTATTTGGTGAACTACCCCTTTAAAATAATTTCTTTACATTGCACACACAAGTGGCTGGCTGGAAGTCCAACTAACAATGTTTTTTTTTTACCAATCCTTCAACAAGTTTCCAATTGCTATTGTGGTTTCGTCTCTGATCTATGCTTCACATGGCTCAGGGCCATGGTCCTGATAAGAGAGTATTCTACCTGCTGCTGCTGCTGCTGTTTTTATGTTCCATGATCCTCCAGCCCAATGCCACTCCCAGCGATTAATCTCCTTTCTCTGCTTTGTTTACAGCGGCCCGTAAGTCAGACCACCGCCTGACAGGGTCATCCCTCTCCTTCTATGAGATAAAACTTTTAGAGGGCTGCAAAGATAACAAACTGCAGCTACTGCCATGGGAGGACAGTGCGAGAGAGAGAAGGATAGAAAAGGATAAATAACTGCTTGTAAATTTTCCTGGCAGCCTGTCTTCTCTCAGAGTTCCAGCTAGCTTGAAGCTAACTGTGTTGAATATGTTTTTTATATATGAAATGCTGCGTAAGCTTAATATTTGTATTAAAAAGATGTGTATGTTTTTCCTACTGTATCCTGGTGCATAATTTCCATTGACAGCTTTTGCTTTTAAATGGAACTAATGCTATTTTCTATCCCCTGACCTACATGTAACCTCACAGAAACATTTTTGCGTTTTTACATTTTTATGAACTCATTATTTCAAGTTTATTCCCCTTTGCAACATGTATGATTTGAGGCTTTACTATCGTTGTGCAGACACAATATAAGCAGACACACACGCACAAACACACTTCATCCCTTTTAGATTACTCACACCAGTAAAGTGCATTAACATGCAAAGTAATGAGTGGTTTTAGGTTGCTCTAAAATCAGACATTTGGGGGGTGATTATCTTTTTCATGGCCCGATAAAAGCATCAGCATTCCGGGGCTTCTTGTTTCCATCTGCTAAAATGGCATCTCAAATCTTCAGCACTTCGTTGTACTAAAATAAAGCTCAATAAATACCCATTAAGCTAGTTTTGCCCCCAACACTCACACAAAATGTGTACCCACAAGGCAAAATTAAAAAACAACAGCTGAGCTTTGTGTTGTAATTAAAACATATTACCATAACCACACCGATATGATGTTTGTTCGAGATACTTTTGGGAATTTGTTCTCAATCTCTTTGTACTTTCTGTCTTTCACTATGCAGGGAAAGCTAATGTTGAATTACACTGAAGTGCCTGCCTAATATGCTGTTGGCCCTCCGTGCGCTGCCAGAACAGTGCCGTCCTGCTGAGCCAAGGACTCTACAAGACCCTTGAAGTTGTCCTGTAGTGTCTGGCACCAAGTCTTTAACAGCAGACCCTTCAAGTTCTGTAGGTTCCGATATGGAGTTGCTGTGGAACGAACTTGCTAGTCCAGCACATTTGGAGTACCGGCCACCTCAAACTATTCCTGAACAATGTGTGCAGTGTGGCAGGGACCGTTATCCTGATAAAAGAGGCCGCTTCCAGGGAACATCTACACAAATGGCCGGACTCAGGGCCTCCCAGCAGAACATGATGCCCCACATTGTCCCACAGTGCACCCTAGTGCCATCACTTCCCCAGGTAAATGACACATACGCACACAGCCATTCACGTGATTTCATAGAAAACTGGACTCATTGGACCAGGCAACTTTCTTCCACTGCTCCAAGGTCTTGTTCCAAGTTGCATTCGAAGGTGAACGGGGGTCAGCATAGGCACTCTGATTGGTCTGCTGCTACACTACCCAATTTGCAGCAGACAGCGATGCACTGTGTGTTGTGACACATTTCTCCAATAACCATCATTAACATTTTGTGTGACTTGTGCCACAGTAAACCTTCTGTTGGTTCAGACCAGATGGGATAGCTTTCATTGCCCTTGAACATCAATGAGCCCTGGGCACCCAACACCCTGCCCATGGTTTGTGGTTTGCACAATTTGGCCCTTGTCAAAGTCGCTCAGATTTTTTATCCTGCCCATTTCTCCTGCCTCCAAAAAGTTGTTTACGAGAACTGATTGTTTGATTACCATTTACTCTACCCACACTTTTAATATGTGGCCTTTTTAGGAGATGATAAACAATATTTGCTTCACTCGTGACTGGTCATAATGTATTGGCTCATCAGTGTATTGCAGGGGACATGCGACCTCCCCTGTAGCAGAGGCTGAAGAAATGAACTGATCTGGGCTGTGTTTTTCTCAAAAGCATTTTAGCAGGTTACACTCAGTGTGACAACAAGATATTACAGCCCTTTCTCTCATCCACTTATTATCCACTTTACACCCAACACCCTCTTTTCTCAATCTTGAATTTTTCCATTTATTGCATTTGTTTTTTAATTTCAAATTGTATTTGTTTCTTTTTTCTCTCGTGTAGTGGTAAGTATTCCATGATGTCCAATCGATTGGTATAGGGAAATCCTATTTTCCCCCTGTCCACTTTCCTTTAGCAAATTAAATTTTCTCCTAACTGTCCCACTGCAGTTAATTAGCTGCCTGTGGTAGCAAATTGCAAATTTACATTTTTATAGTTTTTCAAGTTAATTAGCCTGCTCACTCAGCCACACATTTCCTTGTTTATATGTCTTCCGTTTTGGACCGTCTGTTTCAAGACTATTCTGACAAAGCAATGCCTCTCGGTGACAAATCTGCGACAAACCCTCAGCATTTACAAAATTCCTCGAAGTGATATCATGAATGAAATAATAAAATGAAACAAAGCTTTTCGTAAAAATAAAACGAAAGCCTCAGCCTATGCGGGGTAAACTATTGGGGAGAGTTAAAGGGAAAACTTAATTCTGCAGCTATTGCTCAAATATGTTCTGCATGTCAGAATATAAAGATAACACCAAATACCAAACAGAAAATTCTTTTGAATTGCTCAAACCAGCAAAAAAATGTGAGATCGCTGTGACCCCACAGCAAAAGACAGTCAGAATGTGTCTGTTTATCAGAGAAGAAAGAGAAAAATATCAATACCTCTGGGTGATAAATGCTTTACTCTGTTTTACAGCGCTTTTGTCATTTAATGAATTGACAATGTGTCTTTATGGCCTATATTTATTATTTTTTGATCTATGGATTGTTTAATATACAGAAGTAGCCAAAAGGGAAGTTCGGCCTAGGATTTTTTTTTAAATTAAGCATGTATTAAAGACTTGGTAAGCATATTGCATAATTGTGCTTGGAGTGAATAGTTTGGCTTGTGATAACACATTGAAACATGCCAAATTGTGTGGCCACGTACCCAGTCTCACACCTTTGGCTGCAAGGGGCACAGATAAATCAAGGTGAAGATAAATCCATATAGTCTTTATTAGATCCACAATATAGTCTAAAAACAAGAGAAGGGTTGAGAACTGAGGTGTTGACACAAACAATAACCGACACTGAACTCAGGAGACAAAGGAACTTGAGTACTCACAAAAAACAGGTAATTAATGATACACAGCTGACAAGAAGGAACTAATAATGACTGTAACCATGGTAACTAAACAATGGAGGGAAGTTCAAACAAACAAACACATGTGACTGAAAACAAACTAAAAGTCCATGAAAATGAAACTAAATGAATATTAGTGGGACACCCAGGTAGTCATAGAGAAATTATCTAACCCTAACACACGCAAAAACAAGAAAGAACCGATAAAATATTAATAAAATCTGTTGTAGAGACAGAGGGAATTCTGCTGGAATTTGACACAGAGGACTGGTTGATAGATTTGAACACGAAGGTACCACCTCCCTCCCTACCACCTATCACCTATCAGCATCATCTATTCTGAATCATCGCTTTTTCAAAACAGCACTGAGACTCTTTCTGTAACCTGATTTGGAATTAGAATTACCGACATTGATCTCGTCGAATTTACCTCTTCCATCACCACAGAGCTCAGCCACTCCTCCAGCTCCACCTCTGCTGAATGCCTACTGCCCTTCATCTACCCAGGAATACCTTGCTGGGGTTTGAAACCACAGGTTGTGTTACCACTAGCCTCACTCGAGCGAGAGAATCCTGTGGCTCCACCTCCGGCCTTGGATCCCTATGTTCCACCTTGGCCTATTGACCTGTTGGCTCCATCTTGGTTCCTCCTACCCTCGGCTCAACCAGAGTCCCTCAACCTTGTGGCTTCACCAGGTTACCTCGTCCCACCAGCTCCCCCTTCGTCAGTCGTCACTCTGTTTCCACCATGGATTTGCGGACTGTCAGCTACGCTCCATTCCTCCACCCCTATGGCTACAGAGGGTTCCTCCCTCCCTTCTTCATCACTTGTATCCTCTGTTACACTGGCTCCACCTTGAGAACTCATCGCCACACCCTCGCCTGGGTCTCCAGACCAGCGGCATCACTTATGCCCATCAGCTCTCCGTATGTGCCCTGGGTTCCGCCTCCGTCAGTCGTCAGCAGGATGTCGTCAACCCCATTCACACATATTCTGTCACACCCTCACACCTCATGGGCTTTTAGTTTGTTTTCATTCTCCATGGACACTGTGGCGAGCAGGGCGGGGTCGAGGGACCGTGAGACCGTCGCGAGAGCCGGTGGCATGTTTGATAATGAGCGTCACCTGCGAGCCACCGGTGTCTCGTGTCTCACGGAGGAGCAGAGGCATAAAAGGAGGAGCAACGGCAGTGAAGAACGAGAGAGGACCAGGCCTGTATTTGTGTTGTGTTTTGTGTGGGCGGCAGTCGTCCGTGAGGGACTGCCGCCATTACTTTCATTTTGAGTTTATGGTTTATTTATCATTAAAAGTCTGTTAAATGTCTGCTGGTTCCCGCCTCCTTCCTCCCTGAACATTGAACTCCGTTACAGACACTAATCATCATCACAGCTGTTCGTCATTTCTGTTTGTCACCATGTGTACTTAGTTCTCCACCTTCACTCTGTGTTGGTCAGTTGTTGTTTGTATTGAGAGTTTGTTTTGTTATTAAATTACTTTGTATTTGGACCATTCTAACTCTTCATTATCTTTGCAACTTTTCTCTTCATCTTCATAACACATGATAGACGATAAATACTGTGTTCACTGGTTAACAGATTGATTATAATAGTAATAATATTATATTAGAATATTAATATTCAGTTACATTAAGTTAATTCTAGTGACTAATACAAATATTTATAATTGAACTATGATGAATTATTGATATTTTCCATTTGCTGAGTTTCTACATTAGTGTTTTGTTCTTTCCTCATTTTTAAAGTAGCAAATATTTTGTTGGTTTAATCAAACTTGTAGGGTCATTAAAAACAAATATTTTCTCTGGACATAGAATTTAGATTTACATATAAACAAAATGGAGTACAGTACTGTATTAAGATTTTCACCACTGTATCTGTCTGTCAAATGCATCCCTCTTGCACTCTCTTGGGCCTTGCTATGAGGGGTGGGGGGATGGTGAGGTGTCGGTCTCGGACCGGCTGTTCCCCTCATCTACCCCTGTCTTAGTTAGCGGCATTCACAAGCCAGCTGTTTATAATTAAATTTATACGCAGTGGTGAATAGCCAGATAAAGGGAACAGAAAGTTATGTTTGCTCTAACTACAATGCAGAAAGTAGACAAGCATATGTGCAATACCACTAATTAAGGAGTGTAAGGTTATTATAGGAAGAAAAGGAAAATCGTTAGGTGATCCTGCTGTGATTTAAAGCCTGGTAGGTTGTACTCTTATTTCTGGCCATTTTCGTTGCATCCTTACTTTATTATATGTGTGTGTGGATCTGGCAGATTGTCACAGCTCGTTTTGAGTGTACTTTTATTATTTTCTTACTTTGCCTCTGTTCGAGAGTAGAAAAGACAGAGGGGGACAATTTTCCCTAAAAACTGTTGCTGTAAGGTCTCTTTGCAGTATGGGGGTCATGATTGCTCAGTGGGTTAACAAATAAGAAATACTCCTTTTTTAAATGCAGAGCATTACTTACTACACAGATAATTACAGTTAATTAAAAAATATGAATATCATTAACATTGAAATCATTGTGTCAACATAATATAGATTGCAAAGATTCCTGAGTGCAGAGCCCTGAAATCAGCAAAAGGGAGCAAGCAATTGTGAATGGGTCAATTATTAAATTACATGTACAACAATAAAATCATGTTTGTCTAATTCTTATAATTACATTATTTCTTTTTCCTCATAAACATTTCAAAATCGATCATTTCAATACTGTGTGAGCAACTGCATCACAAAACTGCTTTAATGCTTTATCTCTGAGGACAGGCGAAAATAAACATCAAAGGATAGCCATGACTACCTTGGGGATGGACTTCCATATGGTTTGATCACACTATGGTGTATTCAAGCAGAAATTTACTTAAAAACAGCTTTAATTAAACTCTGTATGAAAGATTTAGACTTAACCATAAACAGTTGCCCCAAAACAGCATATGAGCACTTAAAAATTTATATAATTGTATTAGTTACAAAATATTAAATTAACTTTCGAAAAGAAAAAATCAATGAATTTTGCTCATGTGTTGTCAAGAGTTATTAAAGCTAGTTCCTCAAGTTCAAAAGCGTCCTAGAATAATCACAGGTGTAGATCAGCACAGTGTTCCACTAACATTTGACAATCAAAAACTTATTATAAAATTACTTTATATTATGAAAACTTCTTTTTGTGAAATTATTTTTGTTTTATTTCATTCAGTCACAGTATGCGGCAATGCAGATGTGAAGTCACTGCTGTGAAGAGATGAAATGAAAATGTGGCACGGTCACATTTCCTCTGCTTGTTACTCATTATCAGACACAGATGTCAGCACTCCTTTTGTCCTTGTCGTTGATGAGCGTCAAGAGACTGCAGCTGTGATTGGTTGACATCTATTCAGTCAAGTTGCTTTGCTGTGGTGCTCTCCATGGTGCTGCAGGACAAGAGACAAGAACCAAGAGTTTAGCGATTTTATTTCTCTTTTGCTAATCTGATCATATCTGCACTGACTGCAATTTTTATTGGATGAATACAAAATCTAACATCCTTTATCAATTCTCCTGTTCTACCTACTGTTTAAATAGAGTCCTCAACAAAAGTGTTCAAGATGCATTATGTCAAATTGTCAAATTGCATGCATATATATATATATATATATATATATATATATATATATAGAGAGAGAGAGAGAGAGAGAGAGAGAGAGAGGGATAGATAGATAGATAGATAGATAGATAGATAGATAGATAGATAGATAGATAGATAGATAGATAGATAGATAGATAGATAGATAGATAGATAGATAGAGATGTACAGTATATACATGTTTTTTATAATAAAAAGGTTCTTTCTGACTTACCTGTCAATCTCTATCTGCAAAACATTTAAATCAGAGTGCAACTCTGTTCAGTTGACACAACTATGACTGAATTCCCAACAGCTGTTTCTATTAACTTGAAATGTATCAAGTGTAATCAGAAAACTTTTGCAGTATATATTTATGTTTCGCTATAAAGGTCTGTGAGGTGAGGAAAAACAGACTCCTCCCCTTCCACAAACGAATTAGGTATTGACCAATCAATAACAGCACGCAGAAGAGGAGATTAAAAATCCCATTTAAAAGGCTAATGTGCATGAATGTGATGAGTCTCTTCAAGACCTGTTAACTAATAGCAGTTTCATATGTCAATACTCATTGAAAGTAACAAACTGATGAAATATCATCCATACACACCACACCAGTGACATCTCAAAAGTAAAGCACTCCATGGTTAACATACAGTAGTGGCTAAAAGTGATGTCTGTCCAGCCTAGGAAAATCAACATCTTCATCCTTTATTTAAAATGATCGGTATTTGAAAAATTGTTAAAGATTTTGTATAAGAATATTATGTAGTTGTGCTTATGTGGCTGGGTCATTACAAATAAATATTCCCTCCAGACATTATTTTTGGGCATCACTGTGTATATTCACAGGAGAGCATTGTATGCACCGCGGTGGGCCGCGAACAGGCCCACGTGAAAGAACTGGGGTTGAGACTGAACGAGAAGAAGAGTGTGCTCTCTCTTCTCCACCTTCTTAAGTGTTGTCTGGAATTTGGTGTCGACATCAACACAGTTATCGCCCCTGCGCAGTGATATCATCCTCTCAGCAATTAAGAGCATCAAACAGTCACTGTCAAGCACTTCCAGAGGATGTTAGGTCTCATGGCAGCAGTTTCCAGCATTATTATTTTTGTCCACATCGACAAAACAGCGGATGTTGCCTACGTAAATCATATGGGGGGTCTGTGCTCGTGACCACTATACAAACTAGTGCGGTGGATCCTTCATTGGTCCCAAGGGAGACTGCTCTTTCTGCAAACAGTTTACATCCCGGGGGCCCAGAATCTGGGAGCATACTGTCGAGGCAGGGGCTGAGACCCGGGCAATGGAGATTCCGGTCAGGAGGGACCTCCTGTCCCAAGCAAGGGGATAGCCCATCCCTGCCCAGAACTGTGGAAACTGTGGGATTGGACTCTGAGGGGGCCCAGCTCATAGACTCTGGTCTCTCAACTGAGGAGGTTGAGACCATTTTCCACTCCAGAGCTCCCTCCTCAAGGAAAATGTACACCCTGAAGTGGAAACTCTTCATTTCGTGGTGCAGTCAATGGCAGTTGAATCCAGTTACCTGTCACTGTGCTGGAGTTCTTGCAGGATAGATTCACAGCCAGGTTATCCCCTTCCACCCTGAAGGTCTATGTGGCTGCCATAGTAAAACTTACCTCTGGATGGTATGTCTATTGGCAAGGAACCCTTAGTTACACACTTTCTCCATGGCACTCTGAGGCTTTCTGTCCTCCACCCTTCGGTGATCATGACCAGGAATAAAAGAACAGAGTCTTATGTCCACAGGACCTCCCTGTGGCGTAAGACCAACCAGCTGTACATCTGGTCATCACCAACCATAAGCAGGTAAATAGTCGAGGCTATCTCCCTGGCTTATGAGTCAGGACATCCTTCTCCTATGAGGGTCCCTGCCACCTCTAAGGCTCTTCTAGCAGAAGTTTCCCTTACCAACGTTTGTGATGCGGCAGGTTGGTCCTCCCCACATACCTTCCTGAGGTTTTACTAACTCTGCTCCGGGGATGCAGGTGCTTTCTCAGCGAGCTACATTACACTCGTCATGCTCTCGTCACTGAGGTGGTGTCGGTATATCGTTCCCCTAGGGTTTTGATGCAACGCAAGTTCCTTTGAAAGGGAACGTCTCAGGTTACGCTGCATATCCTGCTTCAGCTCCTCGTGCCTTCTGGGTTTACTTCAGACATTCATCTAAGCTGCCCCTTCTGGTTTCCAGAGCACCTTTATCATCCTTGTTCATGATGTCACTGGCCCACGATGTGCATTCACACTCGATCAATTCAATAGTGCTTCACGAGACGAGATCCTAAAGCATTCCCCTACGGTTTCGATGCAGCGTCATGTTCCCTCTTCAGGGAGCTATGGTTACATACGTGACCTGAGACGTTATATGAAAGAAAGAGTGATCAAACAAGCAGACCATCCATCTTGTAATGTCAAAGACAGAAAAAAACATAACTGAATGAAATCTTGCCAGTTACATCATTTGAGATTGACATGAATTTTTATGTATTGCATATTGATTGATACAGACTGAACTGCTGACCAGTAGGAGTGGCCATGTAACTGGAGTGGACCCCAGGTTACTGTATGAACTGCTTATAAATTCATTGGACTTTACACCATTTCATAGAACAAACAGAGCCAGACCCATAAGCCGAGCTTATGGGCCCATTAACTCCTCTCCAGGTCCATGTTTATCACAATACTGGTGGAGCAGGATAGTCCCCACGGACACAAAACAGCAGCATAAATCCACTCTTGAAAACCTCTGCGATATTTTACAGCTCATTCTCATGCACTAAACAGCTTTCAAATGGGCATGTAGGAATTAGTGCACTGGTGAACGGGACATCCCCACAGCCCCCCACAGTATAGAGTTTTCTCAACCCATCTCACAATATGAGGCAATTACATTATGGTTAATTTGCCTATTCAGAGCAATTTTATTTCACATAGATGGCGCATTAAAGCAACAAATATACAGAAATCAGTCACAGAAAATAACGTCTAACTTGGCTGAATGCTCATTGTTGATTGAAGCACGTTGATTGCAGTACAGCTACGTTTTGAGAGTTATCTCTAGGAGAATTCAGCTACTGATGTGCGTTTAACACCCAAAGTGTTTTTCACCACCATTGTCCAACAAGTCCACAAGACTGAAAGTGCATATGAAATGTGCCATTTTGGACAGGGCCATAGAAGTGCAGAAATGGGTGTTATGCGCAACAAACTTCTGTCTTCTGACAAAAATCAATTTCGAGAAGGATGGAAACCAGTAACAGTGCTATGTAAGAGAGAGGATCCACGTTCTTATAATGCACAGTCCCCAACTGTTCAGATCTTCAAGAAATAGATGTAATTTGAAAAAGATACAGTCAGAGGTATTGGAGCTGCTAAATCAAATGTAAGCAGTAATGATGATCTATTTGACACGGTCTGATTTGATAAGCATTCCTGTAGCTAAAACAGAGTAGAGAATTGGTGCTTGCAACGCCAAGTTCATTGGTTCAATTCCCAGGGAAGCAAGAACTGATTAGAATGTCAATGTGCATCTTGAATGTGATGTAAGTCACTTTTCATAAAAGCGTCTGCCAAATACATAAATGTAAATGTCTGAACAGTGACTACAAATTAAATGTCAAAGACACCTTCATCTGAGGAAAATCTAGGAAAAAACTGAACAAACAACTTTGCAAAGTGTCAATGATGAATCAACACCTTGCACAAGAAGTGGAACATCTGTCAGACTTCCAGTAAGATTTAAAAACTACATTACATAAAGACTAACATTAACTGATGATATATGTGTTTTAAACTCATTTGATTATGATTGTCCTACTATGGAAGGACTACTCTTTATGCTGTTCTGGCTGTATTTTTGACAGTGTTTGTGGTTACAAATGTTGATGTGTAATTTTCATACTTAAGAGAGGAGGATATGATATGTGGTTGTCTTAAAAGAGGTGTGGTTTGAAAATAAAGACACACAATAAGCATTAAGCATGGTGTGGCTGTGATTCTGTCTGCAGTAAATTCAGTAGCTTGCAAACACAGAAAGAAACCCACATAAATAATAAGGTTGTCTCACTTCAGGTCTTTTGTTTGTGCTTTGTTGAATACAAGGCACTTTTACTCACAATGCCTTCAAAGGAGATACAAAGATGAGCATAAATGACGTCCAGCGCATATGCAGATTGTTATGTAAAAGTTTTGTTTGTTTGTTTGTTTTAATTTTTCTTCTCACAAACATTCGGATAATACAATAAAATAAACCAACAGTAAA
Organism: Rhodeus uyekii; assembly: GCA_037043235.1. Taxonomy (NCBI): domain Eukaryota; kingdom Metazoa; phylum Chordata; class Actinopteri; order Cypriniformes; family Acheilognathidae; genus Rhodeus; species Rhodeus uyekii. The sequence continues at coordinate 4,298,509 of JAWRVZ010000002.1, read as the reverse complement.
AATAACTACCTTGGTTAGCTGATTACCTTAAAAGTCCATAGATATTGCTGTCAGTTCATACTGTTGTTAACACTTTCTCTGGCAAGACCTTTCTGAGAACTGTGTTCCTGTTTTTTCTTTCAACATTCAAAGCTTCAACATTCAAAGGAAAGTGTATAGTTAGCTTCTTTCAGAATATTTAACATGAGCATATGTAGAATATACTGTATATGAGCATATGAAAAACTCCCCTTTGTGCCTTTAAAATCCTCCAGGAACCAGTGATTCGTGTTGTGCGTCATGTTAAAATTAAATGTTAGCATTTGACTTATTATCTGTATCTCAGTTAAATTTATAAAGGAATGTACACTCAATCTCATTCAATCACGTCAAACATTCATGCTCCCTTCTTGTGCATCTAAATTACACAAGACAGGTCAAAATCCTCATTTCCTGTCAGTTATCACCACACAAAAAGTGCATGTAACAGGTGAAATTCTGCTGGTGGGTTAGTGCTGTGGGTGAGTTATTTGAGCCTGATTTTGTGTGTGTGTGTGTGTGTGTGTGTGTGTGTGCGCGCGTGCGCGCGTGCGTGTGTGTGTGTGTGTCAAGGGGATTTATATATCCTCACCTCTGGATTTTCATTTGGGAGAGAATAATAACAGATCAGATATGAGAGTTAATCACAGCTTTTCTTCTTTATATCACCCCTGCAAATTAGACACTGCTCTCTCTCTCTCTCTCTGTTTCTGTCTCACTTTGTCTCTATCTCCTTCTCCTTCACCTTCTCTATTGTCATCTCTCCTTTTTTCCTGTGTAAATGCCTCATAAATCAGGTTCATATAAAGCAGCCATCATATTGAGGCAGCTGTTGTCCCCCAGAAACTCATTAAAGAAAGAAGAGAAGCACTCTTTCCTAATGAAAGTGAAGTGATATCTAGGTCTTAGCACACATTATTCTACAAGGGCTTATTGGGACAGAGAGAAGGAAGGGGACGAGTATGATAAAGAGGTGTGGAAAGGAGAGAGAGGAGACATTGATATTGGAGTGTTATGATGATTAATAAGATTCTATGCGGGTAGAGAAAAGTCAAGCTGAAAGTTAGTGATACAAAGCCATCAGATAACTCAGAGGGGATATGTGCAGCGTGTCTATACTCACATAGGCCATAAATTCTAACATAATAAAACAGATGGAATAAAAAATAAAGCAACTTGTGTTGTGTGTTGAGGGATATATTAACATGAATGTTTTTGCTTTGTTTGGCTAGTCAGATGTTTAGGCCTTTTGTAGCAGAAGCTTCATGTGCAGCTGTTTTTAATTGCTCCTTTGGGAAAAGACTGTTGGACTGCACATGCACATTGGATGGCCTAGCCTGACAAATAAGCCTTTTAATGCTATTTGAGAATAAGGAACAACATTTATGGAACAGTTCATGTCAGATTTTGGTTGCTGATTTGAAATATGTTATTTACATGTGAGTTCAAAAGCAGTTTTTGCTGTTTCAGGATTTCCCCATTCAAGAAGATAGGACTTGGTCTTGGATGACAGAAATAGCTGACTGTAGGCGTTACAAACGCTTTTTTTAAAGGGACTTTCCTTGAAATTAACATGTGCAGAGTCTTTCATTAAGCTTGATAAGAAAACAACCTGATCTTCTGTTCAGAAGTTCCTGGACAGTGAAGGTGAACTCCTCTGCCTCCTCTTCCAAGATAGCATCTGTAAGGCTTGATTTTTGCACAAGTTTTTCTGCGGCTGCACGGCACTGTGTGAGTGAAGAGTGAGTGAAGCGTCATTGGAGTGAGCGACCATACGGACCATAATGCACGTGCAATGCGAACTCAGCGCATGTGCAGTGAACTCGGTACTATCATTAGTCACGGGGATCGAGATAGCCGATGTTAAGTGGCGACTTTGTCCCTCTTTTGTGCTCGAGATATCAGGGTTCGGCGACATAAAAGAATCGACATAACAGATAAGAAAATGCTAAGAAAATAGTGAGTTTGGTGGTTCCACTTCAAAAAAGTTGACATAACCGGGTTGGCGAGTTAACCGAGCTTGAGATAAGTGGGTTCCACTGTATATTAATTCATATCTAAAAATGCTAAAAGACCAATGCTAACAACCTACGTGTTTCATAATTTTGTGTCCATTTATATCTGTGTGTATGTGTAAAGGACTCTTGTGTAGCCGATATAAGTCATGGTCAGTGCACTAAAAACCCATGCCTGTAACCAAGAGAGGTGTACTACTACTATCAATAGATATGGTGTGTGTGTGTCAGTGAGTCAGTGAGACAGTAAGAAAGAAAGATATAGAGAGCAGTCTTGTGACAGAAATGTGTTAGACTTCAGAGTGATGCCCTGTCTGGCTGCTGTTTTGACACTTGTCTGCTACACACCTAGGTGGAAGTGTTTTTGTGTGTGTGTTTGTAAGTGCGCATGAGTGGGCCGTACTGACAGCGTCACTTGGAGCCTGTTGAGGGCTGAGATAAAGTGACAGGCTGGTCAGTGTGTGAGCAGGCTGAAACATTTAACCAAGCTGACAGCTTAACCAAACTAAGATGGCCAGGTAGAAGGAACATCCACCTGCTTCTTTCAGAATACTCACTTCATTAACCTGGAACAATCACACTAAAATGTAATAATGACGATGGCAAGAAACATAGTTTTATCAAGTTTTGTCAAGTTTTGCCTACAGCCCTCGTGGGCTGTAGGCAAAAACAATTACAAAGTAACCACTGAACAGGGTTATTATAGCTAGCTAAAAAAAACGAAATACATTTTTTTTTAAAGGGATCTTTCAAAAAATATGTGTAAAAATATAAAAAAATAAAAACAAATACAAAATGAAATATTAAATTAAGTAAAAAAATATATTCAACGTATTAAATAAAACACTGTAATAGTGTGACGAATACTATTAGAGAATCACAAACAGTGCAGAGTAGTCTTATGATCCAGTTCATTAAATGAATAACTCACAAATATGGATACTGTCTTTGCTGAACTGAAACAGCATATCGGTTACTGAATCAACATCCAACTCACGACTTTAGTTCTGACTCTGATTCTGAATGAGTCAATCCATATGCAGGGGAATCTCTTTGCTGTTTTGGTTGTGCGGTGTGCATGTTTTAAATGACTTGAATAAACCAATGTTTACTGAATGGAAAATCATAGAGGAAGGGAAGATAGGAGTGAGAAATAATGAAATAATGAGGATACAGGTGGAGGGAAGAAGTAAAAAGGCAGGGAAGGCTGTGAAATGAGCGTGAGACTGATGTTCAGCACTCTAGAGGACTGAAATGTTTGAACACGCCGCTGACATGCAAATACAGATAAGACAGGTTTCCCCATGTTTAATACCAAATTAATTATCCATGTGAGCTTTTAGTTATGCAAAACCGTTGGAAAAGGAAGAAAATCTTAAAAATTGAAACTACTTGATACTTTATAAAACACACACAGAAAGACAGTTTTAGATTTAATTTAATCTATCATTTGAAAGTTTGTAACTAAATCTATTTCAAATAAATGCTTTCTATTCATCAAAGAATCCTAAAAAAAATATTATGTTTTCAACAACATATTAAGCAGCAAAACACATTTCAAGATTGATCATAATAATTAATGTTTCTTCAAAATCAAAATCTTTCAAGGATTTTTAAAGGATCATGAGACTCAGAAGATTGGAGTAATGATGCAGAACATTTAGGAATAAATTACATTTTAAAATAGAAAACAAATGTTTCAAATTGTAATGTTTTACAACATTACTGTTTGTATTTTTGATCAAATAAATGCAACCTTCTTTTAAAAACACTGGGGGAAACAATCAGAATTCTCAAAAGTGTAAGGTAGATCAGGTGGCCAAATGCCCCGTTTTTCAGCTCTGTTTTTAGTGTCCCGACTTATTATGAACAAATCATGTATTTCTGTCCATCCTGTCCTGTCCAGTATTCCACCATATTTAGATATTTAGGCCTAAATATTGACTGAAACATGAATTTATACTGGATTTAGGAAGAAAAAAAACACAAAATGAGGGCTTTGTCTGATCAGCCTACCATAACTCATTGACATTCATCTGCTGTCGAGATACTGTAAGACCATTGTAACACATCCACCCCTCTACACTCCTGTCTGTTGACACATCAGTTTATGATCTCATTACACAGTCCATTAATTAGCAGTGAATTAGTAAGAGACAGCAGTCAACAGTGAACACCTGTCCACACACACTCATGGGTCCTCCCATCCTCTCTTTAGTGCGGCATGTTTGCTCAGCTCATGTTTTACCTGTAGTGTCGTTCTTTTCATTTAATCGTCTGCCCGATGCCATGCATGTTGAATGCCCTGTCCCAAGCTATGCAGTACCTCTGTTGTGATGCTGAGCAGATTTTTGCTTAGTTACCCAAGAGGCCATCTAACCACATTGGCAATACAGCACAGCCTATCACTTAGCTACCACGTCATTCATCACCATGGCGGTTAATTGACAAGTTCTGCTGTAACTGGAAGAGCTGTGTCAGCACAGATAAATGCAGGGCAGGCAGACAAATGAAAGCTGTTGTATCAGTTCAGATGTTTATCAATGCGAGCCGCAAGTGTACTTTACTGTAAATGGCTTCAGATAGACAATTGTAATTGTAAATATAATACTTTAGAGCGTGAGAAGGCCATGAGTAAAATGAAATGTGGAGCTCCAATAGTCAAATATAGGATGCTGGCTGTCATTACCATTTGCTAAACCCAAGGGTAAAAATGCTCTCATCATTTATTCACCTTCATGTCTTTAACCTGTATGACCTACTTTCTTCTGTGAAATACAAAAGGAGATACTGTATTTAAAACTTTTTCTATAAAATGAGAGTGAATGATACCATGGCTGTCAAGCATTTAAAATAATAAAATAATATGCTTCAGTGTGAACTGAATGGAATATTTTTGGACATAATTGTGGTTAATACAAATGTAATTGTTATATTAACCACTTACCATAAGTAGAACTTTGGTATATCTATGTAATTTCATAATTACTTATATTGCCCTTGAAATAAGGTTAAAGTATACTGCTAAATGTACTGATCAGCAATATAGCTTTAAATACTCATTTCTAATGATGGAGTTGCAATTTAGTTCATTTAAAATATATTTGTTATGGTCGATGCAGGGAAGAGGAGAGGCATGGGTCTAATTGCAAACAGTATTTTTACAAACCATGGAAAGACAACAAGGACTCACAAATAGTGCCTGAAACATAAGGCTATTTATACACAGAGAAGCTAACAAGATATAATCCAGGGCAGTCAAGGAACAAAAGAACTACAAAGGGACTACAAACAGACAGGAAACACAAATAAAAGTTATTAAACACAAAACACAGGGGAATTATGACAATATTAACTTTAAATGTAACACATTTCAGTTAAAATTGTAATCAAGTGCTAAGGTAGTTAACACATCAATATAAGCATGCTTCTTTAAAACAAAATATTGTTTAAACATTTTGAAATATACATTAAGTATTATTTGTTACTCTATGTTATTACAAAGTGCACTTTTTAAAACTCAAAACAGTCATGAAAGTGTACTCTCTTTAAGTAGACTTTTATTTAATTAATATTATATTATCTGTACATATAAGTACAGTTTTTAAGATTTTAAGTATATTAAGTGCACTATTTAAAATACAATTAAGCACACTTCTTCCCAAAACTATATTGTTTTTCTTCCCAAAAGGATCACCTCTAACCTCATTAAAAAAAGAAAAGAAAAAAGCAACAAACAATTAAGAACAACTGTGTTACTATAAACCAGGAGCTGAACTTGGCAGTTTGGTCAGGTTTTAAATTATTGCTTTCCAAAGGTCACTGAATCCAAGATGTGAGTCAGATAGATTAGTCCCAATGTCAGATCAATAAGTAGCAATACCTGCTGGAACAGACCTGGCAGGCTTGTTTGAGGATGAGACAGACAGTGGTGACGCAGAGACATCAGACACAGTGCAGGGCCGAGACCCTTCATTAGCTGCCAAAGGCCACAAGGTCAAGTCCTGCCTGAGGGAGTTCTGTGACACAAGCCTGAAGAAACAAGGGGAGGATTTGGTGAATCTCTCTGTCTGTTTGAAGCACAAAGGTCTGAATAAGAACAGGTGCCGAGGGAAAAGACAAAGAAAAAGAGACGGGTCAAAGCGGGTTCATGGAAGAGTAAGAGAACAGTGTAGTCTGATTGTCTGGGTGAATTAGAAACAGTATATATCTGCCTGCTTTTCTCACAGTGTCAGACACACTGAGAATATCAATAACATTTCAAAACACTTTACAAACAATTATGTCTCGTGACAACATCTAACCGACCAGATTACATTCGCATGGCTCTCCTTGGACACTTCAACTGAAAATCAAAACATTATCATCATTTTCTCAGCCCTCGTGTCGTGAAACATTCCTGAAAATTTTGAATGTGTTGGTTGTATCTTTCATTTTCCACATTGTTAATAGTTTTATTGTCCAATTCTGTTACATATGGGCCACAAAACATATGCATTTAGTAACCAATTTCCATTTTAATTTCTTCACTGTTAATAAGTTCAGTTTGTGCTGACGACCTCTTCCTCTCCAACTAAAAGTCTTCTCTTTGTGCTCTCAGTAGTTAATTTCATTTAAGTGTTTTAATTAAATGCTTTTTTGACAAGGCTGGCATGGAGAGACATGTACCGAAAAAGGATCAAAGCATATTAAAGAATCTACCCGCTTAACAGGAGGTTAATATTTCATTTTCAGCCTAATTTACACCAAATCAAAAAGACATCAGAAAGCCGGGCAACAGCAGTGGCTGTGAGCTTGGACCAGGCACGTCTCGTTCCGTCTTATGTAGCAGAGGAAATTATATTTACCATCTATTTGAGGGGGAAAATGACCATTGTCTAAGTGTATTTTCATTGTGTATTTCATATATATATATATATATATATATATATATATATATATATATACACACACACATAAGTAAATACGCAAATGTATAAACTAAATGAAAATAAGAAATAACGTAATTTTAATAACATACTGCAGATTTTTTTTAAAGACAATAAGAAATAAATATGCGAGTATTATGAATTTGGAGCAGAGTTTTTTAGCAGAATTTGGAGCAGAATTTGGAGCAGAATTTTGCCTGCTGGAGTTTTTTAAATCTAAGTGTATGTATCTTCTCTCGCTCCTGGATTGTTTCTCATATCAATGGAAATTCTAGGACCTGGAGCAGATTTACAATACAGAAATTCTGTCACTTCAGTCCACTTACATACTTTGTTCTAGTCTGTATTACTTGGCAACACAAAACATTTGATGTTTTGGCTTCTTTTGGAACTATTTTTGTTGGCAAAAAAGATGATACATTTACTAATTGGCCATATTTTATTTGAAACATAAGTTACTTGATATTAACTTCTGTTGTAAAGCAACAGTGCCAATACATCAAAACATCCCTCCACCTCCTCAACTCCATCTCATTTACATTTATGCATTTGGCATTTTGGCAAACACTTTACAGCAACTTGCATTAATTTCAAGGTATACAGCTCATGCATTCCCTGAAAATCAAATTCATGATCTTGGCATTGCTTGCTCCATGTTCTACTGTTTGAGCTACAGGAAATTATTTTTTTCTTTTCTTTTTCTATTCATTTCTATTAACATATTAATATTTTAGTCTTCAAGACTTATGTAGTCCATGAGGACATTTAGCCCTAGACCTTAATCTCACACACAAGTATTAAATAAAAATATGAACTCATGAATAAGAGAAAAACGGTCCTCAAAAGAATTCTTAAGACCAAGAGACCAGGACGAGCCATTGAATTTAGCCAAGTCAGTTAATTATAAACTGATTTGCTATTTCTATTCATACAAGCACAGCTCTCACCTACTTGAATGGGGAAACTCCAGACATTTTTAACATTTTGAAACATTACATCTGACAACAATGGCACCATCAATTGTGCATCACAATTTTTTATCTGTAAACTGATATTGCTACACATTATTTAACAGCTGTCATATTTAACATTAACATTATGATTTCTTTCTCACACACACACACACATACACACGCACGCACACACGCCTCTTCAAATGTCTTCAATCTAATCTTTAATGTAAAATCATCCAAAACATCTAGTTTGTAGCACCCCCTAGAGGAAAGTGTGTTCTTGCATGTGTATTTGAAAGAGGCAGACGGTAGTTTTCAGATTAAAACTCTTGCTTTATGTTGGGTAATCTGGAATAAATCCCGTAGGGGCAGCATTAAACAACAGTGGCTGAGAATCTGTATGTGTGTGTGGGAATGAGTATTAGTTTTGATTGGATTGAGTCTGGGGATTTGTGTGTTTAAACTGAGATTACCAATGCGATCCAGCCTTTGAGAGCTCGCTGTACACACACTGAGAAGAGAGGTCGCTGTCTCTGACCCTGTTGGCTATTACCTTCTTTCTGAAGCGCATTTAGGATAATCTGTCCTGTGTTTCATATGCGCTCTGAAACGGGGCAGTTACAGAAGAGTGACATTTCAACAACCTGACAGCAGAGTGTCTTTGTGTGCGTTCAAATGTGTGAATTTAAGTGTGAGCGAATGTCTCTCTGGTTTAAATACCTAAGTAATAGTGTTTTAACACTGCCCTCTGCTGTCTGTTGATAACATACCAACACACAATTCTCATTCATTCGCTCCCTTAACAGAGTCGAGTAGAAAAATACTGTTGCTTCTCGCTGATTAGATAAAGCGACTAAAGACATTAAGAAGTCCCTGAGAAATGTTGTGGTGTAGACCGGTAACTTGAGCACTCTGATGAGTTCAGTATGCAGGTCAGCCAAGTGTGTGTGGTTATATTCATTGATTATATGTCAGTCTGATCTCCACTGAAGGCCCATTACAGCTGACAAAGCCAGATGAATGCACACACACACACACACACACAACCAAAAACATTCACATTGTTATGTTAGTTTCTGTGTGTGTTCTTGTATGGTTTATGAGGACACAAATGTATAATGACATGGGTGTTACAACGTAAACATACTTATACACTTCCTGTGTCCTCATAAACCAAATGGCTTAAAAACCATACTAAACAGTGTATTTTTTATTCAGAAAATGACAACGTTTTTTTGTGATGAGAAGGGTTAGTGTAAGGGGATAGTTATCGAGTTTGGGCCGTATAAAGATTATTATGCCTATGGAGAGTCCCTGTAATCCACATACAGGTCTATAAGCCTACGTGTGTGTGTGTTTATGTTTCTTTTCGAATGCTGACCCTACTAATGTTATTTAGCATGCAGAGATTCCTATGGTGTTATGACATGTAAGATGTTGTCACTCTGTCAAGGATACATTCATATTAGCTTTGGGGAGTAGCTAAAGAAATGAGCAAAACCGCTAACCTTGTCTGTTAGCTCCAAAATATACTTAGGTTTTTATACATATATATCATCAGCATAGTAAGTGCGTACTGAAGTATTCTTTGGGCTTTAGCTACGAATAGTGTAGCTTTTACAACAAGCTAGTGTGCTAAAATGCTACAATAACTTACACAGAACTGAATATTTTGTCAAGTGGCTAGTTAGCTAGATAGCTTTATTAAGTTTGTATTATTTAAGCTTGTTTTATTTTTGTAGCTGACGACTTTTTCAAAATGCTAGCTTGACTGTATAAGCCTATCTGATGCTTCACACACACAATGGGTGATGTTTGGGTACATATAAAATGAGGTTGACACTAAAACAAACAAACAAAAAGAGAGAGAGAAAAATATATAAGCTTGATGATTAAATTCTACATGACAGTTAGCCTGAAGAATTAAAAAAGCGAAGAGAATGTATTTTCTTGGCTCTTGTTTTAATCCTTTTTGTTTAATCTTTCATAATAAATGATCAAAACAAATCATAATGTAGCCTGTCATCAACAACTGAATTAAACTGCCCAAACAGAGTTTATGTGTTGTGTGAATAAAACTCTTTAGTTCAACATTACAAAATATTTAGAAATTCAAGTTTCATATTTTTTGTTGATGGTCTTCCAAATTAAGTATGCAACTAAACAAAATGGAAACTGGATACAAACTGGAAATCTCAGTACTGTTTTGTTTACATTCATCCTGTTTCCCCATGTGTTCCTCTATCATCGTCATCACCTGTCATTGTAATCAACCTGTTAGTCATGTCAGGGTTAGTGTTTTTCGAGTTTTTCGAGTTTCTTCATTAAAGGACCATTTTTTTTAATTCCTCATCTTCATGGTCTTTAAATCCAAACTGTTACATGACAGAAGAATAGACCCAAAACAAAAAGCTGGAAGTAACGATGGATCTGGCAGAGCAGAGAAAGCGGGCTGAGGATTATCTTCTTTTCTCCCTCTGCCAGAACGGACGACCACTGGAGAAGTTTGTGTAGGAGTCCCTCTAGCTGGCCTGGTATGCTGGAATGACTCCACGCTCAATTCATGCTTCCAGATGGGACTGGATGATGAACTCTTCCCATTAATTTTCCCAGATGATTGCTACGAACCCATAGCGGCTTTAGAAAATTGTGTCCTCTTACTAAGCGGTTCCAAATTCATTTTCGGGGAAGTAGAGGATATTCTCAGGCGTTGTCCAGCCCCATCCAGAACGAGATACAATTTCAAGAAAAATTCTTCCGTCTACTCCATCGAGACAAGTTTCTCCAGTCTGCTCCACTGAGACATGTCCCTGAATGCTCCCAGCGAGACACGTCCCCAAATGCTCTCCAGAAGAGGTGGCTATGGCCATGATGGCCGCTGCACTGCTGTGTGTGTGTGGTCTACATGCATGATCTCTACCTATTTTGGCACTCCAGTGCTCCGGCCTGAGCCCACTCCTGAACTCTTTCAAGCCCCTGAACTCACTACTGAGCACCCTCAAGTACCCTAGCCCACTGCTAAACGTCATCAAAGCCGAGAGCCTGCTCCAGAAAGCTCTCAAGTCCCTGAGCCTGTTCCTGCCTGCAAATGGTCAGCTCTTCCCAAGGAAATTTTGAAGCCAAAGTGATGGAGGCCACAGAGGCCAAACTACCCAGATCTCCTGAACTCCAGGCATCACATTGAAGGTCCCTAGCCTGATCCTCTTTCTCCATCCCTTATTTGGACAATGTACTCTTTTGCTCCTCCTACCCTCCACTCCCCCTTGGACTGTCTTATCACTTCGTCTTCCTCCAGATCCCCCTCCCTCCATCCTTAGTTGTACCATTTATGGTGAAAGCCCAGACCTTTTGGGAGGGTGCATACTATTAGAGTACTGTTTTGCTTAGGTTCATCCTGTTTCCCCATGTGTTCCTCTGTCAGCGTCATCACCTGTCATCTTAATCACCCTGTTAGTAATGTCAGCAATGTCTTATCTCTGTGATTGTTTCCCTGTGTTCACCCTCAGTCTTCGTCCGTTCTCGTCTAGTTAAAATCAGTGTTACATATGTAATTGTATCTCACAATTATCCTGAGTTTCTTCATTAAAGGTTAATTTTCTTTAGCTCCTCGCCGTCGTGCTATTTACACCTACACAGTTATGTGACAAAATCAAATTAGCATGAAAACAGAGAAGATACAAGTGCTTCCTATCATTTCAAACCTTAAAGTTGACTTGAAATGTAATCAAATCTGTTTCTCAGTGCATGTTATTGATCTTATTGAGACCAATTTCTCCATGCATGTTTCATTATGTACATATTCTTATCTCATAATTTTTAATCAGAATGTCACAACTCGGTTTTCTGCTGACTTACTTAAGTAGGATTTCTCCAGCCATTTAGCTGCTTAAACCTCCATCCAGTCAAAAACTGATGGATTGAACCAAGTGACTTTAAGGTGTCACTTTTCCATCTGAACTGATGCTGCGTATAAATTTGTGTTCTGACAGAGAGTGACGTGTTCTGACTGATACTCTTTTTCCACTCAAGAAACGTGCTGTGATGTTTTTGTTCTGATTGTCATATGCTCCATTGATCTTCATTAACTTCATCGCTATTTGAGAATAATGCATAGTCTTTGCTCATACAAATAGAACTCAGTCTTTAAGGCATGTGGGCAGAGCTTCACACATGTGCCCAGTAATTAACCATGTGGGTCGTCAGGCAACTCTGGCAGTCTGTGGGCACAGCAGGGATGGGTCCTTTTCTGACTAACAGCTGGAGGCAGCTGTGTCTGTCTGTGTGTGAGTGTGTGTGTGTGTGTGTGTGTGTGTGTGTTTGCCTGTTTGGAAAGAGGTATAATTGGGAATACAAGCTGTAATCAGGAGTTGTGCTGACTGCCCTAGTTTTTGCTGTTTATCTGATTCACTTACTGAGTCAAAGAGCCTCATGGATTTGGTCCCTGCCAAGATTCCTCTCTTCACTACCCTTCCTTCCTTTATATACATATGACTTTTTTCACATCAAACTCCTATTTTGTTATTGGGACATTAAAATTGTCTGTTTACATTTGCATTTACTAAATGTGAGAATATTTCTTTCTTTCTAAAGAATCATAATCAAAATCAATATCAAAATCATATCACAGCTCTCTCTAATATAACATTCTGGTTGATCAATCATGGCATTCACTGTTGTTGAGAAAAGAAAACCTTTAAAGACAGACCTGCTTTTGTTGAAGTTGTTACTCCGGTTAACCTCTGCTTTAAAAATAATAATAATAAATGATTTCAGCAGTGTAATTCTTGGTGAAAAACTACATTACTCATAATTATGCAGAGAAATTTCAACCAATTAGAAAATTGTGAGTTGTGCCAAAAGAACAGTTGTGGAAATAATGTGGATAGCTATATAGATAAATGTATATATTAAAACTCATCTTTTTTGATCAGCAAAATTACATATTTAAAAAAATTAATTCCTGTGAAAATACTGTCTTTGTGCCTTAAAATGGCTTGAATGTAGCTCTACACCCAACTGTCAACTTTGCTGTAATAAATGCTACACAATGCCAAGTGGATATCCTGGATAAATTAACCCATATTGAACTAGAAAATCGATTCAGAACGAGAAGAGGAAGAGCGAATTATACAGGCTTGTCTACAATTTGATGTATCAGACTGGTAACGCATTTTATGTAGCACTCTTTACAACATCAGACACATAACGGTAATTGATATAATTAGCATTTTGCTTGACTACACAATCGAACAGCTATAATTGTGTTGTGAATGCTACACAAATGTATGTTCCTGTTCACCATCTCAGAGTCAGAAAGCAGAATAATGTTGTACTCAGAGTAGTTTGTGATTCAAAGTTGTAATGGCAACACTGTCCATGCGGAAATAAATCTGCAGCAGTCAGGTGGTACAGGTCAGTGGTCTTTAAGTTATTTATATTCATTATTATTGTAATGTTATGTCATTATTATTGTAATGTTATGTTCTTTGAGACATATGTAGTTTTTGGAGACACTCTGATGGGAGGCTGAGACCTTATGCTTTCAAAGCTAGCTCGCTATTGCTAGCCTCTCAGGAAATCATCTACACTACCTTTAAAGCATGTTAAAAATACCACATGGGCACATAAACAATGTTAAAAAGTGCTTTTCTACATGGGGGGGGGGGGGGGGGGGGGGGTTAAGTTCTCAAACAACTTTATATATATATAAAACACCTGAAGAACAACTGGAGAAATTTAATTTAAAAAAAATATATATATATATATTTTTTTTTTTAATTAAATTTCTCCAGTTGTTCTTCAGGTGTTTCATTTGCAGAGCTTTATGGGATTATAGTTAAGTACTGTACACTGTTTTGTTCCTTTGTCCTTTTGTCTATTTTTCAAATACTTTTCAAACCAGAGATTGTAATGTTGTGAATGTGATTCACCTCATAATTTAGGGGTCTTTCACATCAAAAAGTTTGAAAACTCCTGAACTACATAAAGCGAAGAGGGCACTTTCTTAGACTCTTGTCTTGGTGTAGCTACAAGCACAGAAAATCCTTCCTTCACCCCCAACATTAGTTTGAGTAATTAATCTTTTCTTCTTTCACTTGCCACAACTATTTTTGGAAGAGCAGAAAAATCATTTTCATCACAACAAGCTCTGAAAATGAGAGCTAAGTCTCATTAACCAACAGCTGTGTGGTGATGATGAGATTCACTGAGAGGAAAAGAGGAAGGAAGGAAAGAATGATGGAGGATGAATAGAGTAAATCAACTCTGTGTAACTATGTGCATGTGTTCATGATGCAGATTCTTTATCATTCAGATTTATTAAGCATTACAAGGGCTCACAACACTCTGATTGAACATGCTGCAATTTCAATGTATTTGTTATTAAATATCCAATAATTCTGTGATTTTAAATCACAGTAATAACTTAAGTAGTCTATAAGTAAAAATATGTGCTACACCAAATGTGCATGGTGCGATTGAAGGAGTTGTGATTCAAATAAAACTATGAAATAAAACTCATATGTAAATATTGTTCCAGCTTTGCTGGTTGCCTATGCCATCCTTGATTTTTGGCAGTATCATTATCCTTTGTTCAATATAAAACAAATGAAGTCAATGGTGAGTCCCCACCATAGCAGAAAAACAAATCTATGTGTGTTTTTGATTCAAGAGTGAGCCAGTGGGTTTTAATCCCACATTAATCTTGGGTAGAATGCTGCAGCTTTTCATTCCCATACAAATATTAAGACCGCCAGTGTGAGACTGAACGACTCTGAACTAGTAAATCAAGGAGAGCTGAATTACAGAAAGTTGTTTATTCTCGTCTATGTTCAATCCATCGCCGCCTCCTATGGTTATTAACAGGAGAGGTAGAATCATTATTATTCAATGTGACACTCTAACGGAACTCTATTATCAATCTTTTATCTGCTTCTCAGTAGCTTGTTTATAGCATTTGAATGTTATCTGTCAAATGTTGGAGTAAATCAGATAATCATGGCAAAAGTTAATGCAAAGTAGATATTTTACCTTGACAGAAATCTTTAATTTCTTCCATTTGCAGAAGGGACTTATTCTCAAATCCTAAAAATGAAAATATTACATTATAGAGAAGCAAAACCTCAGCATAACCTAACATTGTAGTATTGCAGCTATTTACCAAAAGCACATTACAAAGGTATAGCAAGTTGTAGACTGTCTCGCCATCCAGTGGTTAAAAGCATGAACTGCATTTCAGTTTTCTTTTGGTCGGAGCACTTTTCCTTTCATGAGGTTGAATTTTAGAAATAAATAACATGTGGCGTAAAATAAACAAAACGAGGCATTAAAGACAAAAAAACAAAGCAACTATACAACAATCTCTTCTTATTGTTTATGGTTTTGGCCATTGTGTTGAGTGTTTACTGATGAGCCAAAATATGACCACCTGCCTGATATGCTGTTGGTCCTCCATGTGCTGCCAAAACAGCACTGACCTGCTGAAGCATAACCTCAACAAGACCCCTGAAGGTGTCCTGTGGTAACTGACAACCAGACTTTAGCAGAAGATTCAAATCCTGTAGGTTGTGAGGTGGAACCGTTGCGGATCGAATTTGTTGGGCCAGGCCACCTTGAAGTCTTCATCATGTTTCTCAAACCATTCCTGAATAATGTTTGCAATGTGGCAGGATGCATTTTCTTAATGTAACAGGCCCCTTCCACCAGAGAACATCACTGTCATGAAGGGGTGTACCTGGTCTGCAACAATGTTTAGGGAGGTGGCACATGTCAAATTTACATCCACATGATTGGCCAGACCCAGAGATTCCCAGCAGAACATTGCCCAGAGCATCACACTTTCTCTACCTATCCATGAGAACTCTGATTGGTCTGCAAAACCATCATTACATTTATGCATTTAGCAGACGCTTTTATCCAAAGTGACTTACATTGTATTCAAGGAACACATTGACATTCTAATCAGTTCTTGCTTTCCCTGGGAATTGAACCCATGACCATGGCGTTATAAAAACCAATGCTCTACTGGTTGAGCTATAGGAAAGCTGTGACTATTATTAGTCTATAATAATGTGGCTATTATTAGTAGAGTATCATTAAACTTTACAAAAATTTGTAGACCTTGTTTTGGTTCAGACCAGACAGGATAGCCTTTGTTTCACTTTTGCATTGATGAGCCTTGGCCGCCCGACACCCTGTCGCCAGTTTGTGCGTTGTCCCTCCTCTGACCAGTTCTCACCACTGCTGACCAGGAAAGACAGACAAGCTTTACCGTTTCAGAGATACTCTGACCCAGTTTGTCCTTTTCAAAATCACCTTTATTCCTGCTCATTTCTCCTGCATCCAGCATATTTCAATAACTGTTTGTTTGCTTAAGATTTTTTTTTCCTTTTTTTTATCTTATCAGATTATCTGTGAACATGGGAAATCGTCTCAGGTTACTATTGTAACCATAGTTCCCTGAGAATAGGGAACGAGATGCTGCGTCCCCTAGGGGTCGCTTTGGGGAACACCTTCGGTGTGACAGGTGTCTGAAGCAAATCATCTAATCACGTCAATGAACTTGACAATGGCTGGCAGCTGCCTATGACGTCACCACGGGTGCGGCTGCAGGTATAAAGGAGCACACAAACAGTAAGTCATCCACTTCATATCTGAAGGGAGACAGCAGCAGGAAGGCTCGAAGCATGGCAAAGGGACGCAGCATCTCGTTCCCTATTCTCAGGGAACTATGGTTACAATAGTAACCTGAGACGTTCCCTTTCGAAGGGAACTCTATGCTGCGTCCCCTAGGGGTCGCTTTGGGGAACGAAATACCAACGCCGCCATGCTGAAGGGCGTGACTGCACTTAATAGGTAAAAGCATCAGTCAGAGACCCCCAGGGGAACTGTCCCGTGACCTGCAGTGACCCGGGTCGGGCTACTAGAGAACGGAGGCCTCAAGGAACCAGAGCCGAGGCCCAAGCACGCTCGATCTAGAATCCGAGGGAGTGCAGGAGCCACTCCACTCAGGACTGAACCCGCAAAGCGAAGACCTAGAGCCGCAACTGCTAGGCCTACACGTTTAGGCGCTACTGAGCTCTAAGAGTGGCTGGGCACACAGCCAGCACTTTGCAGCTGTTCCTCTAGAGCGTAGAGGGGAACAGCACTCAACGCTTGTGGACAGCAAGGGGGTTCAGTGGAACCACTTTCTTACAAGCGGAGCTCACCGGAGCGGAGGCCAAAGTAGTCGGCCTGACAACGCTCATCAGCCAAGTCCAGTTCGGGAGTCAAGGGTGACTCCACTGCCCTCGCGCCGACCCAAGTCGTTTGGGTTCAGGCAAGAACTGAGGTGCAGTATCGCTTCGCTCAGAGAAATAGGGCCAACCTCCCGAAGGGTACACTCAAGATGAGAGGGCCAAAAAACTCCTGTACTTCAGAGCGCAGCGGGGTCTCACGGGGCGGAGGCCCGATCTCCTCAGAGAGGCCTGACGACACCCCTACGCATCAACCGACCAGAGGAGGCAGGAACACTTTACCTCGCCTACCACTCGCTAAAGGTCGCCGAGCGGAGCTTCGTGAAGCGGAGGCCTCGGCAGAGAATACTCTCGTAACGAGAGGAAGCCTACGACGCCACGGAGAGGAGGATAGCCGTAGAGAGCTCAGAGAGCGAAGAAGTGCCCTCTCAGACCCCAGGCAGTGAGAAGGAGGCTTAAGAGAAGCCGACGACTCGCAGAAAGTGCCTGAGGGAGCATAGGGGAGCGGGAGCTCACCTGCAAGGACAACTCTCAGAGAGAGAGGAGCAAGCCGCTCACACCTACCCCTTTTCTACAACTAGGCTCCTCAGGAGCTCAGACGTAAACACGACTTGAACACTCAGGAGCGACTAGAGGGGGCTCTGCTAGAGCCACTGCCCCTAAACCAACTGAGTGGAGCTCCGGCGAGCAGGGAAGGCACACCGACCGGATTCTCAGGGCCCTCACACACTGCTCTATTGCTAGGGTCTAGTAAGCCAAGCACAGGAAACAGCAAGCAACAGTGCAGACCCTCCAAACCTGGAGGGCTGCCCAAGTTCATTCGTGAACCGGGACGGTGCACAGGACAATTATAGTGCTGTTATCACAGTGTACTCCAGGCCACTAGCGAGGGGACTCGGAGGGAGTCATACCCCAGCCACAGCTTGGGGGAGCAAGGATACCGTGAGTTACCAAACACACAGGCAGACCTTGCTCATCTCGCAAAGACCTAGCAGAATGAGCTCAGGAGTGAGGGTGTTAGTCAACATGCTCCTTCTAACGCCACAGGCGGGGCGAGGGGGCTCGACCTGAGCCGCCGACTCTAACACACCCATGTAGCCCAGGCGGAGCTCAGGGGAACGGAGGCCTCGGCGAAAGGCAGCGGACTCTACTATTAAGAGGAAGCCTGACCACGTTCCCTGCGCTTATGGAGCCCTAGGGTGAAGGCCAAGCGCAGCAGCCTTACCACACCAAGAGCGGAGACCTACAACTCCCCTCAGAGAGGAGGCCTGACGACGCTTATAGCAGGCTCCATGGAGCGGAGGCCTCAGTAAAGAAGACTCTCATATTGAGAGGAGGCCTACTACGCCCTCTACAGGTTGAGCTCAGGAGTGGCGGTCTCAGCCCAAACACTCCTCTCTACACCACAGGCTTAGGCGAGGGGGCCCCATTGGGGCCACCGACTCAGCTTAGACAGCCCGGGCGGAGCTCAGGGGAATGGAGGCCTCGCTGAAAGGCAGCCGACTCTACTATTAAGAGGAAGCCTGACAACATTCCCTGCGCTTACGAAGCTCTAGGGTGAAGGCCAAGCGCAGCAGCCTTACCACACCAAGAGCGGAGACCTACAACTCCCCTCCGAGAGGAGGCCTGACGACGCTCATAGCGGAGCTCCGAGGAGCGGAGGCCTCAGTAAAGAAAACTCTCGTGATGAGAGGAGGCCTACTACGCCCTCTACAGGTTGAGCTCAGGAGTGAAGGTCTCAGCCCAAACACTCCTCTCTACACCACAGGTTTAGGCGAGGGGGCCCCATTGGGGCCACCGACTCAGCTTAGATAGCCCGGGCGGAGCTCAGGGGAATGGAGGCCTCGCTGAAAGGCAGCCGACTCTACTATTAAGAGGAAGCCTGACAACATTCCCTGCGCTTACGAAGCTCTAGGGTGAAGGCCAAGCGCAGCAGCCTTACCACACCAAGAGCGGAGACCTACAACTACCCTCAGAGAGGAGGCCTGACGACGCTCGTAGCGGAGCTCCGTGGAGCGGAGGCCTCAGTAAAGAAAACTCTCGTGATGAGAGGAGACCCACTACGCCCTCTACAGGTCGAGCTCAGGAGTGAAGGCATCGGCCCCAACACTCCTCTTTACACCACAGGCTTAGGCGAGGGGGCCCCATTGGGGCCACCGACTCTAGCTCACATAGCCCGGGCGGAGCTCGGGGGAACGGAGGTCTCGCCGAAAGTAGGCAGACTCTACTAAAAAAGGAGGCCTGACAACGTTCCGTGCGCTTGTGAAGCTCTGGGTGGGGCTAACGCTTTCCTGAGTACCAAGAGCGGAGACCTACTACTCCCCTCAGAGAGGAGGCCTGACAATGCCCTGGCTTTTTCTTTTTTTTTTTTTTTTGAAACTCCTGAATACCAAAAGCGGAGGCCTACGACTCCCCTCAGAGAGGAGGCCTGACGACGCTCTGCCTCCAGGAACGAGAGGGACGGAGGAACGGAGGCCTGCTACGCTCACCACCGGAATAACTGCGACTAGGGGAACACGCACACCTGAACCTGCTCTTCTCACAGATCCTGAGATCTGGAGGAGCCAGCCCCTGCGTGGCCTGAGACCTGGGCCCTGGGGACCATGGTATGAAAGACTTGAAAGCCACTGAGCGCGCCCTCGCCTCCTTGAACCTCGAAACCACTGCCTCTACAGAGGTCCCAGAGCTCATGAGGCGGGACTGGCGCATCGAGAAGGAACTCTCTCTCTTCCTTCCCGACGTCAGCCAGGTTCACTCAGAGGTGCCTCTCCACAACCACCATGGTCGCCACAGAGCGACCAAAGCAAAAGCTGTTTGCTAGTGGCGCGGAGAGCCAGGTCTGTAGTGCGGCGCAGCTCAGCCACCGCCTCAGCTGATAGCCCCTGGCCTTGGTCCCGGTCTTTACACAGATCTGTCTGATAAGCCTGTAACACCGCCATGGTGTGCAGGACTGCACCGGCTTGATCTGCCACCGCATATGCCCTGCCATTGAGGAGCGATGTCTCACGCAGCAGCCTCGACGGCAGGGAGGGCGCCTTTAACGTGGAGGCCACGCCCACCAAGAGAAAGCTCGCAAGCGTCTCTTCGGCTGGGGGCATCCTCATAACTCTTCCCATTCTCCACATCAGCATAATTAGGCTGAGAGAAAAAACTCACGCAGAGAAAGGTTTCCCCATGATCTCCGCACCTCAGCGTGAAGATCAGGCAGAAGAGGAAAGGGCGCCCGAGGCTGATGCTTGAGACTCGCGAGGAAGCGTTCATCCCAGCGACCGAACGGGCGGTCAGCTGATTCACGCTTCCCCGGCATATCGAGCCGCTCACTGGCGCGAGTCACAGCCGTCAGCAGCTCGTCATACGCGGGACAGGCGGGGAGGAATGCTCAGGAAGATTTCACTGAACGCAATCTCCCGCTCGCCTTGATCCGCGGGGAGCGCGCTCTCCCGCGAGGAAGAAGGCGAAGGCGCGCTCCCCCCCGAGAAGCTCGCTCGCGTCAGCCTCCGGCGGCTGGGAAACTCTAACCTTCTCCAGCCTTTCGGCAAGCTCCATCTGTGAGCCCCAAGAACGCAGTCTCCCGCTCGCCTCAGCTGCAGCAGGACCGGATCCCCCAGGTGCAGATGAACGTCCCGATTCCCTCGAGAAAAGGGACAAACGCGAGCGTAACACTCTCAAAGGGAAGCGCATGCAATGCACGCAAACAGCTCCCTCGAGAACTGAGCGCGCATGATCCTTGCCAAGAAATAAAACACACATATCGCGTGTGTCATCAGGTGTCAAAAAAAACGCTGACACGGATGAATACAACGAACGTGGTTTCCTTGCTGACCAACGTGACAGACAATCGCTTAGACAAGCTGTCTCCCTGAAGATATGAAGAGGATGACTTACTGTTTGTGTGCTCCTTTATACCTGCAGCCGCACCCGTGGTGACGTCATAGGCAGCTGCCAGCCATTGTCAAGTTCATTGACGTGATTAGATGATTTGCTTCAGACACCTGTCACACCGAAGGTGTTCCCCAAAGCGACCCCTAGGGGACGCAGCATAGAGTTCCCTTCGAAAGGGAACTCACAATATCTCTACTGGTCAAACATGACTTTAGAGTAAACAAACACGACAGAAAGTGTTTGGATTACTTTTATCACATCACATTTTTTTCTGTCCATTAACTTAATTGGGTCCATTTTGATTTCAAGACATTTTTGTATTTACCCATCATCAAAATGTTCTGGCTCATCAGTGTAAGTTTATTGCTCCTGCAAGGAGAGTGCTTTTAAATTGATTCATTAGGGCAGTGGTTCTCAAATAGTGGGGCGCACCCCGTGGGGAACATGCTTTTTTTGTCAGGGAGTAGGTTTTCTTGCACTGAACAAGAGCAGCAGATATGAAGTTTAGATAACAAACCCTTCACCCGTTGATGTGTACGATCACACTGGTGTTCATGTGTCACGTGATCAATCCCTAAATTCACAAGTGTTTTCACGCGCTATCTGGCACTGATCCAAAAAAGACGCGCTCAGAGAACTTGATCATTATAAAGTTTTTTAAGCGACAAACATTCACTTCCACATATCTGAGAATCTGAATATCAGGTAGTTGATAACAGAGCCAACAAGTTGGTGACTATTTTGAATAAAAAAGAAAAAACGAAATAAATGTGAAACATCTATCAAACAGCGCTTTTTGTGACTGCGGTCTGTCACGTGACAAGCATGACGCGTTGCCATGGAAACAATAAAGGGAAAGTTCCAAAATAGGGGCAGGGGGGGCGCACGAAATGTTTACTTCTTCCTAGGGGGGGCGCGAAAGAAAATAATTGAGAAGCACTGCATTAGGGCAATAGTATTGTAACAGGAACATGCATGTCTCTCTTTCGTTTTTGGAGAAGCTAACATTTGGTCACACTTTAGCTTGAACTTATGGATGTATATAACTCACATACTACAGATTAAAGCTTGATAAGATAAGTTAAAACCGAAACAAGAGCAGCGGTTTACCACCATCCTTAAATGTTTGAGACAAGATCTTAGGTGTAAGATCTTCACCTAATTTCACCTCTAACTGAACAAGAGGAATAAAAAGTTGTTGTTTTCTTAAAGATAATTAAGCCTGTTTTCAGTAGCCTACATCAGGATTTTTTGTGACATTATATGACAATTAAGTTCTCGCCACTATAATTTGACTAGTATCATTATAATGCAAAAAATCAAAATTTCTGTACTGTCATGTGAATTAAATAATAACATAGTAACAGATCACCATATCAATAGCACATCACTGTAAAACAAATATAAATATATTCATATCTACTCTATAAGAATATTAGTAAAACATGGCCAGAAACTTGTAAGGTTTTTATCCCAATCAGTTTGCACATGCTGCTGATATGTATGCATCTATAGAGCTGTGGCAATATGCTTGGAATGCAGGAAAATGTGCAAAGTAACGTTTAACGTTCAGCAATCAAATTTTATGTATTCTTTCAATCACTGATAGACATGACATGCTCACACATGTAAGTGAACGCGTATATGTTACTCATGTACCGCATGCTTTAAAAAAGGTACAATGTGTAACTTTTGCCACTAGAGGTCACTTATTGAAAACAAAGACGTAGCTGGACGGTGGACACCTGCGAAAATAGTGGTGTCTCTCAGGCATGGTAAAACATAGTACCGATACTCGTGGTAAATCAAGAAAACAAGCGATTCAAACAATGAGACTAACAGTGTTGAGCTTATATATAACAATGATTGGTGTGCTGTTGATAAGTATATCCAAACAGTTGGTCACCTGTCGTATAAAAACATAACATATTAAAACGTCTTAGGTGTTTCCATGATTTCTACGGGAGTAAAACTAGAAATAGAGGGCAACGCGGATATGACATCATTGACAGGCGATACAGGCTGTTACACTGTTTAAAATGTCTGATTTCTCTGGATTTAAACGTTGGAAACGCTTGGGATAATGTAAGTACACAAGTCAAACAATATATAACATTGTTCTAATGGTTTTGTGTGTGTGTGTGTGTGTGTGTGTGTGTGTGTGTGTGTGTGTGTGGGTGGATATTTTCATCTAAAAGCCTTGCATGTTTTGTCTTAGTTTTTTTGATGATTTTTGTGAGACAAACACACTTTAAAGAACTGTTTAAATAAAACAGTCCAGACACTTTATCTCTTAGGCACGTAGTGCATTTTAAAAATTACCATACTTAGTGTCCATTGTGTCTGATTATAAATCATGAAACTAAACTACAAGGAAGCGAGTTTTTATCCTTGATAATAAAATATACCCCACACAGATGTAAAAAACATTTATTCCCTATTTCATGTTAACATAGTGTTTCCCTATTCAGGGGGTTTGAATATAAAAACAATAGTTAAAATCAGTTTTTAATTAAGTATAATTATGAGGTATTCTTGTAGAATCGGTTCACAGTTCCTTTTCTCCCATCTGCTGCAGGTCTATATTGCTCTTTCCTGCAGAATATAAATGTATGTTATTCCTGGCTGCAAACAAAATGTAAACTTATGTTTTAAATGTTTATATAAGCTTGTTTTCGAACTTTCCCCAATTTTGTGAACTGACTAAAGCCATAAAATTGTATTGGTTGTACTCACCCTTTAGACCAGAGGGTAACTGGCTGCAGTAGCAATGCCACATTGGTTGCTCTTGTTCCTGGACATCATAATGTAGCCTTTGACACCCCAATCCAGACCCCAGCTAAAATCACAGCAGTTTGATTGTTTAGTTGTTGTTGTGTCATGTACTATAATTTTTTTTAATTCATTTTTGTTTCATTGTCTTGTGCTTTCTTTTTTTTCTTAACCTGTTCTTAATAAGCCAATAGTCCTCTCCATTCTCCTTTCCATAACCAACAGCCAGAACACCATGATCTAATTCAGAGCTGCTGCATTCAGGCTCATCGTAGACACCTAGAAACATTAATCATTAAATTAGCTTGTCAGTTAATTAGGAATTAGTTAGAATTAAAAGCTGAATAAGTAATGAAAAAAGTGATAAAAACCTAACACCTAAGAAATGACATTTGATGATTACCAGATTCATAGAGCTGAAAGCTGCTGTGTCCAGCATCGATGGCAACGGATATAGGCCCAATTGTAGCAACAGCCTCCTGTAAGGCACTTTCATCCCCACTGGCGACATCAACATATCCAGTGCAAGTGGCAGCTACAGTGCTCGGGTTAAAACGGCACTGACCATCCTGTGTGGGAAATATTGATGGGCGAAAATTATTAAAGGAAACCCGTCTGCTGAAGCTTTACGTTCAAGTTTTTTTTCAAGGTCTTACCTCAGCCTCATATGGGTAGGACTCCTCTGTATCCAAGCCTTTATTGGCTTCAATGTACTGGAAGGCCTGGTCCATTAGTCCCCCATCACAGCCCATGTTCCCATAAGAACCAGAACAGTCCACCAGCTGCTGCTCACTCAAGGACACCAGTTTTCCTGTCTTCTTGAATGTCTGACCCTCCAAGGAACCAGTCTGAGAGACAAAAGAGGGATGAATTGCAGCAGAGGCAGAAAAGTAAGAATGCTAAACTGGTACGGCAAGCTGGTTTAGCTTAAAATGTTCCCAGCATTACTCGCCGTAATTGCATTTTACTAGTAACAATAAAGTTTGAGAGCTCTAAATTACATTTTTACTAACAATTCCAATTGGAGAGCTTTCTAATTCAGTTATCTTTAATGATTTTTTTGTTGTTCTTGTAAAATTGCTAGTGAGAATTGAATTAGAGTGCTATGTAATTGGAATCCTTGCTAGTGAAAATTTGATTGCCGAGCTCTGTATTAAAAAATCAATGGAGACAAATCACTAATAAAAATTCATTTGTAGAGCTCTAATTTTAATTGTTGGTAATCATTAAATTGGAGAGCTCTCTTAATTGTTACTAGTAAAAATGCAGTTACGACGAGTAATGCCGGGAACATTAAAAGCTTAAAAAGCTTCCCAGTGAACTGGACCACTTGGATGGTTTAAGCATTTGCCATATAAGATCTGTTTGTAAAGGCAAAAATGTGAGTCTTACTGCACTGAAGGCCCAGCATGATCCACACTGCTTCTGGTCTTTAACACCAGTCACGTAGCCCTTGCTCCTCCAGTCAATGCTATCGGGCAGTGCAATGGCATTTCTCAGCCGGAAGAATGTAGAACCACCACGGGCCTTAGTATTATTCATGTTGCCCAGGCATCCATGGAAAACCACCTGTCTGTATTCCTCATTGCTCTGAGAGAGGATAGAGGGAAGAAATTTGATGAAGTCTAAACTTTTGAGTAAAACAGAAAAACATATAAAATTTAATTTCTTACCATGTCAGCAAAGTATGTCATGCCAAGCCTGTATGATTTGATGCCCTGATCTGCCATCATGTTGTGGACCAAAACCAGTTTGCGATTGGACAACCAGGTCATCTTACGGTGAGACTCTTCCTCACTTGAATGGTAGCTCTTACCTGAGGTATATGAGAAAAGTTGATGGTGCGTTGTTTTAAACAGCATTAATTGGTATTTTCTGCTATGGTTTTGTTAGTTTCAATGTTTTAATAGACATTTGTTAGTAAAAAATAATTAAAATAAATGCAATGTGTAAAGTAAATCATATTTAAAACATTTAGCAAATAAGCTTGTGGTTTTTGCCGCACAATTTAGTTTTGATTTAAATAAGTTCCGTTTGATTATAGTCATCTTTTATATAGCTTTCATTATGGAATTGCATATGTGGAAAAACAGGGTGTCTATAAAATAATTTAATAAACCATTTTGTATTATTTGCTAGCATCTCCTGACTTCTCTCATACGCATTCCGTAAGCAACCTGTTTGACTACTGTTACAACCATAACCCTGGAGTTACAAAATAGTGTTTTGTTGCCGTTTTTGGTTAAAGAATCTTTAACATCCGTAGAACCTTTTCATTACACATTCTATGGAATCAGCCAACTTTTGGAATGGCTGAATGGCTTCAGTGTTTGACTGTTTTGTCTAGTTTGGTCATTCAGTGAACGAGGAGAACCTTATGGATCTCTTTAATAAACCCAAAGAAGCAAACTCTCTTACCGAATTTCATTTTCCATGCGTGGAACTCCATGTCCTCCAGAGAAAGACTGGCAGCGCTGGCAACAGCCAGAAAAGCAGCGGCAACGACCAAAAATCTCATCCTGCGCAAAGAGAGAGAGATGAGACAAGTGAGAAGTTGGACTGAGGTGCAGAAGTTAAAACAGAACTGAATAGCAAATGTCACTGTTTCCTTTCTTCTGTTACACTCCCACACACTTTTTAAACATTGTTCCATAGGACTGAAATGTGGTTAAACCTGAGTTTAGGTACTTACTTGTGATGAAATGTATAGATTTCCTTGCTGTCAGTCACCTGCGTGTGAATGTTTGTCGGAATGAAGGTCGGAGTTTTTATAGGAGGCTTTAGTGTCTGTGATCAGGTGCCTCTCATAAACCCATAAAAGAGACGGTGATGCTGAGTGTAGTGAAAATTAGAGGGGAAATTACGTAACAACAACTGTGCCGAATATGGGTGTAATGCTGGGGAAAACATTGTGTAGAGGGAAGATTCCTGTAAACACGAATCACTGATTCTTTTATTCTTTCTTTTATTTTGTAGGTTTTTTTGTATTAGTTTGTTTGTCTCAATGCAGTGGTATATGAGTTATGTTGTTCCCTGCATAAACAACACCATACAAGATAAGTCATAAATGTTTTGTTGAAGTTGTAGATTTTACTACACTTCCAGTAAGAAACAGCATGTGACACATTCATTCAGAGCCAGTATGCATGTGTATATGTGTGTGTACAGGTATATGTAATTTATTAGGATTGTGTGTGTGTGTGTGTGTGTGTGTGTGTGTGTGTGTGTGTGTGTGTGTGTGTGTGTGTGTGTGTGTGTGTGTGTGTGTGTGTGTGTGTGTGTGTGTGTGTGTGTGTGTGTGAGACATTCTGGATTAACACCATGAAATGTCCCCATTTATTAACAAAAAAACAACAACAAAGCAGATAATTTTGGAATAATCCTAATCTTTAAAGATATCATTAAAGGGTAGTTGCAACTGTACTTTCCTCCCTCATGTACAAATGAAAACATCCTGGGGAACCTTTTGGGGTTCTTCACCTTGCCGCACTGGTGGGACCCTCTGTAGATTCTCTAGGCACCCTTTTAGAAGTGGCAGTTCTATGAAGAACCACACTGATTTCCCTGCTTTGGGTGCCTCCAGGAATCAAATTTGAAGTTTATTTATTTATAATTCTGTTACAATTAACAAATTGAAAGACCAAATACAACATAAGAATTGTTTATTGCATATTATAGATACATTTTAATACATATGCACTTGGGAAAAAGCTAGTAATAGGCTAAATAACAATACATAGAAAGAAAATAGTATATTTTAAAACTGCCATTAACATCCTGACTTAATTAAAAGTGCATCAAATATGTTTTGTGTATTTCACTTTAAAAAATGTATGTCTCAATCCACTTTTTGAGTCTAATGTCATTGTTTCTTGGTCCAAGCAGAAAATAGATTTTCTTTCCTGTTCAAACTTGTATTTCAGCATACACACATGCAGGTACAAAATTTACCGTAAATGATTGAAAATAAGAATACTTTCCTCATACCATAGATTTTTGTAATAAAAGACTACAATTTAAATTCTAAGCAATGAACAGTCTTAACCTCTGACAGAGATTTATGTATATAGAGTCTTATATTTGATTTGATTACAATGCAAATAATTAAGGTAGAAAAAAGGTCTCGAGCATCAAACAAGAAAAACGTAGGGTGGGATTTGATTTTGTCCATTAGGAATTGGTTGGATCATTGGATGTTTATGGTTCGTTGTTGCTGGATCTCATGTGAATGACAGGTTGTCGTGCCTTTGTGTCAGTGAACACATCATCAGAGAAGAGAAGCAAAATAACTTCCCCTTTTCGGCGCAAGGGAGGGACAACTTGTCACTCACTGTGACACAATGATTCAAACAATTCTCAATTAAGTTTTTGAGAAACTGATTCACTCAGATATGTCACAATAGGGAAGTAAAGACTATCACATCATCCATTTCATGATGAATTTAATGTCAGGGTTAGGATTTTGGTAAGTCTCTGTAATTATAATAATTATTACACAAATCTCTGGAATAGGCTACTTGATTCTAATTGGTCAATTGTACCATCCAGCACTCTGATCTTAATGTTCAACATTTCCATAGCAACAATGTACCCTATAAGCTGCTCAGCTAGGTAACTGTCTGCAGCAATACTTTAATATGTTGCTCATATCATTCATTGAAACGTAACTGGTGATATTTTGTGTCTCATTTGTTGACTAGTGTAAATGACCTCATAGAAATCTTAGCATAAGCTTTAAAACCAAGATTAGTCTTTTGTATCATGGTACATACATTATGTACTTGTGTATCTTCATGATGAATCGCTTTCTGTTATAATTTACAACTTACAATTTTCCCTAAAATTGTAAGTCGCTTTGGATAAAAGCATTTGCTAAATGAATAAATGTAAATGATTAGCAAAATTTCAGTCATAACGTATACATTTTTATCAAAAAATGCTAAATTAGTTGCACAGACCCAGTGCCAAACCACCCGAATCCACACACTCACATGTCTACTAAATGCTGTCATAAACTTCTATTGTCACAAAAAAATTATACGCTATGAAAAATGGGCATGAGCTTGAGTCCGGAAGGGCATGAGATGATCGAACAAATATATTCGTATTGGAAAAGATGGTTGTCAATAGAGCACACTGTAAGAGTTAATGAACATTTTAATGAATAAAGCACATGCATACACAATTTATGTTGATTATAGAACACAAAAGCAAAAGTTGATACATTTATTTTAAGAAGCTCAAGGCAAAGATCAACAGCTTTCTTGTCAACCCATTCACATGTAAGTTTTTCACATGAATTATACTACACATACTTTGATGATCTCTGTTTTTACTCATTGTCTCTTCTCTGCCTGTAAACATTGTGATTTAATGCAGCGTTTGATTTCCTGTTAATGTGAAATGTCATTTGAGTGGGAAGATGCAAACTATTTTGAAACTCAGTCTCGATTTCTTAGAAAAGATCTACCTCACCCCAGGCATCCTGTTTACCTCAGTCGAGGTTTTGCCCCATTAACATTTCCTCCCTGGTTCTCTATCACCCTTTCCCTCTTTCTCATTGTATCATAATATTTTTGGCACTCTCTAAGATGATCATGAATTCTGTGGACTCAAGGCCATTCCAACGATCATTCATGAATCTTTCTCAGCTGTTTTTTTGCATTGTCATGACAGAGGTTAAAGATCAAGTGACATGACAGCAGAGTTCCCTGTGTTTAAAGAATATGGCAGATGTGGTTTAGGGTAACAGTTGCAGTTCCCATTAACTTGACAAAGACTTGTTTTGCACTGAATTGGACAAAAGCACAGATCTCATCTTGTTTTGTACACGTTTTGTGGCGCTTTGAAATATAATAGCTATATCTAGGCATTTTGTGTGCTCTGTATACATTTTATGTATGTGTGCTTGTTTGTGCATGCACACGTCCTCCTTGTTCCTTAATCGCTCTTATAAAATTATCCATTATATTATTATAATATATATTATATCCGTTATATATTGTAGTAGTTCTAATCTAGTGGGTCACAAACGTCATCACAGGAATACATTTAAAAGTTTAATATATTCAAATAGAAAAAAGTTAAATTAAATGTATAATATTTCACAATAATACTGATTTTATTGTATTTTTATAAATAAATGCAGCCTTGGTGACTTTCAAAAACATAAAAATAGAAATTATTCCAAACCTTTGACTGGTGGTGTAATAAAATTCTACTGACCAAATAGTTTTTATCATAATACATTTGAATATTATTGCAGTTAATGATAATAATGTTTAATTGCTTTTAAGTTTTTTGTTGTTGTTAATTTTTGGTACAATGGGAGTACCACTTGATCTTCAACATAAAACCAGTTGAGAATGAATGATCTACCACACTAGGTATATTAGAAGTCATGAGATAAGCCACTAGATCACACAAAACCACTTGCTTGCTTTATTTATGACCACATTTGAGGTATACAATCTTTACGACTTCTGTCAAGTGACTGACTGTATCTGTGTGCTAAAAACATAGACAGACAGATTATCTGCTGACAAAAATATTTTCACGTAAAAGCATTTTACCATCTAACACATGATTGTCATATCACAACAATATAATCTCCAATATAACTTTCTTTTAACACCAATACAACTGTCTCACCCAATACTTTTGCAGCTGACCTACAAATTACGAACTGTTATTAACTTGACACACTTTATACAGTTATACCTTGATATATGAAATATGAGAATACATACGAGTATTCCGAGACAAGAGCAAGCCTTCTAGCAATTTTTTGCTTTGAGATACGAGCACGCTTACAGATGCCGACGCTAGGTAGTCGAGCACTCAGAGCAGCTCAAGCAGCCTCATTTATGGGGTAATTTCATATGATCTCCACTAGAGGGCCACCTTGGAGGTTACGGGCACGACGAGTGATTCACAAGTATTATGCACGGAGCAGCAGGAATTATGTGTGTTCAATAATAATAAATATGAGGTTTTTGAGGCAATCCAATACACTACACAGGAAGAAACACTACATCTCCGTATTGTGTTTGCATTATCTACGTTATCCCTCCCTCCTGTATCATCTGTCTCAAAGGTAAGAACTCATAATTAAAACACGTTTTATTTTATATCACAGGAATCCCTATATACTATTTGTGTGTGTGTGTGTGTCTTTATAACAATTAAAAACATGTTTTTTTCCCATTGTTATTACCACTAATAAGGTAGTTTTTTAGAGGGACGGAACGGATTAAAAAAAATCTGTTATTTCTTATAGGAACAAAAATTATTTGAGATACAAGCAATTAAAGTTATGATCTCCCTCCTGGAACAGATTATGCTCTTATGTCAATGTGTTTCTGTAACTTTAATTTTAGCATTTTTTTTTTTTTTTGTATTCACACGAATTTTACACTACAATACATGACCAGCAGAGGTCTTTTTTATATTTGTACTTTGTGTGTGTGTGTGTGGTTCAGATATTCCCTATCTTAAGGGGACCTTATTTTTTTGTTCCCCATGAGGAATAATGTGTATAAATATAATAAATTATGTTTTTTAACATGTAAAAGTGCAGAAAGTTTTATGGGGGGGTAGGTTTAGGGTTAGGGGATAGAATATACAGTTTGTACAGTATTAAAAATCATTGTGTATGGAAAGTTCGCATAAAAAAGGAAACCTGTTTTAGCTTCTTTTTTAGCTTAAAACATGGCTATAAATAGTTCCTGACAGACAGAGATGTTGTACCAACTGGCTGTCATGTTTTATCGTTTTGGCAGTGAAGTCTTTGAGGAACCAACTATTCATGCACCCGTTTATAATTTCATGATCGGACAAGAGTGTGTTTGTGCCCTACAACATCAGTGATAAGCCTGGAACATCTTTCCTTCCTGAGGAACATAAACACAGTCCGAACTTTATAAAACCATATGTTGCAGGTGCTCTTCATTACAACATACAAAAATGAATAAAGGCTTTCCGTTCCTATGATTTACATTTTAGCTGCAATGGTTTCTTTGGTTCACAGTTTGGATGCCATGAACACATCAAATTTTTTATGTCCAACTCAGTCT
This sequence comes from Rhodeus uyekii, assembly GCA_037043235.1. NCBI lineage: Eukaryota > Metazoa > Chordata > Actinopteri > Cypriniformes > Acheilognathidae > Rhodeus > Rhodeus uyekii. Next base: position 4,266,633 of record JAWRVZ010000002.1, on the reverse strand, counting down.
GAAATATATAACAAAGGCTTTCAATTTTCAAAACCATAGAAGTGTTTTTGAAATGAGTAATAGGCTATGACATGAAGAAGTCGACATATTTTAAATGCATGTTTAATAAGGAAATACAAACAAACCTTGCATTTTTAGTCTTAAAGCAAGTCTATTAATTTTGAATTCAATAAAGTAGACCCAGACATACAAATATAAACATAAATGACTTTTCCCTTATAACAACATCAATGGAACTTTTTCAGTTCTATACAGTGGTTCATTAGCTTAGGAAATCATTTTATTTCAGTCATTTGGTATGGTTAAATCATTCTTTGAGATCTCTCAAAGTAATTTATTTATTTTAACTGTTTCACACAATGTTACATTTTCTAAGGAAAAGAAACTAACAGCACTGGTCATGAGTGATTTAATTGAAACGCATAAATACTATTGTATAAATAAAAATACTGTACATGAGAAGAAAAAATAATGCAAAGAAACAATACAATCACATTGTTGCCATCCTTATTCAATTAATATAAACAGCCAGATTTTTAGGAAATGTATCATTCTATAAATACTGCACCATGCAATGTGTCTTACATCTCAAAGTCCAAACAGAGAACCGTAGAGGGCAAGCTGGATTTTTACACCACAATAAATTAATTAAAAAAAGATCAAAAGGAGAAAAAGAGATCAAAAACAGAAAGACCATGTCGTCTAGTGCCCCTGCCTTCCCCAGGCGTTCTCTCATCACCCTATGTTCATATCTCCATGGTGCACACAAATAGTCCTGGAGCGTGTTCAGAGCGTGTGCAGAGCTGGTGGAGAGCCAGTGTGCGTGGGGGTTAAAGAAACAACAGTTCGGCTACAATGGGCCAAACTGCAGGCTTTAATTGGATGGTCGATGAAGGGCTTCTCATTAAAACCAGTAGAGCTCCTTCCCTTTCTTGTGGTGCTGGAGACCTGCGGTGCAAAGCAGACATGAGCACAATGGCTGAAAACAAGGAGGACCCATATACACACACACAATCTCCATGGTGGCTGCAAACTCTCTATATAATAAGCACCAACAACTGAGGCCAAACAATCCATTTCCTGCCATTAACCTGTAGGGCATGTGGCTTGTTTGCTTTTAACATAATTCATGCACCTTTCCTAACGTAACATTCTAGAAACTTGATTGGTAATTGCTGGTAAACTCTCAGTTTGTAAAATGAAGCTATGTAACACACATGAAAGCTTCATTTTCAGAACTGGAAGTTTACCCAAAAAAAAAAAAAAAAAAAAGATTTGAAAAAAAAGTGTATTAATTATGTTGAAAGAAGAACAGTTAAAATGCTAAAGCTTAACCGGTAGAAGGTATATTTTGTCTGTATTTTTATGTATCATATTTATGTCTTAAATTACACACATCTTTGTATTTTAGATACAGTTCTGGGGATCTTTCTAAAAAACAGATTTGTGTCCCTTTTACATGTATGTGTAAGAAATAAATTTGATAATGAATAGCTGCTGCTAACTTAATTGTCAACAAAAAAAAATTTACGTTGTGTCCTTAATATTTAACTAAATAAACAAAATATTTTACAATACAACATAAATCACAAACATAATCATAATTTCAAGAAGTGCACTCTTCAGCAACACATTCAATTCTCCTCTTTTTATCACATGATCATATGTTTTGTTACCGTTTTTAGTAGGGTGTGATCTTAGGCAGTTTGTAATATTCATTAGATATTTCTAGAAATATCTTTAATTTATTCATCTGATATAATGTTTAAATGTCACATTTTTAATACAATTATGAATTACAATAACCTCATGCATTTGCATTTTATTTGCCTACATTGGATCACCTTACCTGATTCCATGTTGAGAGCTAGACTCTGTGCCACGTCCCCAGGCGGAAGCAGCCCTGGCCATGTTGCAGTGGGTTCCAGCTTTCCCACTTCATAATGCCCAGGCAGCGTCGGGAGATGAGGCGGCCGGACTGCAGGCATCAGCAGAGGTCCATAGTGGGCATCCAGCCCAGGAGGGGAGTACAGTTCGTGGAGGGGCCGTGGGGCGGGATAGGGCTGGCTTTGAGAGTAGCTCCAGGACTCTGATGGGTGCGGGTGAGCGTGTGAGTGAGACAGACCAGAGTGCAAGGCCTGGGCGTAGGGGTCCATAGCATAGGTGGGAGCACCAGTGGGATCACAGTGGGGTCGACTGGGCGGCGAGGGGTAGTTACTGTCCCAGAAAGATGGAGGGAAACTGCGCCGAGTGCTTGAGGATGAAGCTTCTGATAAGGAGAAAAAAGGAAGAGAGAATGACAAAGAGAAACAAATGGCATAATATTATGAATGGACAGAAACAGGATCAAATTCTTGCCCATAAAATTTATCCGGTCCTTAAAATTTGGGGAACAATTTTTTTTAGCGCACCTTGTTCAGTTAGCTAACAGTCAACTTATAAACAAAACGTCTTTGTAATATGTTAATGTATAAATTTTGCGTTGAAACTAATGGGGGCTTGGGGCAAAATTGCTACCAAAATTTGTGCAAAAAAGGTGCACAAAATGACCCTCATGTGTTTTTGTTTATTTGTTTTATAACATATGATATAGTTAAGTAATCATCTGAGCAAGAGCTATCTTTCCTCAATCAGTACAATTGCAAATGTGATATGGATTTTATAGAATAAACAGTTTAAAAAAAAATTTGAATTAACCGACTTCCATGTTAGGCGCAAGAGTGTCTGTTAATTCTGTATTTTGTCAATGCAAATAGTTCCAAAACAAAGCCAAAAACAGAACAGCTGTGCATCTCTGAGCATCAGCGGTGTTCTCATTCTTTCCCGAATGGATCTGCGTTTTTGAAAGAGTGAATGATTCAATGACACACTCATTTAAAGTGTCTGGTTGAGTGAATGAATCAATTACACATTCAAAGAAGTGGCTGCGTCCAAAATCTCTATTATAAAGTAGGCAAAAACAGTATGTGACAAAAGTAGAATGACTTAACATACTCATAAAAGAATAGTCGAAAGGTACATGGATGACCTACTTCTTCCAGCAAGATTCTGAAGTGTGCATATGATGGACACTTTACTATCCCATGGGCGAGGATTTGAATGGCATTGATGTGATATAACTGATGCTGGTAGGTCATATGTTAATGACAACATGGTGAATGTACAATTGTATGTTCGGATTACATTTTTACTACACACATAGAACCTATACTTTTTAGTGGTCACAAAGCTCTTATTCAGAATAAGTACCTACTCAAGAGCGTGTGCAATTCCAGTGTTTTTTTCCCAGAATTAATCTGCAATTTTGAATGAATAAGTCAATGGCTCACTCGTTCAGACAGTGACCTACCGCAACCTACTGCCAATTTTAGTTTTATAAATGTAGTATTATGTCCTTTGAGACATGAGGTACTTTAACACCGTATTTTATCTTGCTTGTGATGCTTTGCAAACTGTGTGAGGCTATAATTTATTTTCATTTCACATTTCTACATTAAAACATGAATCTCATTTTTGTGTATGTACGCAATTGTCACAGATTTATGGCGTGTCTTGTTCTAATTGAAGTTACTGTTTGCGTTTACAGGTAGAGTAAGCAACTTTGGAGAGGTCAGAAAATAGTAAACTAGCTTTGAAAGCATGAGAATCCATCCTCTCATCAGAGCTCTGTCCAAAGCCACACCTCCTCCAAAACACGTGCACATAAACAGCAGAGTTTGCAAAGCATCACAAGATAAAATACGGTGTTAAATTACCTCAAGTCTCAAAGGACATAACATTACGATATTAATGAACATAAACAACTTACAGAGCTCGTACTTATACCATCTAACTGCTGCAGATTAATTCTGCCATTGATAGTGGTGACAGGAATTTTTTTCTCACTGCTTCTGCTGTTATGGTGACCTCAGGCGAATATGTTGTGTGTTCCCTAGCATCTCTTCCCCAATTGATGATAACTAAATTATTGTGTGAACTATACTAAAACTTCCTTTGGAGTGTTCAAACTTTAATGGGAGTCAGACCCCCCATAATTTGCACACTGGTGTCGTTAGTTATCATATTTTTATAGGTTCAGCTGAGATGACACTGGTCTGTGTCTCATTTGTCCACATATAAGGCCGTTGCACCTTGGACTCTCAGGTCAGGCTTGTCACATGATTTCACATGATTTCCAGCCCCACACCCTCAGATGTCTTTCTGATTGTATCATATGGTGTTCCATTTGCTTCTAAAGAGCTTAGCACACATCACAGAAATACACACGGCCACATGAGAGAGATGAGAGACGGAAAGAGGGAGAGGGAGAGAGAGAAAGAGAGAGAGAGAGAGAGAGAGAGAGAGAGAGAGAGAGAAAGGAGTACGAAAACTCATTAAAGATACACAAAGAAAAGGTCAAGATATTGACAACTAGATTGACAAGAAAATTTCCTTAGTTTTTTGTGTAAACATGTTTGTCCGTTGCGCTCTTGTCTCACATCTTTTGCAGTGTTTCGCACATGACGTGCCATTTTAAAAGCGTGTTGCTCAAGTTAAAAGAGGTTAAACTTTTAAAAAACGTGCCTCAAGAGCTTGCTTTTTCATTCCACCGACATGCATTCTGTGTGAATGGCCCCTAAGACAGTCTCTGTCTGTTCTAAAGGTCTATATAAGGCAGAAGTTTAAACCTGGAGAGCCGCATGTGGTCTTCTTCCACTGTCAGGTCAGCTCCCCAACACCTCCACAGACCTGCAGACCCCTGTCTCCTCGTGCCCCCACCTGTTGTTTTTACTAACCCTCTAACCCCTCGTAGAATGTGGAGGGAGGGGTGAAGTATGTTTTTAGCCGTTAATTTTATATTTAGAATTCTTCTGAAAAAAGACACCAGTGATGTAGTCGTGATCAGAGGAGGGGTGAACGAGCTCCTCATAAATCTGACGCTTGGTATTGTGAGCTGTTTGAACGCGATACGAGCTCGAGCCACTGCGCTTACCGCCACGTTTAAACATAGTATCTGTTGGGAGGCAGGCAGCGTCTGAGAGGCTACATGAAGATGTCACGGGGAGGGAGGGAGGGAATATACCAAAGGTTCATTAAGGTAAACACACACATTAAGCACCACCTTGCATAGCAGACACTTGTGAGATCTGGTATTCAACAAGCTACGCACGCTATCTCACTTGGCGGAACAAAGAAGGGCAGAAAGCAATAGACATTTGTGACTATTTGTCAGTTTACTCCTGTCCAGTCAAAAAGGATTTATTTACCATTTATTATTTATTTACTCTCATGACATTGTGAGCTCATATGATTTCCTTTCTTCTGTAGAACACAGAAGTGTTTTTCTCTTGAAACTTATTGACCCTTTTTACTTTAAAGGGATCGTGAATTGAGAAATCAAATTTTCATTAAACTTTTGACTTGCAAGAGGTCCGTTGTATTATTAAAACATCATGTAAGTTTCAATACTTAAAGCTTCCTTTTTACTCTCAAAATAGCTTTCATTGAAACCAAGCACCAAAAACAACTAGTTTCAGAGTTTGTCACATTATGACATCATAGTGTGACAAAAGACTGCCTCTGCAGAATCAAATCAACGCCTACTTCTACATCATTGCATCTTTGATCCTGCCCACTGGTGTGTTAGTGGGATGAGAAGGAGAGAAGAGAGATACAGGATCATTTAACTAAAAATAACATTACCTTCCAAAGGATCAATGCTAGGAAATTAGTCATTTATTTTCAACTGTGTCAGTAGAGCATTATTTCACCATGGATTCTTTGTGGAGAAACAACAATCTATTAAAACTGAAAATGTTTGTCATTTGCATTTTTCACATGCAGATGACACCATTGTCAAAACAATCACACAGATCCTCGAAAATGAAAACTGCTTAAAACTGCTGCATTATACATGCCAGCCAGCAATTGGCAATGTCGCTTGTAAAGAAACACTATATGCTTATAGACTGAATGTGTAATATGCATGCACATGATGTCACCGTTTTCACAAATTCTTGTTTTTGTAGTTTACATGGAGATGAAAACAGTATAGTTTTCAAAAAGTTACAATTTTGAAACCCATTTTCGAAAATTTATGTTTTTAGGCCTTCAAAACGCTGTTGCTGTGTAAATAAATAGGCAAAACGCATAAAAGATTTTACATATAGGTAACCATGTTAATTGTAATGCCTAATCTGTTATCAGTGATTTCTGATATGATTCATGTCAGTCAGACGTTCTTTGTCTGAAAATTGTTTGTTGCTGTTTATAGGTCGGTAAATCAAGCAGTGGCTAAATGATGAACTTCACTTTGTTTCTCTTAGTAGCATGAAAATAATCGATTTATATTGTGATTAAATTATATAGAGAAAGTGATCGAAGAACCCTCCTTTTATAATCACTGGAGTTGTCAATCAACAGACATGTCTATAATCGACTGCAATGCTTATTGCTGCAAACTGTCTTGCAACAGGATTAGATCTAAATATAATGCTATAATCATAACTTTTCACGATTAGTTAATCTCGACAGCTGTAATGGTAAAAATGTAGAAAATGTTTCTCAGAGAATTAAGATTTTAAGTGCATGTCAGGAAAGATTATAAAATAATAACCACTTATGAACATCTAAAACATTCTTCAAAATGTCTTCTTTTTGTGCTCCTTAAAAATAAGGATTCCAGTGGGTTCCAGGGTTTTCTCAGTGGTGAAATTGAAATGTTTGGGTTCCCCAAAGAACTTCCTGTGAACAGTTCTTTCAGAAAAACATTTTTTAATGTGAAGAATATTTGAATAATTGATCCACTAAAAAGAACTGTTGTAATGGTGGATGTTAAAGGTTCTTGTTGGAACCATCAATGCAAAGAGAGTGCAGAGGAAAGAATGGTGCAGGTTTGGAATGACACAAGGATGAATAAATATTCATAGAATTTTATTATATCTATCAATTCCCTTTATGGTTCTAACAAGCAGCTTAATTCAGTTTCATTAAATTCTAATTGATTTGATTCAGTACAGTTAATTTGAATGCAGATGAGTTGAGATATTTGTGCACACAAATTATTTGCAGTGATTTTAAATTCCTTTTCTGTTTCAGATCAAACCAATAGACACTCTCACCTGTGCTGGGATCGTTGTGCCTCTTTTTGCCCTCTGCCTCCATGTAGGTGCTGAGAGCTCTAGAGAAGTGTTCATCCACCACACTGCTAATGTCCCCTTGGTAGTAGGTGAAGAGGATGCATCGTGAGCTCAGGTATTCTGCCTCCCCGACCTCTTTGTCCTTCGTAGCCTCCTCTATCTGTCCGGCAGAAGGATATGGAGATGGGGACGGACCCTTCGAGCTGGAGCTTCCGGCAGAAACCGGGATGCCCTCTGAGCAGCACGGGACTCCCACGCTGTCCATTGGATCCCTGCAGCGAGACGAGGGGCTTCTGAGACCAAGGGGTGCCTGAGAAAATTAAGTAGTTGAGAACCATTGCGAATGTATGCAACTGCAATCATATGTAACATATATTGGTAAGACCAGGGCTATTTGTCACACAGGGAAGTTACATTCTGAGCAACTATACAGATGTGTGTCAAAAATCCAGTTACACCAGTGACTTTTCTCTAGCAGTCTCTCTTAAATTAAGATTAATCTCTCTCAAATTGGGATTTGTTTTGTGAATTCTATCCTTTATATATATATATATATATATATATATATATATATATATATATATATATATATATATATATGATTTTTTTTTAAATATATATATATTCTCAGACAACTTTCCCCATATAGTATGACAACAAGCCCTGAGCAAAAGGTCACTGTGTTCAGTGAGCTGGATCGTTTTGAGCTGTATTTGTGTGCAATAACGAAAATTATTTGCGCCTATACCGAGAAATGAAGTGTGGAAACTTGCTCACGCACACAGCAAACACTTTTGTCATATAAGCAATAAAAAGGGAGGTTAAAATACACAAAAACTTGCACGTTTATTTCAATAGTAATTTATCAATTAATATGCATGGAAACGTGCTTACCGGTAAAGTGCTGATGAATGCTGAAGCTTTGTGCGCGTACGGTGCGTAATGACCATAAGCCGGGTACATAACATCCAGACAACTCATGATAACCCGCTCGCTCCTCTTGGCTCGCAGGCAACGGAACAGTCGCGCTCTGTTTCACGTGCAGAAGCAGAGAAACGTGTAAGAAAAGTCAGGTAGGACAGTGCAACATCACGGTGTCGGTAAGCAGAGCGCGCGGAGACTGATCAGTGGTCCAGGGTGACGCACACCTGACAGCTGCGCTCGCGGGACTGTGCTTTGGTTTATACCACAGAATGTGCCCAAGACAGAGCTTCACATAACGACCCCTCCCACAACACACCAAGACCACCGACCACCCTCTAAAATGTAACTGCGTGATCCACAAAATGCAGAGCAGGTCCGTGCGTTTGGGCTACTGCACAGGCAACGTTCATACCATGGTTGATGCTGGTCAAAGCAATTACATGATGATTTTGTGAACCATCTTTTTGGAATAGGTATGCATATGTGCAAAATAAATACAATGCATTTTTCAATATCACAAATTGAACAGGAATAGGCCTTAAGGTTTAAATTTATATGAGAGATATACGTGTTAAAAGCATATTGTATTCCCTTCTTCTCAAAATTAAAGTTGCTTAGAAGTAAGTATGTATGCATGTTTAGTTAGTTCGTTGTGCCCCTAAAACATGGACATCAACATTTTAAAATAAGTGTTTTACTTATTTTAATTTCTCTGGATTTCAGCGTTTTTGGAAACATTTTGGATAATATATTGAACTAAATATATAACACATTGGTATTGAGATATTTCAATGCAAAAATCATACATATTGTGCCATTAAAACAGTCACATGTTTCAATTTTGAATGAATCAATGTTTTGTATGAATCTGTTGAGCAAATGATTCAATGGCTTACTCATAAAACAGTTGCATGTTTCATTGCTGGTGCACAGATTAGCTGAATAAATGACTCATGAAGACATTTTATTGAAAAAACAAATCCTGGAGTCTTCAAATAGCAGTTTGGTTCTGGACCCTGCTTGGCTTCAAGAGATAATGACACCATTTTTACTGCAGTTTAAAAATAGTAAACTAAAACCATTAAAAAAAAACATGATTTGAATATATATGTACATATTATATTTTACATTTTATGTTCTTAGAACAATCCCAAAATGCTAAAAGAAGAAAAAATAAGAATAAAACTTTTAAAATCACTTTTTAAAATGTCATTTACCAGCTGCTCAACTACAAAACATCATGTAGTAAATTACAGTTAACTTGCTGCACTGATGAACATTGAAGGGATTTGACTGATTCTCAGGGTGGCACATTGGTGTGAGCTATAGACTGGACACCCAATCCATACCAGCACTTGAGCAAAGAGATTCCTCTCAAATCTACCTCACATTATCACCTTCACTTAAACAAACACGAGGTCAGTCTAACACGCACCTATAAATGCTGTCTCTGTTCCACTAGTTTAGATTAATATTCCAAATCAAAGCTGTTAATGCTTTATTCCAGAAGGAACCTCCTCTAGATCCTGCTCTGTAAACTGTGTCAGATATTCTCTCATATATTAATCTCTTCAGATATTAATATGTGCACATTGGATCTTGAGTGCCAGGAGTTTTCTGACAGACATTCTAGAACGTTAAGAGAATCGTGTAATATTTGCAGAATTTCATCCAGCAGTGTTAAACAGAGAGGAATGTCTCTGAAGTGTTTGCTCGGGGTTGACAGAGGAGATGTGTGCCAGAACTCTATGTCAGCTTCAACCGACCAATAAATTCTAATATAATCGGTTTAAGACCAACTGTTCCCACCATAGCTGTCATTTTTCTTTCATTTTTAATAAATCAAGATATTATAATAATAATTATTATATTATTAGGTAAGATTTTAGGTCCAATTCTCACTATTTACTAATTTCTTATTAGCATGCATATTAATAGGATATTGGCTGTGTATTATTACTTATAAAGCACATATTAATGCCTTATTCTACAGGACTTTATTCTACATCCCTTAATCCAATAATTAAACCAATTAACCAACCAACCAACTAACCAATAACTATCTTAACAACTACCTTAATAACTGTTAATGAACAGTAATTAGGAGTTTATTAAAGGAAAAGTCATAGTTAGTTAATAGTGAGAATTGGACCTTAACCTAAATTATTATTCATCGTTTAAGTAGTTCCCATCTATACGTTGTATACGGTCTGATCTAAAAGTACTAAAACTAAAGAAATAACTTGCAGAACTTCATGTGAATGCATTGTAATGATTTGTAATAACACAACCGTTAAAATATACTTGCACAATTATGGAGTACATTTACGGGAATGAGAGACACGGAAATTTGAGACAAAGTTGGATCAGGCTCCACACTTCTGTCATGAGTACATGCTTAACTATTCCCTACTGGAGGTCAGAAGGTCTGAGACCATTAACCTCTCATTTTACACCCATTTAAAAGACTTGTTATCTGAATGCATTCTGGAGTCTAATCTAATGTCCGTCTCGGCTGAAGCACACTGTGAAACTTTATTCGCACTGCTCTGGGTTTTTTTTGGGATACAGAGGGAATGATGCAATGCCACAGGGAAAGGGGTTGAGAGCTTCAGCATGATGGACAGCTGCTACTGACGACACGCAGCACAGAGTTTAAAACAGACTCTGCACTATGACCACATGTAGGAGGAACCATTTTATATTAATGGCCATGACCAATTGCTCTCTCTTTTTTTTTCTCTCAAAGTCTTCCCAGCAACACATATCACACTCCCCTTCCTTTTTGGAACAGTAAGTCATTTGTCATTACTAAGAAAACAGGTTGTATGACTATATGCGTATACGTGTGATGTCTAGCCCAGTCTGTATCACAATCTCTGAGCCACAGCGAATGACCCCTGATGTAGAGCTCTGAGTGACCAAACTAGGGAACAGAGGAGAAGGACATACGCCCCCCTTCTTTCCTTCTCTCTCTCTCTTTTTCTCTCTCTCTTTCCTTCCTTCTATTTCTCTTTATTCCTGTTATATTCACTGTCCAGGACCATCTTCCTAAGACTGTGTGTGTGTGTTTGTGGACGAGCAGAAAATAAACATTGATTGCATCATTGTTTGGTTTAGACTCTTGATGCTAGACCAAATCTCTCAGTCATAAAACCAAACTGACAACTAAGTCAGGTGATCACAGGGATTAAAATACCATGTAAAACATATTGCAGGATTGTATAAATATGTGCAATAAAAATCACAGGTAGTTATTCATGTTCTGCAAAACTTGAATTAACAAGAAAAAATGACCTTAACATTCAGATTTATTTTTAGTTGAGTTGCTATGAAATACTTAAAGGAACAATATCCTGCATTGTGACATACTGTAATAAAGAACATTTCTAGAATGGAATGATGACACACTAAAGACTATTTTCTGGTGTGGATTGGACGATTGTATTTATTAGTAAGTTCCAGAGGCTGCAACAACATGTTCTTTGAACAAGCATATTGATTGTGTTTGTGACTATGGTTGTGTGGATACAGTAGAGGAGGCAGAAGAAGCCAGGATGGAGCTTGCAGAAGGGCCAGGACGCTGGTCCACGGCAAAGTTAAGGGTGGGAGGAACCATGGGAGAGCCTTGATAGGTGAGACCAGGGCAACACCAGGACGAGACAAAGCCGGCTAGAGTGGAGACCCAGGTGGAGCCAGGGGACTTTGAGTGGGTGACAGCAAAGGTCCTGTAGGGCAGGGTGGAGCAGGAGCGATGAGCAGCCAAGGAGGAGCTAAAGCAGCAGGCGGAGGAACCGAGGACCAAGATGTAGCCGGAGGAAGGGAGAAGCCCGACAGAGCCAAAGGAGTGGAGGGATGAGGCACAGGTGAAAGACTGGAAGTCCGTGGCACAAGCAGAGCGACGACTGACCAAGGTGGAGCCTTGACAAGCATAGGTGGAGTGGTGGGCATGGAGGTCCTAGATGGTGATCGACAGAAGCCGAAGGGCTGAGGAGGACTGGGACTAGGCAGTGCAGGTGGGGATGAACAAGATGGGATCAGATGAAACAGACATAAAAATCAGGAATGGGTCTCTAGGATGACAAAGAATAGGCAGACTTAAAACAAGCAAAGAAAGTGGGAGTAGGAGCCAGAGTGGGAATTCAAGTTCTAACAATTTGGTGCTGGATGCAGAAACAGAAACGGGCAGAAATGCACTCTTCTTGTCAATAAGCAACTCAATCCATTTCATTCCCTATTTACAATGAACTCAAGAACTAAGAACATGAACAGAACAACCAATGTAAATGTTACGAGAACTGACAACAAACAGAAGGAAACAGAGCTTAAATACACATTATCCAACCATCACATTCACAGCTCTTAAAGGTGCCTGTGATGGTGGTGAATGGATTCTAACTTAAGCATCATCAATCAGCAATCATGATTGGCCTTGCTTGTAGCTCAAACAGTAGTGTGTGGCGCTTGCAATGCAAAGATCGTGGGTTCGAATCCTGTAGCTCAAACAGTAGAGCGTGGTGCTTGCAATGTTAAAGTCATGGATTCAATTCTCAGGGAAAGCAAGAATGGATTAGAATGTGTTGAATAATAGATTCATTGTATACTTTAAATGCAATGTAAGTCTGCCAAATGGATAAATGTAAACAGTTGTTGTGTTCAAGAGGTCAACAGATATGCTTGTGATTGGCTACATTGCACAAAACTGCAAAAACTTAGTTTTTTTTAGAAACATTTAACACTCTCCAGAGAGCAAACACAGATTTGCGCTGGATCATTTGCCAAATCTGTTTCCCCAATTACAACAAAAACACCAGCAGTTACTGTATGGGCTGATTTTCCTTCTAAAGCAATAAGAAGCAGCATCAGGCAGTGGTTTGAGCAACAACAAAAATCTACACTAGTCTCAAGTCCGGGGCCAGGAGAAGGCTAAGCTTTGCCCAGTCATACACACACTCCACCTATCCTTGCATTTCATTTAATTCCTAAAAATAAATACAAAACCCTCCCCATACTGCTTGCACACTCAACCATTTATATACAGAGTCAGATCTTGTGAGGGCCCTGAAACAACAGCCTGAATTAGGGCCTGACATGGCTCATCACCAAGGGGGTCAGGGCTGGAGGTTATAGTGTTGTTTGTCTTTTTCTGCTATAGCTCCATGTGTGGCATACAGTTGCTGCATAAGCACACACACACACACATACTGCTGTCTGTTACCACAATGAAAGCAACAAGCAATCTGATTCTGCACTATAATCATAACTGTAGAATAATGTGTTTAACTTTAGATCCAAAATTCTTAATTGTGTTACATAGCAGAGCAGGGACTTTAGATGCTTGATTGTAAGATTGTAAGATTGTATCAAGCTTAACAAATTTGGTTTCAAACTGAACAAAATCCTCTCTGCATCTCCAACATTGATTTTCCCTTGGTGCATCTTAATTGCAATTATGAAAATGTGTTTTAGTATGACTCTTTATGTAACAAGGTCATGCTTTTGAAAGTCCACCATTGTTTGTAAATCTATTTTATTTTATTTTATTTTTTAAAGCAGGGAAGAGAGGAGTTATCACCTTTAACACAGTTCAAAAAAACCTTTATTTATTTTTAACCCATAGGATCATATTTTATTATTCATTCATTCATTTTTTAAGAGAAGTCATCACATTTAACACCAATAATGTTTTACTATTTGTTTTTTGATTATATTTTTACTATAGGATCATATTTATTTATTATTCATTAAATACTTGTTTTATTACTAACATAAATGATCACATTTATAACAGCTATGCCTTTTATTGCCTTTTAACTTATAGGATACATTTTGTAATTATTTAATCATATATTAAATTATACTATTAAGTTTGAAATAATGCGATATTTTTTTTTTAACTTAACTTAATTACTGGTAACGTAAATGGTTAATTGTGCCCAAACAAAGGACTGTCCACCCCTTTCAGTTGCCTTTATATCCATCAAACACTTTCTCCTTGGGCCTGTTTATTAAAAGCTAACCCACTCAGTATGGATAGTACGTGAACAAGCAGCATGGCTGAAGTAACTGACGGGTGCTACATTCCCCCTTTGGCAGCCTGGAGTGTCCCAGCGATGTAGACAAGCAGCTGATGTCATCCTCGGTGTGTGTGTGCATGTGTGTGTTTGTAAAGGGCTAGCAGGAGATTGTCACCCTGCTGTTGAACATTCCTGTCCCACAAGCACAGGAGGGCACTACTGCCCCAGGGAAGGAAAGAAAGAAAGAAAGAGTGAGAGAGAGAAACTGAACTGATTGAAGAGAAGATGCAGTTACAAAGCTGTTGTGTCATATGCTCCAACAGCGATAATTTACTCCGCTGCAGTCAGATGGTGTTGGTGCCTCAGAATGCCAGGATCGCAGATGAGTTCATTTTGCACGCTATAGACGATCACACTGGAACTCAATGTTAAAAGGGCAGTTCCACCAAACGTTTCAGGGTTCTCAAATGCTTCATTATGGTTTTGTGGTTTTTGCTTCCTAGCCAGGATATTTCCTCAGAACACTTCCAGTTTTTTTATTTTATTATTTAATATTTTTATTTTTGAACACCTGAACTTGGATCAGTTCAGCATAAATCATGTTGTTATTTATTCTAATTAAGGAATTCCATATTACGGGATCTATTTGAATGTGCTGCTGTACTGTTTTGAATTAAGAGAGTGATTTATATAGTGATGACATCATAGAGTTCACAGCTATTTTTATTGGCCAATAAACTAGTAGATCTGCCCTCAGCTACAAGAGCTACCCAATCAGAAAGGGTCTAAAATAAGATTAAAATTTTAAAAACAGTTTCAACCAGACTTCTAAATTTATGTAAGAATATACAAATTACTTGTGTTGTCAAAAATGTTAGTGATCCTTGAATCAATTTTTCTGTCAAATAAAGCCTGTCTTTGTGATAACAAGGTCATTGCCCTGCCAACCCCACAGCTCAAACTAAATACTTTATCCAATCATTTTCCATCTCTTATTTCTCACAGGACCCAACATAGAGGACACTAACGTCATCCCTGTGCAATGTCAGTGCGGAACACTCTACTCTGATCAGTGCCATTCATTTTAAATATAAAATTCACCTGTCATCGACCTGTCATGTGCATCAATGAAAGGCATAGCTGTAATGACATCACAGCCATATGACAAATGTTGAACATTTTATGTTTAGGACAAATTACCGAATTTGTGATCTTGTTTTTGAAATGAAGTAAATGTTCTCAATGGTCAGTAATTCATAACTTTGACTTAAAATTACATCAGAACGTTGTGCCAGGAATTGCAAATATGACATTCATGTCATCGTAAAACTAAAAGCTGCCATTTTCTTCCTCTTTTCGTGGTCATTCTATGACACTTGTGACACACATTTGCTTCTGTAGAAAATGTGAGAGAATTTCCTTGTTTGCACAATATTTGTGACCTATTGTCCCACAGCAAAACATAAAATCCAACACAGGCGTTTCACCTTTTCTGTTCTGAAAATAAATGTTAAAAGGGTTCAAGTATAACTAATTTGGTACCAACATATCCACAAAATTTAAACTATACACATCAAATGCTGTATTAAAACCAGAGAGCTAACCACTTCAAATTCACTAAACCATGCATACAATTTTAGAAGATCTGACACTGACAAAATAACAGGCCAAGGATGAAGCTTTAAAGGTTTATAGAACACAAGGTCCACATCTCTTAAAAAATTACAAGGTGAGATCCAGCTACTAATGATTTGTTTTGACAGCCTGGGGCTCACAAATTGGATCAATACTCATTCAGTAAATGGTCAAGACACCATTTTAATTGGTCGTTCATGTCATTCATGTCCCTCTTTGCAGGTTTTAACAGGTTAATTTGTGTATGTGTGTGTGTGGGGGGGGGGGTGAATTGGGAGAAACATAATGGTTGAGAAAATGTATGGCCCCTCACAAAACTGGTTGTATCTAATATACAAAATCCTTGTCCTTAAGGGGAGAAATGGCAAGCAAGTAAAGGGCTGTGGGACCCTCTAAGGGTTTTTCTTACCAGATCTGGATGATGTTCAACACAGCACAACGTTCCTCACAGCATCTCCAGACTCGTTCACATCTGTCAAATGTGCTCAGTGTGAACCTACTTTCATCTGTGAAGAGAATGGAGTGCCAATGGTGAACTTGAGTTCTGGTGTTGTCTGGCAAATGCCAATCGAGCTGTACAGTGCTGAGCTGTGAGGACAGGTAGAGTCGTCATGAAGTCTGTTTCTGACAGTTTGGTCAGAAACATGCATACCAGTAAGCCCCAGTAAGACCACTCTTTTAATATTGTTGTGTAAATTTGTTTAAATTCTTAATACTTAACAATCTTGTACTGAGAAGTGAATCTCAGTTTCATTGTTCCACAGCATGTGATTGGCTGTTCACTGCTGATGTCACACCTAAACTCCTTAGCTCAGCATCAAAGTCTGAGATGATGATCAGCATCATGGTACCAACAAAGCCTTGGTCAAAGCTGGTCAAAGCATGTAAATGCAAGATCACAGTATATCAGGATACAGTTACCTTGAGATACGAGCAAGCCTCTGAGCAAATGTTTGCTTTGAGATACAAGTAAATATATGAGATACAAGCAGCTTACAGACGCCAACGCAAGGTGGCCGTGCACTCAGAGCAGCTCAAGCTGTTCATATGAAAGACAGCCTGAAAAACACGGTTAGGATGTTTATGACTAGGGCACATTTACACAGACATTGGCAGGGAAATGCAAGGTCTTGAGGCGTGAGCTTTTTTAACGAGACGCTGCAGAGACGTGAGCGCAACGGTTAAATGTCTGTCTAGCACATGTTTGCACAGAACAACAATGGAAAAGTAGTGCAGTGGATTGAAAAAGCATGGTCTGTGTGAACAGACCCTTCTGCAAAATTTCCTGAAAATATGTTTAGCAGATCACAGTTTTCCAGATGAAATGTTATTTTACAGAATTGGAGATTCTATAGCCTAGACGCTGTCTATCATTCCCGTTTGAAATGGCTTACCACTCTGTGTTGCTGCTTGATCATACACAAACTTACAATGAATGTTACAAATTAACCAAATGCTATATAGTATGGAAGCCCGTCTCATGTACAGATCATTTATTATTAATGTTATTTAATGATATTATAGATTACACTGACTTTAACGGCTGCTCTGCAGAACGTGTCAAGGTTGCTGTGATCTTACACACTTTGACCAGCGGGTGTCGCTAGCGTGCCTCTCTCTTCTACTCCGCTGGTTTGCGCATGTGTGGAAGTCATTAATGCGAGAAAGTTTCTCATTATTACGAGAACGTCTCTCTTTTGGTATAAAAAATGGTTTTGTTGCATAAACTTGCTGTTTTTACTCGTTTTGATTTAAAATTTGTGTTATTTTAACAAGAAAAGTATTCTAAATGTCTAAATGTTTTGCCACTTGCTTGAGCAACTTAATAAAAATAAGGCATTAAATAACATGTTGTGTGCATTTAGTGTGTTGTATGAAAGATTGTATTTTTCACAATTCTGACAAAACCTTTTTAGAAGCCACTTTATTTTTTTATTTTTTATAAAAGTAATGAATACATTTTGTGTTTGTGGTATACAACTGCAAACGCGGAATTAGAGCGCGTGCTGCTTTTGTATCGCATATAGGCTGCATTTGCATTACTCTTTTTCTTCCTTTTCCTTATTTTGCACTGGTTTCACAATACAGTTATACAATTTTGTGATACCTATTAATTGAATTACTTTGGAGAGAAAGATTAGCCAGCTGTTGTTAAATTCCTGGCATTGTGTATGGACAATGGTGGGTGTGTTATTTAATGCAGAGCATTACTTAAATCACACAAGTGTAAGTAGCCAACAAGCATATATGTCCCATGTTGACAATAAAAATAGATGTATTTTTCGCAAAAAAATAAAAATAAAAAAATAAACAAATTAGTATAATGAAGTACGTCTCTCTATATTTGGTCCACGTCTGCATTGAATTGGACATTATGTACTGACTCAAGTTAATGTGCTGCTTAACAATAGGGACATCTAGTGGCCTAAAGCTGACGGTGCAGATATTATTATTGTGGCTTTCGTGGTCCTATAGTGACTTTTCATAGTTCATCATAGAGCACATAACACAAATACAATGTAAACTTATTATATCATATAATACAGACATTTGTTTATTCCCTTCAATCGCCAAAAAAGCATGCAATTTGTTATTTCATAACTGAAGAACTATTTGCGCAGAGGGAGCTTAAATGAAAGTATCGACCTAAAATTAGTTATGATATTTTATCTTTTAAAAGGCTTGTAATAGCAATCCAAGTTCTGTCATTTCAGGATGAATGTTATAAACTGAGACAAACGAACCAATCTTGTCATTCCATGTTAGTTCAGGGTTAGTCGTTGCGTCGATGTGGCTTATCCTAGATTAAACGATAATAATAAAAATTTGTCAGGATAGAAAGCTGAAATGGGCATGTGAATAGTAAATAAACATATAGTCAATAAGTTAATTGTTTAAAAATGATTGTAATAAATTCAGTTGAAATAATTATTTTCCATTCTGTTTATATGACTTACTGTTTTTTTCTTCATTGTCAAAATGTCTAGGGGAAATTTTCACGGGAGAACGGGAGAACGGGGGGGGGGGGTTAAAACACTTTTTTTATTCATGAAAATAAATCACAACCCCAGTGGGTATTTGGCGCAGCTGTTACAGTAATGTTAAAAACTGTTAATGTCAATAAACATAACTGTTATTTTATAAAATTAATATGAACTTACACAATGTCGGAATTTTTTTAAAGGAATATATTTTCAATTCTTTACGTTTTTATTCATCAAGCGAGAGTTTCAATCTCATGCCATGTCCTTTCCTCGTTGGAAATCGCTAATACACATTATGAATGAGCATAAGATTGAAACTCTCGCTATACTTTCGTTTAATTGAATAAGTTTCGGTTCATATTTCATACTAAATAATCAACATGTTATCGCACAGCGTCCTATGAGTCAGCATGAGCATGGGAATCCAGTGGCTTCTGCAGTCCTATTCTAAACTTTTAATATTTCTAGGATTGTGTGTGTGTGTGTGTGTGTGTGTGCGTGTGCGTGTGCGTGTGTGTGTGTGTGTGTGTGAGGATCCTGTAAAATATGCTTCTCTGAATCATTTTTTACTTTTCTTAAATTTGGCTAGCTGTAGTTTTCACATTGAAATTAACTATTATTGTGCTTTGTGACATTATGAAAAGTCGTGCATGGATAAAATCCACTGGAACAGGATTGTAATTTAAGTCCATTTCTGATTTTAGTGCAAACTTGCAAGCGTTTTAATTAGTTAGATGTTTTAAATATTCTATATGGTCTCTTGGTGAAGTAGCATTGGGAGTGGGGGTGTTTGTCAAAATAATTCAGGAGAGGTAGATATATTTAGACCAGAGGGGAGGAAATCCCCCTTTCCCCACAGCAAATCAACACTGAATGTATGTATAAATGTCCGAGGTAGATTTCCCCGTCGCGCACATACACACCCTCCTCCTCCCAACCGTGTAGCGGCGCTGTACTGCCGTGGATAAATGTGCGGCGGTCGCTCGGCCATGTTGAAGTGAGGAGGAACTGCAGCCCGCCATTGTGTGTCTGAGCTGCAGCTGTAGTGCGAGAGAGAGATAGAGAGAGACGGGCGCAAAGACTCTTAAAACACACGTATTTCCCGTTGACTTTAACCCGCAAACAAAACGCGCAGTATAACACACAGGCTCCGGGGAGAGAGAAATGTCAGCCAGCAGCCTTCTGGAGCAGGTAAACAGAGGCACTTTGTGAACATTGAGCAGAAGTGGCGTCGAGGCGGGTTTTTTTCTCTCTCGCAGCGCGAGTTCAGGCCTGAGCTTCATATAAACCTTCATTTATTCTCCCTCTTTCCTCTCAAAACTCACTCCTTCATGAATCACCTGGACCCAATCCAGAGACCGAAAGGCCAAGCAAATAAAGGTAGGTGAAGTGCTGGCAATCCGTTTTTGCGCTGTAATAAGAGTCTCGTGTCGGTGCTGCTGCTGTTAGCGGGCCGTGTATTCATACCAATTCCGCTATTAAATCAAGCGCCTAAACCAGCTTAAAACAATCTCACGTGGGATTAGAAGAGAAGCGGGTTTTACAGTTGACGATCTGGTTGGGTTTAGTCTGCCAGGAGGGACGAGAGCTTGTGTTTGGAGCCCACGCTAGTTAGCCGCCTAGCACAGGCGAATAGCGAGGCCGAGTGCAGATGAACGCGTGACACTCAAGCACCTGAACACCCACATGCACTCTACTGGAACACTGTTGTTGGGTGTTTATTTCACATGTGATGGTGTAAGTGTCCCACATATACCTAAAGATCGGCATCCTTATCAGTGGTCAAGTGGCGGGGGGTTAAACATTCTGCCGGGAGGAACCTCTTAAGGGGATTTTCAGCACCACACGAAGTGTATCAACCTTTCACAATCCAGTTACACGTTGAATCAGAGCACATGACCACGTGGATATAATGTGAGAGCTTTTAATCCTATATTTTGGTACATTTTCAATGTAAAAGTACTTTATTTTGTCTACAAAATTAGTAAAAACTAATGACTCGACCTGCTGAGAGACGGTGACAAAAGATGGGGAGATACGAAAACCCAGCCAGTATGATTTTAATAAAATACTTAGGATATACTGTACAAATTACATGCACTATACGACAGGTTAAATGCCATACACTTTCAGCGAGATGTAAATGACACCTGAGACTATACTGTTATATAGACAATTAATAAACTAATATAAAGATCTTATCTCTGGCTAGTTTCTCATGTTCAGATATTACGGTAATTAATTTAGCTGAGATTAAATGAACACCTGCATTTAACATGGGTTTTCTGAGTTTAGAAAATTTTTCCAAATTTTAATTTTAGTGTCTGTCTTTGCTTTGTCTCTTAATCATAAAAAATGAATAACATTAGCAGTCATATTATCCTTGGTTTAAAGTTAGGTGATACTTTGTTCTATTCTAGGTTTTTTTTTTAGTCAGTATGATGAATCCACATGCTGAGTTCAGCAGCAGGTGCATTGGTCTGATGGTGCGTTCAACTTTTTTTTACAAGAACGCCACCAGAGTCGTAATTATGAGTTGGATTAATCAGAGTTGGGTGCTGTCAGTGAGAAAGCATGATAGACAATGGATGTAGCGTTTATAACTGATCGCAGGTTGTTGTTTTTTGTGTGTGTCTTTACAGTAAAACTAGCTAAGTTGCTAAACCATCACAAAATATTGTACAACTACAATGGAGTGTGTATAACTATTCAGTATTCAGCACATTCAAAGATTTAACCGAAACAAATGCGAAATGTTCCATAATGATTTTGTAGAAGTAAAGTTAGAAAGCCTTGCTGTTTTCTGTATGCATGGAAAAGGTTATTTTGTCATTTCACTTTAATCAAAGTGATTCGAATGCACTTGACTTTGTAATTGACTTCCCAACTCGTAAATACAAATTTGAACACCATGAGTTTTATTTCTTGGGAGGCACTTCCAAGTTTCCAGATAACATTTCCAGTTTTGCCTTAGATTATGCCTCTATCATTAGGCTGTTGTGTAAAAATAAAAGAATGGTCTCTAACTTTCTGTAACTTTTGCTTTCCAGTGCAAAACGGAGCTGTTACCCAAAAGGATACTTTGAACGATGATGAGTTCGAGCCTTACCTGAACGCTCAGCCTAGACAGGTAGGTCTTGTTTCAGAGCTAAACAAAAGAGAGAAAAAAAAACAGAGACAAAGCACAGGGCAATTGTTTTTGCTGCCTATTCTCTTGAGGGTTCATTATGGCCTGTAATTGCATCCTGCTCTCTGGGCTTTGTTTTCTTTTTTGGGGTGTCACTATGGCACCCAACACTACTGCCAAAGACTGTATTTGAGTTGGTTAAAGAGGTGTCTGAACTTAGTCAAGTCATCCATCATATTATTTACTAGGCATGTGCGAGTGTAGTCGACTACACGTTCAGTTAACTCATTGTCTTGGGTAACACGATGGAAACAGTCACACGCCTCGCTACATAAATCAGCACTTTTGAGCCTCTAGAAGGGAAGCGCACCACATTAGTGACCTTATTTCTAGTGGCATTCATTATGAATTAAGTTCAAATCCCATAGATTCAATATTTTAAATATATCATTAATGTATTTAAATGTGTCTTTGACTGCCTTCTGAGGTTTTTCTTACTTTTAGACTACTGTTACAAAACTTAAGTTTAAATGACTAACAAATTAGTCAAAGCACACATCCCTATTATTTACATGGACAGATATTTAGCAGCCTATATTTTATTTTGTTGTTTTGTCACAGGAAATTGTGCAAAATACGGCGCAGTTTACCAGGAAATGATGAATGGTGATTAAGGAATGAAATGATCATTAAGAGTTACATTTGTTCCTGTCCAGACATTCTATAATAGAATTATTCAAATTTATTTTCCCCAATTTATCAGTCCTTTCATTAATATATTCTGAAATAAATGGTTTTCGGGCAATGGTTGTCTACTCAGAAAAATGGGACACAAATAAATAAAGGGTCTAGTATTCACTCTATCAAAGGAATGCTGGGATCTTTTGTAGGGAATCTGTGCCACTGTTGCTTTCACAAAGCTGATTGCTGGTGTTGAAAATATGAGCAGGCTGTGTGCCATGAAGGGGTCCCGTCCTTGACCAGTCTCAAATGGTCTTCTCAAAGACCAAATGTTGTCTTAACATTTTTGAGGAGATGTCTTGTTACGGTTAGCAAGGCTCAACAATTTATATTTCCTGCTGTACTGACCCAAGGGTGCTTTTATCAGATGAGTTTTTGTTAAGTCAAGATCAGTTGCATATAAAGTACTGCTTGGGGACAGTGAGCATTGAAAAACAGTTTTTGAAAAGTTTCTTTCTGAATTTGATTAGTAATTATAATATAAAATTTATAATTTACATTTATATTTCGCAGAACAGAACTGCATTTATTTGAAATTGTGTAACTCTTTACTATTATTTGAATACTATTTTTGCTAAATCTGACCCAAAACTAAACAGAAGTGTGTATGAAATGATTGAAAAAAGGTTTGACATTTTTAAGTGTAAATTAACTTGTATGTTTTAAATTGCATTGGCCAGTGAAATTGAGAAGGCAAGTAATGATCTGAAATATGGGATTGCACTAGTTGAATAAATCCTTATTCAAGCCCTTAACTTCACCTCCTTTTATCTTATTAATCATTACTTGCTTTCAAAACAGCACCAAGGTTAATGGAAAGTGGAGAATACATATATATATATATATATATATATATATATATATATATATATATATATATATATATGTATGTGTGTGTGTTTTAATAACTGAATGACTTTACATTTAATTGAAATAGTAGAAAATATTTCCTTTTCTGCTTGCCACTAATGTCACTTTACATTAACCTCCACTGTTTAATTATTTTTTGTATTTGTTTGCATTTTAAGCTTGTGCTGTTGACATCGTCATATTGATCATTCATATATTGTTCTTGTTTTGCAGAGCAATGCCTATACGGCCATGTCCGACTCCTACATGCCCAGTTACTACAGCCCCTCGATAGGCTTCACCTACTCTCTGAATGAAGCAGCATGGTCTACAGGTGGTGACCCCCCGATGCCTTACCTGGCCTCTTATGGACAGCTTAGCAATGGGGAGCACCACTTTCTCCCAGATGCCATGTTCGGCCAGTCTGGGGCACTGGGAAGCAACCCTTTCCTGGGACAGCATGGCTTCAACTTCTTCCCCAGTGGGATTGACTTCCCTGCCTGGGGGAACAGCAGCTCTCAGGGACAGTCCACACAGAGCTCAGGTTACAGCAGCAGTTACGCATATGCTCCTAGTACGCTAGGAGGCGCAATGATCGACGGACAGTCTCCCTTTGCAGCGAATGAGCCCCTCAACAAGGCTGTGGGAATGAATAGCTTGGATCAGGGCATGGCGGGGCTTAAGATTGGGGCTGGGGACATGGCTCCTAAAGTTGTTGGTTCTGGACTTCCTGGAGGGCCACTGAGTCAGGTGTCTGCAGCTCCCACCATGCCTCCCGCATCCATGGCGCCTGCAAAAACCGCATCTTGGGCGGACATTGCCAGCAAGCCGGCCAAACCACAGCCTAAGCTGAAAACCAAGGGGGGACTTAGTGGGACAAATCTGCCACCGCCTCCGATCAAACATAACATGGATATTGGGACTTGGGACAACAAGGGGACTATGCCTAAACCAGCAGCCCCACAGCAGAGTCCCCTGCCAACTAACGGACAGCCGCCCAATCAGTCGTCTCCTCAACCAGGTGCTACTGCCGGCGGAGTGCCGCAGCTGCCTCTTAGCAACGGACAGCTAGGGCCTCCTACGGGTCAACTTGGGCAGCACCCTCTTCCTCCAGGTGGCCAGCCGGGTGCTGTCCCACCTCCACTATCCCAGGGCCCTACCGCTCCCCAACCCTCCCAGCCGACCCGCTGGGTGCCTCCGCGTAACCGTGCCAATGGATTTGGGGATGCAGCGGGTGGTCCTGGCCAATCCCCTCCAAATTCAGGAATGGGTGGCGTTACTGTGCCAGCAGAGCCTCACCCAGTTCTGGAGAAGCTGCGCATGGTGAACAACTATAATCCCAAGGACTTTGACTGGAACCCTAAGCACGGTCGCGTCTTCATCATAAAGAGCTACTCTGAGGACGACATCCATCGCTCCATTAAGTACAATATCTGGTGCAGCACAGAACACGGCAATAAGCGCCTGGACGCTGCGTACCGTTCGCTTGCCAACAAAGGGCCCCTCTATCTGCTCTTCAGCGTGAATGGCAGCGGGCACTTCTGTGGTGTGGCTGAGATGCGATCGCCCGTGGACTACAACACTTGTGCAGGCGTGTGGTCGCAGGACAAGTGGAAGGGTCGTTTTGATGTGCGTTGGATCTTTGTGAAGGACGTTCCCAATAGTCAACTGAGGCACATTCGTCTGGAAAACAATGAGAACAAGCCGGTGACCAACTCCCGTGACACACAGGAGGTTCCGCTGGACAAGGCGCGTCAGGTGTTGAAGATCATCGCAAGTTACAAGCACACCACCTCCATTTTTGACGACTTCTCACACTACGAGAAACGTCAGGAAGAGGAGGAAAGTGTGAAAAAGGTAACCTGCCATGGCCTTGCTCCATCAGGAATATAACGCTGATTGTCTTAACCAGTTTTTCACAAAGTTATTTTGCTAATGTCTTTCAAATTGTTAAATATCAATTTTGTCCTTTTAATATTTTGCATCTGAAATCATACCTATTGTCCTTTTACCTCCTATAATGCCTGTTTATAAGAACAGTGCTGCTTTGTTGACATCAGTAACTAAAGAAATACTGCAATTATACAAACACCATCTACTGGTCCAGAGTAAATGTGCATTTTCGTTCATTCTGTCTACAGTTTTGTTTTGTGCATGTCTTATGAAGCATAATTTAAGTCGTATCATTCTGTTTTTGCTTTAAATATCGACATTTAAACAATCAAATTAATTCTAAAACAATGGCTCCTGCTATGTTCAAGCACGTGCGATCAATTCATTAACTGGATGAATTTCTGCTGAATGTTTTTTTTTTTTCTCTCTCCATGCAAGCAAAGGTTGAGGTTCAGTCATCGTATAGATAAGAACAGTTGACTTTTTATTTTATTTTTTTATTTGCAGAAAATAATCATACAGGTTTGAAACAAGTGCATTTTTTTGGGGGGTGAACTATCCCTTTTAACTCATACTGTAGAGTTCATACAGTTTAAATCTTAAAACCTATTAAAATATTTATTTCTATCTTTTTCGGCTAAATTTCTTATTAGTGGGACATCTACCAGCTTAAATCCCTATAACCCCTGTTATATGTTTTATTTTATTCATTTGCCACACAATCAAAATCATGTGAGAATGTTTTAAATGGCACACGAAGACTGATATATTACATGGGTGTGATCACTTTCATTCTGCGTTTCCATGAATAATTTATTGATTTTGTTTTTTACTTTACTGTCTTTGTTTGATATAGGATATCTTTCTCTTGATGTTAGTTTGTGGTGACCAGCATTTATTTTAGTTGCCTGACAGCACGTAATTATGTTGTAACAAATGAAAGCCCAGCCCAGGTTCACAGTTCTTTTTCATAGTGTTTACACTAATGGTTTTTCTGCCGCACATTTGTGGTGCGGTTGCAGCAGTTTTTAGTTTTTTTTTTTTTTTTCGTGGATATGGATGACATGAATTATGGCAGTAAAGCTCCAGAATAGAGTTCTTATTACAGTTCTTTTTTGTATCCGTGGGTTGACATACACATTTTAGCTCACTGAATGTTAGTAGCGAGGCATTTGTTCTGTTTGGATATGCGGTTGCTTTGTGTGTTGTTTTTCTGAAATGTATTATGAAGTGAAATGATGCGTTATAAAGTGAAATTATTTCAATTGAATGCGTTCTAATGTTCAATTACATCCCCTTTTTCCTAAGAAATACTGGCACTGTGGTTCCCTTTCAACTCCTTATAATATGTAGACTTGTTTTGATATTGGCTCAAAGTAGAATTTTATTTTTTTGTGTAGAGTAACTCTGAATAAACCCTAAAGAATACTTATTTTTTTTAAATCTGTGTATGCTAGAGTGTACAAATGCGTAGGTTACTCCATTTAGTAGCATGCGAGCACAGGTAGTCGAAAGATTCACTTTGTCCAGTGTCTGTCTTTGCTTTCCTTTAAAATTGTGGCTCTCATAACTCCCTCAACCAGCGCTTGTTGTGGCAATCAAAGTCAGGTCCTCCTCAAAAATCTGGTCTCCTTTGGCTCAAATTAATTTTAATACATGGCACTCGTTAGTGCTTGATTATGGTTCCTTCAAAATCATCTTATGATATGGTTTGAACGATGTAATCTATTAAATCATTACCATTAATCACTGTATTAGTTGGCTTATGTACTAGCATTGCATACAGATAATGGAATTTGTCCTGATAGCTTAATTTATACATGCTTTTACACTCGCCCTACAATTATTGTAAAAAAAGAATGTTCAATTATTCACTTAATCGGCTGCTTTAATTTATTAATTAACTTTATCATATCCATATGACTTGCAGAGTGATGAATCATTCAGTCAGGGTTTTTTTTCATGCAGTTACCGTAACTAAATGGTTAATGTCTAATGGTTCACTCTGTCTGTCATCTAATATGTGAGCCAAATATATTTATTTGTATTGTAACAAATACTTAGAATTGTACATTAGTAATGGTTTGACATTTTCAAAAGCTGAAGTGAATTGCCTTATTTAGTTAGAACGTGTTACACTATTTTAACTAATTTTAAAAGCTGAATAAGCACAGCCTATAATCGGCGATTGGTTTATTTGAACAATTACAACAGTGACTCATACTATACATAAACCTATACTTTTTTTGTTAGATTTAATGTTTAGTCATTTCTGGTAGTTGTAGACCTGATTTTGAAGGAAGACCCGATTTGTCATAAAACCAGTATTTTGTTCAGTCTCTAGATCTGAAATAAAAGCCTGGTCCAATGTTGCCACCTTGTGGAACAACTGATTAATGCGAAATGTATGTGCATGTTACCTCGGTATATACAAGTGCATTTTTATGGACTCTTGCATGTAAAAACGAGCTATACTTTGGGCTTAAACGAGGGGTTATCTCAGTGTTTGTCCTTCTACATTCATCACTCAAGCAGAGCGGCGTAATCGTTAAAAGATTGCAATCTCATTTCAAACACCCATGCAATTTTATATTTAACGTTTATATTAACCAAAAGTCACAGTGGAACGTTCAAATGTGCTTTTGCACTGCAGCTGTATAGATGCGAAGCTGCTTCACAAACCGAAATAACAATACTGTGTGATTGAAAAGTTACAAAATGCCTATTTGATTTGTTCTGGTGTGATTTGTCAAAGGTTAAATAAATTCAAGCAAATTAATGCCATTTAAGAATGTGGGTATTTGAAATGTGATCTTTAAACAACAAATTGGCACGTCCTATTTTGAAAGTGAAATTTGGAAAAATTATTGCGGAGGTTACATTGTTACATCAAGTGGTGATAAATCATTTAATTCACCATTGAATCATTTATGTATGTAATTTTTTTTTTTTTTTTTTTTATTCTTTCCCATTTATGAACAGCTGGACACTTAAATAGTTTGGTCCAAAAGTATTGAGTTTAAATCTTTTTATGTAATTGTTACTGTCATTTGTCAAAGTGTAGTATACAAATATTGCTGCTTTTTTTGTCACATTACATGTATTTGTTTATTGGCATTGCAAAATTATTTGACTAAACTCCTATTTCCCATTTGTGCAGGTGGAGGTTCAGGGGAGTGACCCATACTCCAGTAACTCCAGTCGAAGCCACTACAGAATGCAGGTGATGCATGTTCCATATTCTGTGTAAACATTCATATTGTCTGTCAGCGTTCTTGTAAATTAGATTGTGAGCTCATGTCTGTTTACCCAGCAGGCCCTGCTATTAGACATGTTTGTCAACTTCAATGTGCTTTAACAGGCATTTTTGGCAGTATTTTGCCAGTACACTTGTTGGTAAAAATGTTTTGATAACATTAACTGGCATTAATTGTTCCTCTGGGAACACTTAAGATGAATTATTTAACTTGAAAAACTAAAATGCCTAATGGAACCCAAAATCATCAACACTGAAGGCTAGATTCAAAATCATACCAAAAATTGTCACAGGCTGATCAAACTTGCATATTTGAAGTTCATAATAGTGTCTCACAATACAAGTCAATATTGTGTATGGACCCCACATACCTGTATGCACTCACAACAACATCTGGGCATGCTCCTGATGAGATGAATCATGTTCTGGGGGATCTCCTGCCAGACTGGATCAGGGCATCAGTGAGCCCCTGGACTATTTTTGCTGTGTCTTGACTGCTGCGACGCATAATGTCCCAGAGTTTCTCAATTAGATTCAGGTCTGTGAGTACCACTCGGTCATCTTGAAACTGCCTACACACTCTAGCCACATGAGGCCAGGCATTATTCACTGCACTAGCATAAGGTCTGACAATGGTTCTGAGGATTTTATCATGTTACCTCACCATTGACTAGCATGTGGATGGCTGTGTAACCCTCCAAAGATGTTCATCCCCAGATTATTACTGACCCATCACCAAACCAGCCTGGATTATGGATGATGTTGCACACAGCCATAACGTTCTTCACAGCATCTCCAGACTCTTTCTGAATGGGGCGTCCAAGGCCGACTTGCTAATTCTGGTGTTCTGAGCTGTGAGCACAGGTCCCAGTAGAGGATGTCTGGCCCTCATGAAGTCTTTTTCTGAAAGTTTGATCAGAAACATGCACTACTGTACACCTGCTGGAAGTTATTTTGTAGTTCTCTGGCAGTGCTGCTCCTGACCAAAAGGAGCAGATACTGGTCCTGCTGCTGGATTGTTTACGTTTCCTTGTGTAATGGCCTGTCTCCCGGTATCTCCATGCTCTTGAAACTCAGCCTGGAGACATACCCAAACCTCCTTGTAACCGCACGTATGGGTGTGCCATTCTAGAGGAGCAGGAGTGCCTGTGCAGCCTGATTGGGTTGCAGGTGCTGACAAATCCATCAGGAAGAATAGTGAGAGAAATTGTCTATGGTTATCACCTCCAAAATCATTACCTTTTTGGGGGTTATCTTTTCTGGGTTTGTTGTGTAAGAAAACTGACCGTGGAAGTGTAATGGAAGGTTGACAGACAAGAGTGCGGATTATGAACACATAATGTATACACCTATATCATAACTGCAAACTCTCAATCAGACAAAAGTTATGTATCATAGCGAATGTATTAATATTTCCAATAAACACACTTTTGGACTAAAAGCTCTTCTAAACGCTGTTCAATTAACCACAATAAACCAGAGTAGATGAATATGAATACGTGTTCTATTAAAAATATCAAAGCACTGCTTGATAATTTAAGTCAGGTGAGCAAAATAAAGAAATGAATGTCGCTGCAACAGTTTTGTAAACCATGATCAAATGTCGAACTATTTAATATTTCTAATGATACTGTTTGTCCAGATCAAGTAAGAGTGTCATGTTATATCGTGCAGTGAATGTTGAATAACAATAACCCGGGGCCGCTGGCGACCTTTGTGTATAAAGGGGTCAAATTGATTCAATGTTACTGGCATTTTACAATGGATAGATTTCCATTTTAGTTGTTCTTTTGCACTTTCTATTCAAGAAATCCTAAAAATATTGTGTAAACCACAATAACTTGAGTTGCTGTTTTCAACACTAAGCAAATCGGTATATTTGATAACACTGAAGACTGGAGTAATGATGCTGGAAATTCTGATTTGCGATTTACATTTTAAAATGTATTAAATGTTTGTACAGTTTTTTTTTTTTTAAATGTAGCATAGTGTACGATTTTCAAAACACAATTACCAACCCCAAACTTAAGTTTACTTTAAAAGACATTTAAGTACAATTTGTAATCTGTTAACCTGTTCTTCAGTATTAAATGTCTAAATGGATCGGTCATGTTTTTATAGCTATTTAAGTAGCGTTGTTAACTCTTTGTAAAAACTTCCTTGTGTGTAATTGAATTGCAAGTAGCCTACATATTAATTTGAATGTTATAGGAATAAACCAACTGGGCTTTCCTGTATAGTGTACAGAATTTATTTTCCCCCTTGAAGAAACTTCTATGCACTGTACCTGATTGACTGGGGCATATCTTTTATAAAATTGAATTGCAGGCTTGTGAATTAAATTCTGAAATTTGTCAGTTCACATCCCTATAAGAGTTTAATATTTAATCTTGACAGAATTTGCTTTCACAATGACTTCAACACCCGTTGTTTACTGTCTGTTTATTCTCTTTTGCAGGATCGTCAAGGACGTGTGAAGTAACAGACACCGCTTTGGGCAAAAGACTGACAGGCCCTATTTTCTTTCCCCAATCTTACAACCAGATATTTTCAGAAATTATTTTGGGGAAGATTTAACCAAGGATTCAAAAAGAGGAAAAAAAGAAACTAAATGAAGACTCTGATTTCTGTTGACCTAAAAGACTTACTTCGAACTCGTAGTAAAAGAAAATGACACGATTATTCATAGGACTACAACTTAATTCTATAGGATTCTAATAGTGAACCCAGTACTTCCCACTTTTTGTGGTTCCATTTTTGTTCTGCTGCCTCTTCTTTACTCGTTGTTTTGTTTTTTTACAGTCCAAGCACATGGCTTTGCTTCTCTCTTACTATCTTATTTTCTTTTAAACAAACATTTGAGTTCTAGTGTGCCTGGATCCAGTATAGGCAGTACGCCCCCCTCATTTCTCTGTTAACCCCTCTTTATTGGAGCTAAAACCATCCAGTCAGGACGTGCAACGATCGTCGTCTTCTCAGTGGATGTTCCATTGTTGGTTAATTGGCCACTAGTCCTTACAAGTCCCGTTTACCTTCTGAGGAAAAAAATAAAGTTTACCAAGATTATAAAATGGAAAATTGTAATTAAAAAAAAATTCTAATGAATGTTCAGGAATGTCCTGAGTTTTTTTTTTTTCCGGTTCCTTTTTTTTATTATCATTTTTATAAGTGTTTGGCAGGGCACGGTAAATGGACAAGCCAATTTGTTGAGTTGAGGCTTTTGCTCATTGGATCAGTTTTATAGTGTACAAAAGGGGGGCTGTGTTTGAGAGTTGTAAGGTTATTTTCCATTTACTCCTTTTTCTTCTGCAAGTTAAAGATAAATTGTTGCTATGGGCTGCTCTCCTCGTTTTTTTTCTTCTTTTTTTCGTCTTTCTCTTCAGTTTAAGTCTGCATTGAGGTGGGCCTTGCACCCTCTCTTTCTCATAATCAGTTCATTAAAAATAAATGTGGTATACTCGGCAGAACTTGTGTGTTGCATTTTCCCCCTCGTTTGACTAAATACTACGTCATGCACTAACCGATGTCCCAAACAGCCTGGTCCGCCCTCTACCCAGCAACCACACTCCTATCCTACACTAGCTGCCTGCGCACTTCACCCCTTCTTCTACTTTGTTCATGTCAGTGCATTAAACAACTGCAAAACTGCTGGCATTTAGCAGTGTCTGAATAAAGATGCTGCACAAAACTTTAAGTGTGTTTGCTTTCTGAAGAAGTAGGTTGATAGTTCAAAATTGTGTAATGGTACCTTTTTGTTTATTTTTTTATTGGCACTCTTTAGGGTCTTTTTTTACCTGTCCATGGCCATCTGCTCAATTTCCATTTGTCACCAGCACACAATACACATTTCTTGTCAGGAAGCAAGTTCAAACCTTTTGAGTGTTTGCCACCTTAATCAATATTTGGGCTTACTATGGTGTACTAAGTAACATTTTAATCTTATATTTAAAATGGCCAAGAATACTGCAATTTGCTGTTTGAGCCAGGTTTCCAAGAAGAAAATGCTTGTGGAGTTCTCACAAGGGCTGAAATGTGTTTTATGGATTTGGTTGATCTCCCATGAAACTACTTCATTATTTTAAACCGTGAAATATGTACTAATTCTTCACAAAAGAATGCGAGCAATTGTGTGGTTTAATTTGTGATATTGCTTTACCTTTATAGAACAGAAGCACTTTCTTAATTGGCCTTTCGATGGCGCTGTTTCCAAATCCAACCTGAACGTGGATTTTTTTTTTTCTCGATTGTGTAAAAGCTTGTTTTAGAAAATTGATGCATTTTTTTTTTAATAGTTTTATGAAATTAAAATGCTTTGTTGCATGTCAGTGTAAAGGGATGCAGAGGGTGGTGTCTTATAGCGCTATGGTTTATGGGATTTGTAGTGCATTCTCTGCATCCCGTTACATTCATAGATATATAAAGGTCTTTATAGGTCTATATTTACCTCAGTATCCTTATGCCACAAAGGGTAGTTTTGTATTCGCCAGGCAAACGGGTTAATCCCAAAATGGCGGCACCAGGTAGAATTGAACAAGCTTGTCCAACAGGGGGCGGTAAAACTTCACTTTTCATGCTCCTCCCTAAAGGTTTGATTGAATGAAAGTAACAAATCGCATTTATGACATTGTTAATTTGACGTTAAAAACAATGTAAACTGTTTGTTTTATTCCCTAAATCTGTGACTAGATCGATGCGTTTCAACACAATATCCAGCTACTATTAACTTGGATCACTAACTCTTAAAAAGCGTAGATCATTCAAAATGAAAGATCTGTAATTATTTTCCCCTCCTGTTCCAAGCCTGACTTATATTTTTCCTTCCTTCCTTAGGAATTTAAAGATTTAAGAAATATTTCCGCTTTTTGTCCTTATAATCATGATTGTAGTAACCAAAAAATGACCGAGGGTGGGTGAGAAAATTATGGGTGATCTGTCTCTTTTCCACATTCTTAGAAAAGATAGCTTTAATATAGATTTTATATATTAGATTTAATATTACAGATGCATGTAAATAAAGACACGAAATGTTTGTTTCAGTATATGCATTTATTTGTCTAATTTGACCACAATCATAAGTCAAAGAATATCACATTGCCCTATACACACAAAAGTATCAAATATAGGCCATATTTTGAAGGTTTTGTCACCCTTTTTTATATTGCATTTCAGTGTCCACACCAATTTCACATTGTTTTATGTGGTAAACTTACCAGAGACATTTCACACTGAAGATTGGACAATTTAAAATGTAACTGTCCCAATGGTTTTGAGCTTGGGTAATTTGTCAAAGGCCACAGTGTCACAGCCATCAATCAATTAAATCTTTTAATTGATGACAGCTCAGAAATGAAAAAAAAAACAAGTGTTTACAGCAAGCTTT
This sequence comes from Rhodeus uyekii, assembly GCA_037043235.1. NCBI lineage: Eukaryota > Metazoa > Chordata > Actinopteri > Cypriniformes > Acheilognathidae > Rhodeus > Rhodeus uyekii. Next base: position 4,232,709 of record JAWRVZ010000002.1, on the reverse strand, counting down.
ATATGTTTGAGTCTTTAGTTTAGAATAATAATAAAAATATTAGCCTGTCTATTTTGGGGAACTTTTGTGTGTGTACAGGTTTGGCTTTGCTTGTTAGGGCCAAATGTCCTCACTTTAGATTAGATTAGATTAGATTCAACTTTATTGTCATTACACAAGTACAGGTACAAGGCAACGAAATGCAGTTTAGGTCTAACCAGAAGTGCAATAGCAGCAAGTGCAGGATATATACAATGGTTGCATAAGTGCAGGATATGGAGATGTACAGGATTTACAGGTAATATGTACAATGAATATAAATATACAGATGGTTATTACTATGACAGGTGAGTGTGTGCTATAATGAAATATTATGACAACCGACTAGTGAGGACAATTTACTGGTTGCCACTAGTTAAAACGATTTATAAATAGTATATTTATATTTAGGGTTTTGTATATGATTCTGTGATGGGTAGGTGTAGAGGGAGGGGTTGGGTTAGGCGTTGGAAGCTATAATTAACCTAATATAAAAATCAGTGGACGTCTATACAGTGTAGGCCTACTTACAAATATAGTGAAACAAATGTGTGCATGGATGATATTGGGGTTGTTTTGCGTATGGGGGGGGGGGGGGGGGGAATAAGATGCAGCACATGGCTCAACCTCCCGTCTGTCTATATCGTGCCGCCTGAGGGGCCCTTCTCTGACCTCGGCCTCTCTCTCCCCAGGGACCCCAAAACCTCTTGGGATCCCCAGACAACATAAAGGTGGGGAGGGGGGGGGGGGGCGGCACGTGTCTCTGAGACATTGGTGGTGTGTGTTTAAGACAGATGCAGTCTAGTCTGTCCCTGTGTCTAATGTTCTCTGAAAATAAAGTCTGCTTGTAGCTTCATAGCAAATCTGATGTAGGTCTATTGATGTTTATATTATGGGGTGCCTTAGGTTTTTTAGAAAATCATCTTAAAAAAATGGGAAAATTCTTATTAAACTATTTAATTTGTGGATGAAAAAGCCTTAGATGTGGGGTTGTCCTGCATAGTTTTAGATCAGTCGCTATAACAGTGCAGGTCACAGGAAAGTCTGCAGCGATTTTCAGGCGTTTAGATCATATCCGTGTAGCCGCTGATAACAGGCTGCACCTGAATAACAAAGAGATACAGGCCTGAGCACAATCAGTCTCGGTTTTAAGAGCAATAGATGTTGTGAATTTTCGATTTGGGTTCTTGTATCCCAGACAGTATTATCGCGTTTTATCCTGTTGCCGTTGCCGTCCGGATTGTGCGCGGGGTGAGGGGCGAGGAGCGCGCGCGGCGTTTATCAGTGTGTTGACAGTCGAGCAGCCGCATGCGTTCAGCGCATTATCAAGAGCGCGCGCGTGTATTTTTGCTATTAGTAACGCCTGGCCATGTCTGCAAAAGATGTCATTTACATAATAAAATCATTTCTGTACTACATCGAGGGACCGATTTATTTCAAACGAATATGTATATATGGAGGTCGAACGAAAATATGAAAGGGTCCGTTTAAATGTCATTTCAATAGCATAAAATAGTATATTTAACACAAGTTGAAAATTAAACAGACAAATAACACGATTTTAATTTTAAAAAGATAAACCATCTGAATTTAGGATCATTTATTATGCAAAGCCTTGCACACGTTGTGTATGTTTCTCTAGATTTAAATGATCGTTAACTTATTAGCTTAATAAGCATCGATTATTTTCACATTTATTTCAATGATAAAAAGATTATCCGAATTAGTTAATTCAGAATATTCATGAATTGCTCTTAATTTTTTCAAATTGACGTTAAAATAATCTTAAGTATATTTGTCATATCTGTTTTCCTCTGTAAAGGATTTTGAAAGACTAGGCCTAAATAGAAATATACGTGTAAATATATATATATAGCCTATATTATATAACAAAACAAAAAGCAAAAACACATTTGTTGATATAAGTGATTGTTTTTGTGCAGAGACCGAATATTAGACACACTGAAATTAATTTTTTCGAAACTTTTTAATTACAATCCTTCTTGCATCAGAATTAGGCTAAATTATTCTTTCATCAAAAAAAAAAAAAAGTATTTAAAATGTAAGTTATTTTACTTATTGGTTGTGGTCGAATTCAGGAGTATGACACGTAACCTGGACACGATCAAAGTGCGAGTTCACGTTCCTCTCAACCTAATTCATAACCGCAATTTTCAAATGTTTCTATTATTTTAAAAAGAAAAAATTCTATACTGATTTGCAGAAGCCTTTTTAGTAATAATCGTGCAATTATTCTTTATTTGGAGTCGTCAAGAGGACAAATGTGAAGTGTGGAGAGGGGAAAATGCGTCTCAAAGGTTTGTAAGTTATGCGAACAAAAACAATACTCTGTGTAAATGCATAAAAGCGTAAAATGCAACACCAGCAACGTCACGTGCGGTCTGGATGACTGTCAAAGTGATTGATATTTGCTTTTATTGTCTTCACAGTTGTGTGTTCTTTCGACAGAAGTCTAGCCTGAGGGGCAGAGCCTCATCCCAGACCCTGTTTGCCTTTCTTTTGTGAGTAAAATTCATCATTAGTCATAAATAAATAGGTAAACTTTGACCCCTCTAAACATCTGCGCCACGTGCCAAGAGCAGAAAGGTGATTTATTACTGGCAGTTTGAAGGGACATGATTTGAATGGCAGAAGCTGGAGGATGGGCCTTATGTGTTGGTGTTTGTGTTGTTTTCCAATGTCCTATTTAGTATAATACTGTACCAAGGATTTCTTTTTTTTTTTTTTACACACTTAAACACCCCCTGATCTTTCTATAAATTCACTGCGTCACAAATTTGGACAATGGTGTCAGAAATGACAAATAATCTATTATTTTTTTGAAAAAATGCAAAATTCTATGGCCGCTATTTAAAGCTCTTAATCCTATGCTCACTACACTGCATTTGCATATTGCACTCCAGTGCTTGTAATGATTGCTTGTGTTGTGAAATGTAGGTCATAATGCAACCTTTGCAGTTTTTGCCTCTGAGGCATTTTCAGAGTATTGTCACTAAATATAATCTCATGGTTTGGGAGAGATAGAGCCATGAGTTTTCGTAAATCATGTGTATTGGGCCCTGTGTTCACGTTTTTTTGTGCGATGAATATTCGTTGGTCTACTGAAGTGTTTGCGATGTATAAGGGGAGCTGCTTCCATGATATTGCCGTGAATCGGTTTGGGGATGGCAGTGGGATGGTGCATTGTATTATTTTATTGTGTACATATGATGTCTAATATGAAAGCACGGTTGTAGTGACCGTACTAAACATGACTCGGTCACGTCGATCGGTCGCTCAGGTGAGTGCTGCTGTTGGCTTCTCTCTTGGCATTCACCGCGTGCCTTAATTGTATTGAAATTAAATCAAGGTCCACTGTGAACACAAAGAGCAAAAACCCAAGTTTCCGAGTGTCGTCCACTTTGTCTTTTTGTGCAAACACTCTCTGTTCCTCTTCATTTCCTGCAGTCTGGTCTGTATTCAACGACTAACGGTTCAGTTTTGCTCCTCTGCTTCCCTCCCGGTTCTCTCGCAGTTTCTATTTGGCCCCTATGCGGTCTGCACATCCTGTTCTTGTCCTTCAGTGCAATACCACAGTTCTGTACTCATCTAAAATCTATTTCTTCTCACCTGTCCTCCTCCTCCTGCATCTGATGTGGGCTTTGCTGGTGTTAGTGCAGTCCAAACCAGAAGTCCTAATCTCACACACGCACACACTCACACTCACACTCACAGAGACTTACAAACGCACCATCGCACATCTTTCTGAGGATTCTCCCTGTGTGTGCAGTTTTAAATCGCACAATTCCCGTCTTCGAATGGCCTAGATGTGTGGTAAGAACAAAACATACATGACAATGCAACATAATGTTTCTCATGGTCATATTTTACACACATATACACAAAATCATTCAATTCCGATACATTTAGAGCTCCGCAATTCTAGCTATGCTCTATACCGAATGCATGACCTGAGAAATTACAAGAGAGAGAGAGACAGTGGAAGAGATAGAGGGGAGATAAAGAGGATCTACCTTTTGTTGTACTCATTCTGCATGAAGCCCTGGCACCTGCTTTCTGTTTCATTCCAGCAGACCCTTTTCCTCTCTCAGCCAAACAAAGAGGACCAGCAAATCTGTGTGTGAGGGATGTGCGAAGATGCAAAGCTATGCACTGCTCTCCCTCTCGTCCATTCAGCACGTCCACCGCCATGATGAGATGGCTGCCAGCATCGCAATGTAAAGCTAGCGCTTCCCTATGACAGACTGTTCTCTCTCTCTCTCCCCCCACCTCTCTCTCTCTCTCTCTTGTCTTTTTATTTCACTCTCTCTCAGCATACGCACACCTATACGGCAAGTAAAAACATGTACGGTTAAGATCACATCACATAAATGAGTTGAAGCTGACGATGACAGTTGAAATAAATGCATACATATGCATACAGATAAAAGATGTACATGTATTTAAGAAAAATAACCATATTCCAAAACAAATCAGTTACAGCCAAAAGCATTGGATCACATAAAACAATTACCAGAAGCACCATCTATTTCTGCAAAACTACTGACATTAAGCGGCAAATTATCTTTAGATTTGTTCTTTTTCCTTGCATTCTCGCTCTAGCGGAGAAAACCGAAGCGTATATCCTGGTTTTTCCCGTTCTCTTAGTTCCGTCAGTTCTTGCTATTCTCCATCCAAAGATGATCAGGGGGTCCTGCTGAAGCTCTCTGCCCCAGCTGAGGCTCCTTTTTTGGGGGCTGGAGAGCAGGGTAGCAAGGGGAGATGTTCTGGGGGTGGGGTGGAAGGGGTTAGGGAAGAGGTAGGTAGGCAGGTAGGTAGGAAGGTTTTCACGCATGCAGGAAGGGAAAATCAAGTGCTGGGATGCCGCAGCTGTTTAAAAACAAAAACCAAACCAAAAAAGAGGAGTAGTCTCCCCCGTGCCATCAGCCTGAGAAAATCCAGCAGTGCGTGCCACAAAAAAAAAAAGGTTTAAAAAAGAAAAGTTGAAAATGCGCATATACATATATAATCACGTAATATATGTATACATATCCAGAGGAAGAGGGAAGGAGCAGGTATGCAAGGGATGAGCGGTTCACACACATGGACACACACACACTGCGCTGCGCACACGCTCGGGCTACAATTTATGCTCTCCGTTTGACACCACCCCCACCTCCCTGGGCACATACATACGCGCACAAACACACACACACACACACACACACACACACACACACACGTGCGTGTAACGTCCCAGCTGATCGTGGTAGAGAGATTAGATTGTGGGGACAGCTGGCAGGGATTACACACGCAGGGGGTTGACTGAGCAAGGGAGGGGAGACCCTCTCTGACCAAGATATATACACACACACATACATCAGCACACAATAAAATGCACATAAATGCAGGAAGAAAGTGTGCAGCATCATGTTTACCTAGAAATATACTGATATTACATAAATGGGTGCTATATTTGGAAATAGGTGAGCACAGACACACACGCGCAAACTGAATGCACGCATCCAGACATTGAGGGTTAATGTATGGTAATACATACTGACTGCTAGGGGGTAGTGGGGTGACACAGTTGACCTTTGACCCTGGACCACTCCATCTTTTCAGGGTGATCAGCTGATTGCAAAAGGGGGGCAGTGGGGAGGCAACCCAATATGTTACCTTGACACGCACGCATGCAGACGATACATCATGCATGATATAACACACGAACCGCTACTTCGCTAATGCGCAATATCACTGCAAATCAGCAGGACGAGAGCTTCAAACGTGAAAGAAAGTTTCATTTTAAATGATTTTTTCTTTGTTCGTCCGTAACACGCTTGGTGTTAAATCTGGAAGCATTTCAAAGCGTGAAACCCCAGTGAACGAGCTGTACAGATGAGATCAATACTGTTTAGTCTTGGATTTTGAGCAGCGTTTGAACTATATCTGACATTTAAATCAATTCTATGCTTCAGCATTTTCTGTTGAAAATGCACATTCTGTTCTTCGATAAAACATTGTCTTAAAATTTTATGCAAAGCATGCACTATTTAACAGACAGTCATTTTCTTATGTTAATTTTCTATTTTTCTAAATAGAAATAATATATGCTTTATTGTGATTAAAATATTTCATTTATATAATTTAAATATATACATATAAATCTATACATGGTTTATAATAATACATACGGTAATTAAAAATCACCATACAAGGATAGACAGAATACTGAATCTTTTTTAATGGAGCTAAAACATAAAAGGGAATATTGTGGGTGCGTTAACATCCACAACCGTCTTTAAAACTGTGTGTTTGCGTGTAGCACTCTGAAAATGTGTGTTTGTTCTATTTATGTCTTGGTCAATGCATGTGTATTCCTGCAATGAGATCATTATTGTATATTTTTGCATTTTATGTGTGTGTGCCCCAGGCAAATCAAACAGAAATGAAGTGTACGTAAATGGAACAGATTAGGACCAGTGTGTGTGTGTGTGTGTGTGGCAGCACTAGCCTAGCCTGCATTCCTACTAGCAATAGCGTCCTCTGAGTGCACTTTAATCTGTAATCTGACAGATTAGCAAATAGGAGCGTTTGAGCTGGATTATCACCTCATTACAAATAACGAGCATCCTAGGACCTGTTTCTTCTGTGTGTGTGTGTGTGTGTTGGCATATTTTGTATTTTTTGTGTTTTGTGTCTGTGTGTGAGTGCTTTTGTGCGGTAAGAGCTGAATTTAAATACACTTCAATGATAGTGTGGGTGTTTCTTTAAAAGTACCTCCACATTCATTGCATTATGTTCAAATCTGAATACTAAATGGTTACAACAGCAATAGCTTTTCTGAACAGAATTTGTATTTTTTTTTTGTAATGTTAATATTTTTCTGTCCTTCACAAATGTCCAATTTTCAGTCTTCATCAAAAGATTTATTTATTTTTTACTTTAATCCAAGAGTTCTTATATGTCAGTTTCAGATTAAAATTTCCATCAGAAAATAAATAAACAAAAACAAAGCAACCAGATGTTCTGCTGAAGCGGCCGGTCTTTGCGCTGCATCATTTTAAAGAGGTCACATAACAGATGGGTCAGTAAAACGTCCTCAACGATGAGCCGAAACGGGACATTTACAAGATTACAAAGACTAAAGCTAAAGGAGTTTAAAACCTAAACCTGCAGTATTTAAGGGTGAAAGATCATTGTTTTAAACTAATGCGAGCTACAGTGTGCCAAAGGGAGAAGGAGAGCGGTGCATGTTGAGATGTGTGCGTTTCTTCGTTTTTGTGTGTCTGCTTTAAAGGTATATGGTTTAATGCTGAGTTGGCCATTATATCTGTCTCAGGAGTGTGTGTGCCTATGGGCTATGCACAGATGTGTATGTGAGCAAGCATGGATGGATGCGAGTCTGTACAGAATGCTTGGAAGGATGTTTGGTAAATCCGGCAGCATGTGCTATTGTGTTCGCCACGGCACTAAAACGCATACGCACATATAAAAAGAAAGCATGAATGCACAGATAAATGCAACAAAAAGTACAAGTTGTTGTTAAAGCAATGTAATAAAGGGGTAGTCATCTGAAAATGAAAATCTTCTCACCATTTATTCATCCTCATGTCATTCCAACCATGTATGACTTTAATTCTTCTGCGGTTCACGAAAGAAGATATTTTGAAGAATGTTGCAACTGTTTTTCAAAAGGTGTTCTGCAGAAGAAAGAACGTTTTAGAATGATAATTTTAATTTTTCGGTGAACTGTGCCTTTAACATAACAGTCAGATGATGCTCAGTTATTTACATAAATGTAGCACTAAAAGCAAACCGTTCACACACAGTACAGGATGTCATACGAGTTATGGCAGTGCGCAGTGCAGTCTCCAGTGTACAGCTGAAAGCATGAGCGCTCGGTCATGAGCACTTCATTGTGGATGGATCGATGCCCTGCTCTCCCCCTGGGTCACTAGTGTCCTCCAGTGCCCTTAATATTAGTGGCGATTTCATTAGCTCTGACCATATCACTCTGATAGAGAGGGCGGCTGATTAAGTAGAAGTGCAGAATTGTTTTTGTCCCGTTGAAATGACAACCAACGGTGCTCCATTTTGCATCTCTTTCATACCGCAGATCATTATTCGTTCTCTTTGTAGTCAAAGCTCTGGAATACTGCATTTGGAATGGGATCTAGCATCTTCGGATGCTTCTTGAAATAATGATGCTCCTAGACCCTACCACATGACTAATTCCAAAAATTAAAAAAAGAAAAGAAAGAAAGGATGGGAACTTCTCTCTCTGTCTCTCTCCCTCCCTCTTTCTCAATACGCCCCAATAGTCAGCCCAGCAACAGCACACAGAAGCTCCCAAAAGCAACCCCCCTCTCACCGCCTCTGCATCCAGTGACCCAGTTTCCACCCCCTCTCTAAAACAAATCACTCCATGACCCACTTCTTAATTTCGCACCACTTTAGCGTGCGCATGTGCTTCGCAAAATTATGCATCTGTCTTCGCTCTAAGGTTCAGAGGCATTTCATCTGTGCGTTTGGTTACAGAAAAATACTGCTGGCAGAATAAAATCCCTTGCATTAATAATAAACACACTGAAGACTGGAGATTTTTCTGCCTCCTGTATGTAGCATCAATATGGCTGATTGTGTTAAGACAGTCCTTCAAGGTCAGCGTTGCCTCCTGTCCTGACCATTTCTAAACAGGATTTTTGCAATCACAATCATCTGCCGCTTTTTGTGGTTTGTTGTTAGATGAGTGCATGGCTTGTAATTAAAGTACGCCATCAACGGCTGAATTCTTTTCTGATTAATGTATGTGATAATGCTAGTACTGCTGATAATAAGAACATGTCAGTGAGACTGTCAGAGGCAGCAACAGGAAGGCAAATCAATTTTGCGGCCTATTTAAGCAGAGAGACGAATGGTAATTTTTAATAATCAGCTACGCCTATGCGATAGGCCACACATACAAACAACCTGAGTTTATAAAGATTAATAGGTAAACATTTGTAATATTTAATCGTCCTTTTTTTCTGAAAAGACAACTGCATGCTGTCAGACTCTTGAGTAGAATTGATTCAGATTTATTTTTAATGAGCAGTGGGCCACAGTCATCCTTACAATCTCTGACTCAAAGGTGGATCATTTAGGAAAAAAACATGTGGAAGATGTCCATTATTAATTAATGCAGGTGCATAATTATGTATGTGTGTGTGTGCGCTGCAGTGGGTCAGATTGACCCTGACTGGTGACAGGATCCATTTAATAACAATTAATTTTATTTAGTTAGCTTCTTCCACGCCTCTTTCTTTCTTTCTTTTCTTCTAAATTTCTTTGGTACTTCAGAATAAATATCAATTTACTGTGTAAATAATCAAAATAAACAATTTTTTCCCCATCCTATCACAGACTTTTCACTGGATACTGCCTTTTCTGCTTTTTAGCATGAGCTGAAGGGTAAATCTCTCATGACACAATCACATTACAGCACAGGTGAGGCAAAAATACTGCTTCTATTGTTTTGGCTTGTTTTATAATCTCTTTCTGAACACTCAATGCATTCACTCAGCATTCTGGGATTGAAGAAGGGTGGATTATTACATTATAAAATAAGTGTTTAATATTTGTGTTATTTTTGATACATTTATAAATATAAAAAAAAATCTAAACATAAACATTTTATTTGTATACATTTTATATTTTATTTTATGCATTATAAAATGTTAAGCAACACAACCTTTTTCAACATTAATAATGTTTGGTAACAATGTTTCTCCCAATCAGCATATTATAATGATTTCTGAAGAATTATGTGAGCCTGAATATGGCTGCTGAAAATTTAGCATTCACATGAATAAGCTACATTTTAAAATATAGTAAAATAGAAGAGATTTGTTAAACTAATGTTATTTCACAATATGGCTGCAATGTATTTTTGATCAAATAAATGCAGCCTTTTTACACATACTAATTTTTTCCAAAAACATTATACATAATGTGCAATGCATATATACATACATGTATTATGTTAAATTTAAGAGGGTAGATAATAAAAAACATGCTAGAGGCTGTATTTTTATAAATATTATTTATGCATTTCATAGTGCCCCCATAGCGCTTCCCCTTTTTTCATTGTGAATTTAGCTTGGAGTGAAAGACCTAGACATTAAAAGCCCACAGCCACAAATTTCTGCACAAGAGCGGGGTGGAAAAGGATGTGAGGGGGAGGGAGGGAGGCCAGTGGCACGTGTCCAGATTAAACATAATCCCAGCACAGGATGCCAGACAAGGCTTCAGGTGAGAGAGGAGCTCCAATGGGACGAGAGTGGGGTGGGTGGAAAGACAGGTGGCCAGGAAGACAAGAGAAGAGGAAGAGAGAGGGAGCTGTTTGCATGGATTTGCCCTACAGTATAATAATGCCCACTAGAATTGTTATTGCATGTGACTGAGCGAGTGAGAATATGTATGTGTAATATGTATTTACATGTTTTGTTATTTTAAAGTGTGCAATATGGGAAACAACGTGCAGGAAAAAAATCGAATGAATAAAAGATGGGGGGAAACAGAAGCTACACTCTGAAGGTCCCTAAGCACACTTCAGTATCCTGAGCTGCAGATATCTGCAGAACTTCACTTCATCAAGACAGACACTTGATTAGGATTTTAAATGTGTTATTATATCATATATCTGTGTAAAGATACAATTATAATATTGGTATTAATTATAATATAGTGGTTGTTTTTTGTTTTATATATTAAAAGAAAATTTCTCAGGCTCACTTGGTCAAAAAATACAGTAAAAAATAGTAATAATGTGATTTATTAATATACATTGTAAATTTAAATATATTAAATTAAATGTAATTTATTTTTGTGATGTCAATGCTGAATTTTCAGCAGCCATTACTCCTGTCTTCAGTGTCACATCATCCTTCAAAAATATGCTGATTTGCTGCTCAAGAAACATTTAATAAAATTAAAATGGTTGTATTTTTTGTGGAAACAATGATTAATTTGATCAGGATTCTTTGATGAAAGTTTAAAAGGAAAGAAAAATTGTAAAGTGTTTAATGTATCCTTTAATATCTTTTATGACACTCCAGTCCCCTAAATTCAATGACAACAGCTGCAAAATATGCATTTAATATAACAGTAAAACGACTTTGTACTTCACATCTCATGCACTTCATGGCCACAAACATCTAAGATAAATTAAACTGAATGCTAGATATTTTTTTATCACATCTATTTTAGCTAAACTCTGTGCAGAACTGAGGTTCACAATAACTATGGTAAATTTCCCTGTCCACTTTCTGTGACGTGATTAGTGCACACTTGTTTCCAGTGCCATTCTGAATATTCACACTATGCAAATTGAAATATCACTTAATATGGCAAAGCACCGTCTAGCACAATTTTTACTACATGGGAGTCTTTTGAGGAATGCAAATGTATCCAAAGAAAGAAGCAGAGAGCGAAAGAGATGCAGAGACATGTAGTCTGTGCATGCGGGATTATGGGGAAGCTGTAATCTGACCATCCCATGTGGGGTAAGAGTGTCTTACTCAAGTCTGCTCTGGGGTAAAAACAGCAAGGGTGGTGGGGGAGGAGGGGAAGATATCTGCTAACCAGTTAACGAGTTCACCGGCTAATCCTGAAGTGGGATTGGGTGGATGCGGTCCTGGATTGGACACAGTGGATGCAGTGTGACCTTCACGGACACACTGATGATACGTTTTGACTGAGCGAGGGGGCAAAGAAAAAAAGGATTTCTTTAGTGGTGACGCAGAACCGTGATTTATTATTTTAATTAAGCATCTCACTCGAGTGAGACCAGCAAAGCCACAATTATGCTAAAACATCCAAGAGTTGACTGCCTCTTTTCTTTTTCATGTTAATTAGAAATAGATGTGTGTGTATGCCGTAAGCAGTCAAAGCTTAACAACACTCTCAACTGTGGTGTAAATGCCTTCATGAAACAAATCAATGTTTAAAACTAACCCATCAAACCTCCTGCCAAACACTATAGTCCAATCCCTTCAGAAATGCCCTTAATTAATCAACAATTAACTCATTCTGTGAATCCATTTATCACTTGCGCTCTCCTTTCCTCTCTTTGAATATCTACCTATTTCACCTTTTTTATCTCCGATCTTAACTTGTAATTTATCTAAATGTAAATAAAAAGTCATTAATGGCCCTCTAACGGTAACAACGAGAAGGCAAATAACTGTAAATCTACCGCCCTCACACCTATTGATGTCACGGATCCAGCCACACCCCTCGCACCAGACTCATTCACTTCTCACTCACGATCCCAATCACCAGAATACTGAACACCTGCACCTGCCTAGTCAGCATTCCTTAAATACAAGCTTCACCCTGCAAATCACTGTCCGGTCTCGTCACTGACTGCCAGACTCTCATGCCAGCGACAACCCGTGTTGACGCCGTCATTACCGACCCCGATTGTCCAGGATCTCCTTCCGTGAACCTTCAGGCATTCTTCCCGTGATCTCCAGCCCAGTATTGTCCACTTCCCATCAGATAAGCCTCTCTGCCGCTACCAGTTCTTCTCTACACCTTCAGTCACCAGCTACTTGCTCTGAGTTTGCTTTATTCAATAAACATCATCACCACTCACGTCTGTGTCCGATTGTTTATCATGACAGAAGACCGGACCCCCCAGCAGACCCAGGCGGTAACTGGCGAAGCATCCGCCGCGGAGAGTAATCCACTTCTCGATGTCATGCAGGCTTTCCACCATGTCCTTCAAAACTTTGCCTCTACATCTGCCTCACCCAGTCCCATGGCCCGGCCAGCGCCCTTCAGTGGTAAGGCGGAGGAATGCGATGGTTTCCTATTACAATGTAAACTGTATTTTGAAATCAATCCCCGACAGTTTGAAACTGAACAAGCCAAGATTGCATTCGTCATATCCCTCCTCACCGGCCGCGCGCTTCAGTGGGCGCGCGCGATCTGGAACTCTAACGGCCCTGTCACGCAATCATTACCTGCATTTCTCCATCATTTCAAGGAAGTTTTCGGCCATGCAGCTGATACTGTATCCACCAACGATCAACTCCTCCGTTTACGACAAGGAACCCAGTCAATCCAAGATTATTCCTTGCATTTTCGCACCCTAGCGGCCTCTAGTGGCTGGAATGAGGCGGCACTACTGGCTGTTTACCGTCAAGGACTTCAACCCAACATCCGTGCTCAACTTGCCATTTATGATGACCGTTATGGCCTGGAAAAGTTCATTCAAAAATCCATTCTAGTGTCCCAAAACCTCACAGTCTGTTCTCCAGAAACCCCGATGTCGCATTCCCCGTCTCCACTGAAAGAGCCTAAACCTCCAGCACCAGAGCCCATGCAGGTCGATCACTACCGCCTATCACCATCAGAGCGAGAGAGACGTATCCGATTGCACTTGTGTCTATACTGTGGTGGTGAGGGCCATCTCCGAGCTCAATGCCTGACCCGACCACCACGCCCAGGGGTGAGTACAATCCACACGGCATCCATAATCCACAAAATGTCTTTAACAAAGGTTTTAGTGACTTCTGCTAATCTCTCTGTTCCAGCCACGGCGTTGATGGATTCAGGCTCAGCTGGCAATTTCATCTCCACCAACCTTCTGAATAAACTGAAAGCCCACAAAACCCTTCTTGACCACCCCTTTCGTGCTCATAACATCCTTGGAAAACCCCTGGGCCGCGGGTACATTCGGTACGTCTCGTCTCCTATCCACCTGCAAATTGGATGGCTCCATCATGAGGAACTCACCTTCCTGGTGCTGGAGGGATCCACTACTGACATTGTCCTGGGGCGCCCGTGGATGTCCAAACACTCTCCTCTGGTTAACTGGAACTCAGGTGAAGTCTTAAAATGGAGCCCATTCTGTCTTCAACAATGTCTCTCTACTGTTCAAAGGAACCCTACACCTGCTGACCAACCTGACATGGTAACTGAGATACCACTCGCCTCCACATCCATCGAGAGTCCCCATAACCCATCATGTCAAGACATCCCCATTGAATACCGGGCGTTCCAGGACGTGTTCAGCAAACGGCTAGCTACAGAACTTCCACCTCACCGGCCATGGGACTGTGCACTCGACCTGCTGCCTGGGGCAACGTTTCCCCGCGGACGCATCTACTCCTTGTCCATCCCGGAGCAACAGGCCATGGATGAGTATATAAAGGAGGCTCTACGTCAGAAGTTTATCCGTCCATCTACTTCCCCTGCCGCATCAAGTTTTTTCTTCGTGGGCAAAAAGGACGGAGGCTTGAGGCCCTGTATTGATTACCGGCACCTAAACTCGCTCACCATCAGGTTCCGATACCCGCTACCCCTGGTCCCCGCTGCTCTGGAACAGCTGCGGGGGGCTCGCATCTTCACGAAGCTGGACCTACGAAGTGCGTATAATCTAATCCGAATACGTGAAGGAGACGAGTGGAAGACCGCGTTCATCACGCCCTCTGGCCATTATGAATACCTCGTCATGCCGTTTGGTCTGTCAAATGCTCCAGCTGTGTTCCAGGGATTCATGAACGAGGTATTCAGAGATTTCCTCAACATCTTTGTTATTGTCTACCTCGATGACATCCTCGTTTACTCCAAAGACATCTCCGAACACCATCGACACGTCAAGCAGGTCCTAGCTAAGCTTCGAGAACACCATCTCTTCTTGAAATTAGAGAAGTGCGAGTTCCTCCGCAGCAGCATCCAATTCCTTGGCTATATCATCAACCAGAGCGGCGTCAAGATGGACCAGGGGAAAGTGAAAGCGGTGCAGAACTGGCCACAACCTACCACAATCAAAGAATTACAGCGTTTCCTGGGATTTGCCAACTTTTACAGGCGGTTCATCCGGAATTTCAGTATAATCAGTGCACCCTTGACATCATTACTGCAACATGGGCCCAAGTCTCTGTCCTGGACACCTGAAGCCACCAAGGCCTTCCAAACCCTTAAGGCAGCCTTTTGCACGGCTCCTACCCTCACTCATCCGGATCCCCAGTTACCGTTCATAGTCGAGGTCGACGCGTCCTGCACCGGGGTAGGAGCCGTGCTGTCACAGCGGCAGGGTGAGCCTCCAAGACTCCATCCATGTGCCTACTTTTCCAAAAAGCTATCCCCGGCGGAGCGGAACTATGACATTGGGAATCGCGAGTTGCTTGCCATAAAGTTGGCATTGGAAGAGTGGAGGCATTGGCTGGAGGGGGCTAACCATCCATTCCAGGTGATAACCGATCATCGAAACCTAGAGTACCTGCGGGAAGCAAAAAGGCTCAATCCACGGCAGGCTCGTTGGGCACTCTTCTTCACGAGGTTTAATTTCACCGTGACGTATAGACCTGGGGACAAGAACCAGAAAGCCGATGCTCTCTCTCGCCAGTTCACCCCTGACAATAACCCACAACCGCCTGAACCCGTGCTCCCTCCAGCCTTGATTGTTAGTCCCATCCAATGGACAATAGACCACCAGATCGCCGAAGCAACTCGCGAAGAACCAGCTCCGCCGGGGGTCCCTGAGGGGCAGCTCTACGTACCATCTCGACTCCGCCTGCCCCTCATGGATCAAGTTCACACGTCTCCGGGCTCTGGACACCCAGGCAGCCAGCGAACCCTCTCGCTCCTACAAGATCGCTATTGGTGGCCCAGAATGGACCGCGATGTCTCCCAGTATGTCAGAGGATGCTCAGTCTGCGCCACCACCAAATCACCACGCCATCTTCCAGAAGGCAAACTCCAACCCCTGCCGATACCCCGCCGACCCTGGTCACACATTGCAGTGGATTTCATGACCGATTTACCACCATCTGACGGCAAGACATGCATCCTTGTAGTGGTAGATCGGTTTTCTAAAGCTTGCAAATTGATACCCCTCAAGGGCCTCCCCACGGCTTTGGAAACGGCGGAAACCTTGTTTCACCAAGTCTTCCGACACTTTGGCCTCCCGGAAGATATCGTTTCCGACCGAGGACCCCAATTCATTTCCAGAGTCTGGAAGTCATTTTTTCACCTTCTCGGAGTCTCCGTTAGTCTGAGTTCAGGTTACCATCCCCAGACCAATGGCCAGACTGAGCGGAAGATCCAGGAAATTGGGAGATATCTGAGATCCTACTGTGGCCACCAACAAGACACCTGGAACCGGTTTCTTCCGTGGGCTGAATACGCCCAAAACTCACTAAGGCAAGAGTCCACACACCTCACACCGTTTCAGTGCATGTTTGGTTTTCAGCCACCGTTATTCCCTTGGACAGGAGAGCCCACGGAAGTCCCAGCTGTCCATCACTGGTTCCAGGAGAGCGAGAGGGTATGGGATTCAGCTCACGTTCATCTGCAAAGGGCAGTCCGTAGGCAGAAGATCCAAGCTGACCGCCGACGCCTTCCCACACCACGGTACTATCCCGGTCAACTCGTCTGGCTATCAACGAGGGACATTCGCCTACGGCTGCCCTGTCGCAAGCTGAGTCCCCGCTTCATAGGTCCTTTCAAAGTGGTGAGGCAGATCAACGAGGTCACTTACCGTCTTCAGTTACCCACACATTACCGAATTTCCCCGTCATTCCATGTGTCTCTCCTCAAGCCCTTCACTAAACCTCTGTTTCCCTCATCCACAGAGTCTGGTGTTGAGGCTGTACCTCCTCCTCCTGTTGACCCGGCGGACCAGAACATTTACAAAGTTTCTTCCATCTTGGACTCTCGACGACGGGCCGGCACACTGCAGTACCTCGTAGATTGGGAAGGTTTCGGTCCCGAAGAACGCTCTTGGGTCAACCACGATGACATCCTAGATCCAGAGCTCCTGCAAGAATTCCACACCAACAACCCCAACCGTCCAGCCCCCCGGGGTCGAGGCCGGCCCCGTCGTCGTCCGCCGCGGTCCTCAGGAGCTGCCCGTGGAGGAGGGGGTACTGTCACGGATCCAGCCACACCCCTCGCACCAGACTCATTCACTTCTCACTCACGATCCCAATCACCAGAATACTGAACACCTGCACCTGCCTAGTCAGCATTCCTTAAATACAAGCTTCACCCTGCAAATCACTGTCCGGTCTCGTCACTGACTGCCAGACTCTCATGCCAGCGACAACCCGTGTTGACGCCGTCATTACCGACCCCGATTGTCCAGGATCTCCTTCCGTGAACCTTCAGGCATTCTTCCCGTGATCTCCAGCCCAGTATTGTCCACTTCCCATCAGATAAGCCTCTCTGCCGCTACCAGTTCTTCTCTACACCTTCAGTCACCAGCTACTTGCTCTGAGTTTGCTTTATTCAATAAACATCATCACCACTCACGTCTGTGTCCGATTGTTTATCATGACAATTGAGAGACTGCCTTTTTCTTTTCTTTTTTTGCTAACAACAGTTTTGTTGCCATTTTCCTAAAAAACAGTTCAGCATCCTGCCACCCACTCAGAATTCACAGTATTTGCCAAGACAATCCTGAACATAACATATAAATATTATATATATATTATATTATATAAAGCCTACATTAGAGAAGAGAGTGGTAGACTTCACTAAATCTGTATGGAAATCAGACCAGATCAGAAGTTTTCAGCAGTCTCTCTGGGCATTTAACCATCAGTATCTGTTTCAAGGCCTTCTTGAACCAATGATTTCTTCCTCGTGGTTTGTTTAGCTCTGCTGCTCTTGCCTGCCTGCATTTGGTAATTATATTTAATTTGCAAGGCGATGTCAAAACCTTTCTCTCTAACCTTAACACCTCTACAGGTGACCTCTACCTACTATTTTGCTTAGATATGAGGCTGCAATTTCAAAAGTGAAAGTAATAAGCGACAACAAAAAAGGAGCCCCCTTTTTGTCTTTGATTCATCCCTCCAGTTAAAGCATAAATGATGTAATGTTTATTTACTTCCAAAAACCTGAATAATTCCACATCTTTTACAAATGTTCTTGATGTAATTGTTACACAGTACTGTATATGTGTCTGTATGTATCTAGGTAAAATATGGTTGAAATGAACATGTCGAGGAGTAGCTGTAATTCAGTATCTGTAATTCAAACACACATAAAACAAAAGGCCACACTTGCAAACATTACACTACAAATCTTGAGCTTATGGGATTCTGTGGATCATTTGTGATCACTGGTTTAACCTTGTTTCAAATTTTAATGTGGGGAATATATTTAAATTGAAGGTTAAGCACAGCATCAGTAGTCTACATGGCTGTATGTATACAGTGAATTTAAAAGTTGGACGATGCCCTAAATTGACCATTTTGTGTTGTACTGCTTTTTCATGGCACTATTTGAATTAAACAAGAAAGGCAGAGCATCCTTTATATGACAGGGTTTAGAGGCAGCTCCTTTAGTTTGACACTTGTCACTGAATAAAGCCGCCGCTGCAATGGAAGGGAATAATGCAAGTATTTGCATGCACAGAAATAGCAATAATCATGATAAATGGATTCCAGATGTAATTTTAATGTATGCAGCCGCGCTCCTCTACGACAGTACACAGATGCTCAGTTTTGCTATGCCGGCAGACGAAATGACGGGGGGGCAAGAAGCTCATTTGCATGCCGAACTGCTATCTTAATGTGGATATTTATTTTAATTCAATTTCTTACCCGCACATACCGCACGGGAGGCTTTTGTGGCAAAGTCACATTAACCTCTGGCTAGTTAATATTCATCTGGTGAAGTCCCCCACCACTTGATGAATATTCATGAGGTGGGCGAGGCTGTCCCCTCACTCCTCCTCCAGCTCCATGGCGCCCGCGCGGACATGTTTATTTCTGCAAGCGGGAGCGCACGCGGCCGTCATCAGCATCATCGTCCTCGTCGTCCTGCAGCTCGGTTTGCGCGTGACAGTCGCTCAGCTCAATATGGCAAACAAGAACGTTTTGCCCGCTAAAGAGCGCACACTGAAGGGCAGGGAGGAGAAAATGGTCGTGGCAGGTAAATTCCTTCTCTCGTGAAATTCTGCTGTCACTCAGCGGGTCATGTGAAGGAAGGGACTCTGATGTGACATTCTTGCGTATCGCATAGAATAAACTCTCCTGTGGCTCAGAACATCCGGGACATCAGGCCAGTTAAAATAGACGACAACTTCCGCATTCATCCAAACCATATACTGTACCCCAATAGATTCAAATATAGGCTACCTGTCTGTGCTTTTTCGGTATTAATTGAAGAATAACTGTGACCTTCGATTTTAATTGATACACATTTTTTTCAATATAAGTGTTTCTTCATAATGTCTTTAAATGTCCATACCATAAATGGGTTGACAAAACATCAAATTAATTGTCATATATGGTATTTAAAGTTATTAGTTAATATTTAAACAAATCTCACTTCATTTTACATGACTCTTATCACATTACTGCTATTGTCTAATTAGAGACTAAAATCTATGTGTAGCAAGCACCAAAATCTATGCATCTATTTATTTATTTGTATTTAAATTGGCACAGAGAGATGGACAGTAACTTAGAACTAGATAGAGGAAGTTTATGATATAAACTTCAGTTGGCTTGAGAAAGCCTATCCTGAAAGTTAAATTTATTTGTAAAAGCTTAACAAGTTGTTTAAGTTTACAGATAGGTAGATGGAAAGAATTAGATCTTGAGCATATATACACTTGTTAGTTATTGCTTTGCGTTGTTTCTAGGCAGTTACTAAGGTGTCGTTATTTTCTTTGATCATAATTTAATCTTTAATCAATTGATGATCAATTTTGCTAGCAAGATTTAATGTTAATTATCTTGTTGATAGCAAGATTTAGTATGAATTCCGAAGTCATTAGCAACATTTAACATAAATAAGCATGTTGCTGGCAAGAATTAGCATATTGGTAGCAAGATTTATTGTTAATTAACAAGTTGCTATCAAGATTTAGCATGATCTAGCATGTCACTAGTGAGAATTTGCGTGATCTAGCATGTTGCTAGCAAGATTTAACGTTAATTAACAAGACGCTATTGACATTTAGTGTGAACTAACATGTCGCTAGTGAGATTTGTTAATTCGTAGGTCGCTTGTGAGATTTAGGCCACGTCCACACGATGCCGGCGCGTTCCCTATCCGATCTTTTTTTTCCTCGTTCAAAAAAAAATATCAGCGTCCACACGATACCACTGAAACCGACTGAATCCGGTGTAGTTTATATGCCAGACCAGTATGGGGCGCTGTAATTCTGCCACAGATAATACACTATACACAGAGAAGACGACCTTGAGCATGCGCATTGTTGTTGCTGTTCAGTGTTGCCAGATTGCTAGTTACCTTTTTGTCACGTCCGATCGGGAAAAAATGCATTGGGCTGGTTGATCAAATTTGGGATGGTTTTTGATGCATAAAATCGCTCAATATTTTTCATTATTTATAAGAGTACGCACTTTGGGCTGGTATTTTTTTAAATTGGAGGGTTTTAAGCTGTAGCTGCGCTGGAATCTTCAGTACAATCTGGCAACACTGTTGCTGTTACTGTGACGCAGCCGACACGTGATGTGATGACATCATCGGTAAACAAAAAAATATACGGATTGGCCGTCCACACGAGTCCGCAAGGGTGTCGGATTCAGATCTATCCACTTTAGGACCCGGTATCAAAAGAGAGCGGATTCAGTCTCCCAAATCGCCGGATCAGTGTGGACGGAACGCCAATCCGATAAGAAATGTGTGCGGATGCAGTGATCCGCGTCTCCGTGTGGACGGGGCCTTAACATGAGTTAACATGTCACTGACGAGAATGAATGTTATTTAACAAGTCACTAGTGAGATTTAATGTTTTAAAGAACACAAGAGTCAGTTGACGCAGAGACTGGAGGTTATTGATGATTCAGCTGAACAGTGAGTGGTCTGAAATATCAAAGAATAATAATGAATATTAAATATAAATCTAAAATAAACAACATTTACATTGGTAATAAACATGAGTAAATAATTAATTGATTACAGAAGTGTTGCAATACTTGGTTAGTGCACAAAATGGCATCTAGGGAACATACATGGAGTTTTTTCATCATGAGGGATCATCGGTGTTGTAACGAAATACCAAAAAATAAATAACAATGCTTTTTGATCCCCAAAGTGTTGAAAATTGCAATTAGTTTATAAAAATGTTTACGGTTTAATTACAACCTTGGCTTTTAATGGTCAGTTTTCACTAATGTGAATACTTTGTTTTATTTCTATTTTAAAGATGTAATTAAGCATTATTAATATAGTCTTACCACTTTCTAAACAGACTGCAGTTCCACTGCATATATATGGAGCCCTTTATACATTTATTTACTATATAAATGTGTGTATAGATAGATATGTATGTGTGTGTATATATATATATATATGTATATGTATATATATATGTATATATGTGTGTGTGTGTGTATAAAGCCTTTCTTCATGTGAAATAAAATAACTTAAATATTAGTATTTCTTAAATAATTCCTGCTAAAGTACAATGAGGAGAGTAATGCTGTTTTTTCTAATCTCAAGCAGTTTTCAGATTGAATTGATCTGCCATGTCAGACTTCAGTTCAACACGGCAATTATAGCAGATAAATGAATCAACGCAATGTAATATTTGTATAAAGCCTTCCTCCATGGGAAACAAAATAACTTAAATATTAGTATTTTTAAAATAATTCCTGCTCATGTAATGCAGCAGAGTAATGGAGTTTTTTTGAACTCAAGCAGTTTACAGTTTGAAGCGATCTGCCATCGTTTTTGCATCCTTTTAAATACCTTATTTCATTTATTGTTTAAGTGTTCACAAAACATCGATCTATCAGCGAATCTGCTCAGGAAACGCGTTTGAACTCGAGAACAGGAGTCAGACTTTAGTTAAAAGCAGATAAAAGAATTAACACAATGTAACTATATACTCGAGAATTAGTTATAAATAACTTTGACTGTTAGACGCTGCATTTGAAGAGAGTCAGCGCGCTCTGCTCAGGGAAGCCGTTTACATGTGTCTTCCCCGTGCAAACACGAGCGAGAGTCAGAATTCGGCAATAAAGTACATAAATGAGCGCTATAAATAAACTTAGGCGATTAGACGGTTATGCTTTGGCGCGAGTCCAGGAGGACGCGCGTTTAAACTTCACTTACTTTCCCCATAGTAATGTACTCCGTTGCCGAGTAAAGACGAATGAGAGTCAGAATTTGGCCATATAAGTGCATAAATCTTCAAGGAAACACGCTGCAGCGGTTACTTGATAATCGGAAACAATCTCCGTTTGATCATAAACTCTCTCACATAAATCTATTTTAGGAGATTATGATCTCTCTCTCGAGCAGTAATGGCGTCTTTGAAAAGCTTTGAGGCTTTGAATTGCAGCGCTCTGATTCGTTCAAACTTCAGTGCTCTCACTGACAGGGGTGTAATTTTGTGATATTATGAATGTAAAATAGAGAGATTTAACTTACTAATTAAAGTAAAAAATCGATTGTAGACCTGCAAGTTTTTTTTCAGGATTTAAAAAAATAAAATGCATGCCCATTGGAATGGACATGTTCACACATACTGTATTGAAATGTATTATATATCAGGTGTAATGTTGTGATGTTACCAACAGATGGAGTGGACGCTCTATCTAAAATTCAGTTTTCACTTCATTAGTGAAAGTCTATGGAGATTTTATGACTTTAATCTTCAGTTTTATCAAAAATCATAAGTCTGATCAGTCTGAAAAGGGATAGCAACTCAAGTCAGAACAGGTCTGAAGTCTGAGCAGAGTTTAGTGGTTGTAGCTTTAAAGCTCTAGGAGGAGATGCATTGAGAATTTTAGGTAAGAAGAATAATAATAACTAGATAGAGGAAGTTTATGATATAAACTTCAGTTGGCTTGAGAAAGCCTAGCCTGAAAGTTAAATTTATTTGTAAAAGCTTAAAAAGTTTTGAAAGTTTACAGATGGATAGATGGAAAGAATTAGATCTTGAGCATATATACTCTTGTTAGTTATTGCCTTGCGTTGTTTCTAGGCAGTTACTAAGGTGTCGTTATGTTCTTTGATCATAATTTAATCTTTAATCAATTGATGATCAATTTTGCTAGCAAGATTTAATGTTAATTATCTTGTTGCTAGCAAGATTTAGTATGAATTCCGAAGTCATTAGCAACATTTAACATAAATAAGCATGTTGCTGGCAAGAATTTGCTGAATTAGCATATTGTTAGCAAGATTTATCGTTAATTAGCTTGAAAAGTTTTGAGAGTTTAAACTTAAAAATAAGTTATAATTATGCTTTTTGATCCTCAAAGTGTTGGAAAATTGTAATTAGTTTATAAAAATGTTTACGGTTTAATTACATCCTTGGCTTTTAACGGTCAGTTTTCACTAATGCAAAAAATACTTTGTTTAATTTCTATTTTAAAGCTGTAATTAAGCATTATTAGTATAGGCTAATCACTTTCAAAAGAGACTGCAGTTACACTGCATGTATATGTAGCCTTTTATATATACTAAATAGATGTGTATGTGTATGTGTATATATATATATATATATATATATATATATATATATATATATATATATATATATATATAATATGTATAGAGGTGTGTGTGTGTGTGTGTGTATATATATATATATATATATGATACTGTGAATAATACTTTGTTTTATTTCTATTTTAAAGCTGTAATTAAGCATTATTAATATAGGCTAATCACTTTCAAAAGAGACTGCAGTTACACCACAGTTACACTATATGTAGCCTTTTATATATACGAAATAGATGTGTGTGTATGTGTGTATATATATATATATATATATATATATATATATAAATGGTACTGTGATACTGTGAATAATACTTTGTTTTATTTCTATTTTAAAGATGTAATTAAGCATTATTTATGTAGTCTTACCACTTTCAAAACAGACAGCAGTTACACTGAATGTATATGGAGCCCTTTATATTTACAATATAAATGTAGATAGATATGCATGTATGTGTGTGAATAAATTTAGGCGCTATAAATAAACGTAGGCGCTTAGGCGTGGACGCGCGAAAGCGGGAGGACGCGCGTATATGGAGCCTCTAATACATACTTTTTAGATGTATATGTAAATCCTTCCTTCATGGGAAACAAACTTAAATATTAGTATTTTTAAAATAATTCCTGCTAAAGTACAATGAGGAGAGTAATGCAGTTTTTTCTAATCTCAAGCAGTTTTCAGATTGACTCGATCTGCCATGTCAGACTTCAGTTCAACACGGCAATTATAGCAGATAAAGGAATCAACGCAATGTAATATTTGTATAAAGCCTTCCTCCATGGGAAACAAAATAACTTAAATATTAGTATTTTTTAAATAATTCCTGCTCATGTAATGCAGCAGAGTAATGCAGTTTTTTTTAATCTCAAGCAGTTTACAGTTTGAATCGATCTGCCATGTTTTTTGCATCCTTTAAAAATCTTATTTCATTTACTGTTTAAGTGTTCACAAAACATCGATCTATCAGCGAATCTGCTCAGGAAGCGCGTTTGAACTCGAGAACAGGAGTCAGACTTTAGTTAAAAGCAGATATAAGAATTAACACAATGTAACTATATACTCAAGAATTAGTTATAAATAACTTTGACTGTTAGACGCTGCATTTGAAGAGAGTCAGCGCGCGCGCTGCTCAGGGAAGCCTTTTCCAATGTATATTGACTCACGAGCGAGAGTCAGAATTCGGCAATAAAGTACATAAATGAGCGCTATAAATAAACGTAGGTGCTTAGACGGTTATGCTTTGGCGCGAGTCCAGGAGGACGCGCGTTTAAACTTCACTTACCTTCCCCATAGTAATGTACTCCGTTGCCGAGTAAAGACGAATGAGAGTCAGAATTTGGCCATATAAGTGCATAAATCTTCAAGGAAACACGCTGCAGCGGTTACTTGATAATCGGAAACAATTTCCGTTTGATCATAAACTCTCTCACATAAATCTATTTTAGGAGATTATGATCTCTCTCTCCTGCAGTAATGGCGTCTTTGAAAAGCTTTGAGGCTTTGAATTGCAGCGCTCTGATTCGTTCAAACTTCAGTGCTCTCACTGACAGGGGTGTAATTTTGTGATATTATGAATGTAAAATAGAGAGATTTAACTTACTAATTAAAGTAAAAAATCGATTGTAGACCTGCAAGTTTTTTTTCAGGATTTAAAAAAATAAAATGCATGCCCATTGGAATGGACATGTTCACACATACTGTATTGAAATGTATTATATATCAGGTGTAATGTTGTGATGTTACCAACAGATGGAGTGGACGCTCTATCTAAAATTCAGTTTTCACTTCATTAGTGAAAGTCTATGGAGATTTTATGACTTTAATCTTCAGTTTTATCAAAAATCATAAGTCTGATCAGTCTGAAAAGGGATAGCAACTCAAGTCAGAACAGGTCTGAAGTCTGAGCAGAGTTTAGTGGTTGTAGCTTTAAAGCTCTAGGAGGAGATGCATTGAGAATTTTAGGTAAGAAGAATAATAATAATAATAATAATAATAATAATAATAATAAGTTTAGATACAATATCACTAAGTTGGCTTTCTCAAGCCAACTTAATAAGTTTAGATACAATATCACTAAGTTGGCTTTCTCAAGCCAACTTAACTACTGAACTATTACTATTTTTTTGCAAATAAAATAAAAAGTCTTATGTTTTATTTAAATGGGTAAAAATGTGTAATAATAGCCATCTTGTAGGTCAAAACTATGGTTACCATAAAGGTTCATAATGCAAAAAACGGATGTTTTTTCTTTTTGATACGTGATTTATTCTCGGTGACGTCAATGTTTCTCTCATTTACATTTATGCATTTGGCAGACGCTTTTATCCAAAGCGACTTACATTGCATTCAAGGAACAAATTGAATCAGGTCTTGCTTTCCCTGGGTTCAAACCCATGACCTTGGTGTTGTAAGCACCAATGCTACAGGAAAAGCATCAGGAAAAGCATCATTAGGCTGAGATGCTCTTATGAGAAGCAACATTAAAAATGTTGTGTGCTAGTGGAACCCAGATTCACTTATTTTACATGTCTGATATACTCTGCTGCTGTGCTTAGATGAAAAAGGGCATAAAAAATGTATCAGTACTTGGGAAACTTGGCAGGATTGAGTTCTTGTCTTTTTAGAGTATAACTCAGAACAGTTGACTACTAGGCACTCTCTGCCCTTATTCCAAAAATGGTTGTGGAGTTCCCTACTGTAAATAAATAACGAAACTACGTAATCACCAACAAACAATAAATCGGGTGACTCTGCCTTCAGATATAACCATGACAATTTTGCTGGCCTGGTGCATCCTGGGAGTTCTGGTGCCCTAGCAGTGTCCAGGGGCCCATCTGTGCATTATGCGCATGAAAGCTCCGCCCCCGTCACGCGTTCCCGGCCCTTCTGTCGAAGCAGCTCGCTGTCACGGCATGGCGGAAGCTTCCGGGCCTCTGCATCCATGGGGGGTGGAACAGTGTTTTGGGGAGGATGATCAAACCTTACCTGCTGTTACCATGCTGGCACAGTTTCGGCCCAGAACAGCCTGAGAGAATGTACTGATGTCATCGCCACAGTTACGCCTCTCGATTCAAATATCTTTATTAGCAGTGTATGTAAATGTGACGTCAAATTATGCATGTCATTTGATGTATCAAATGAACTCTGAAACAACAAACATTTGTAGGATTGTAGTATACAATCACTTTACTAGCATTACTTGTGATTCAAATAGGCCTTATTTTGGGGAAATTATTCTTTTACTGTGTGTATATCCTCTGAAATAATGTGCATTCTAAATCAGTGCCATTAAAGAGCAATTTCATGTGACCTTGGCGACGAAATAATTTCTGTAAAGAGTGTCTGGGTGACTGCCGTTGGTTTTATGCCATGTTTATCCCCCCACACAGAAGTATTTAGCAGATGCTTTTTATCCAAAGCTACGTAGAATACACAAATAGGAGGTTCAGTCCGCCGTGAACAGGCTGTAGTTAAGAGCTTTGCTCAAGGGCACAGTGGTGAAAGGAGTAAAACTGTAATCAAAGTAGCTCTCCAGATCCCGAGCTTCCTGAGATTGAAACCGTAACCTTTGTGTTAGTGGCCAAGAATCTATATCATGGTCTATATTATTTGGATCTTCACGCTGAGTAAAGCCATGTTCATCAGTGCACATTTAGCACCATCAAGTAATTCAGAAAATTGATTTTTTTTTTCTTGGGTTCTGAAAATACTGTTTTTCTACAACTAGATATATGTTAGCTTATGTTTTGACTCGGGCATCAGAATGCTGGAGGTGTTCCACAGATTAAGTGCACTATCTTGCAAACTGTGGCAATGAGGGGGGCCATCCTTCACCATAGCAACCGGAAATGGTTGCTTGGATACAGGTTTGAATAGAAAGTATGGTATGAATGCATCAGCAGTCGTCTCCAGGGGACATAAGGCACTTGAACTTGTTGGTGACGCCAGTGTCTCAGCTGATTGAAGTTGACCCAGCATGAGGTAATGTTGTTGAATTCCATCAGAAATAGTCTTGAATACGCCATGTTTAACAACAATGTGGAGAACAGTTGGATAAGACTGAGATTGCTTTGATTTTTCCTTCAATTTTAGAGTCGTAAACTCACAATATAGACCTTTTCTTCACTGTAGATTTGTTTATATAGTCATGCTTGAAGCAGGAGACATGTTTTACCATCAAGAAAATATGCTTGGACATGGAATCTGGTGAATCAATATTTCACCCACTACGGTAGTTGCGTTTTTAGAATAGGATTTCAATGGGGTTACAAATAGTGTGAAAATTTCCAATTGATTGAAAACCTTGTTTTCCTTGATTCTGTTGCTTTGGTGAATGTTTTCAAATAAAATCTGAGGTATGCAGGTATGTCTTGAATGTTAAGAGCATCTGAGCGAATGTAAAGACTAAGGTGCTACAAAGTAAACATGGAGTCCTAGACCCAACAGCAGTGATATACATCCAACCAGTCACAATTCATCCACATGCAAATGTTACAGAGGATAAGTATTCCTTTCAAAATTGTCAGCATCGTTGACAACAGAAACATGCTGTAATAGTCCAGATTAACATCAGGTCCTTGGATCATGAGAAAGTTGTTGTGCTGAGGGATTGTCAAGGGTCATTCCAATGCCATGATGATGGACTTGCAGACATTGCAGGAAAAACATGCATTACTACACTGAGAATTAGTGTGCGATTCCGCGCGATTTCTGTTATTTAACAAAGCTATTGCTAGTTCTTCTGTTTGCCGGAACACAATTGAGCCCAAATTAAGTTTCGGTGAAGAAAAGTCCTTCCAATCTTGCCGCACCGATTAAAAAAAAAAGTCGTCTTTGGTTCTTTTGTCAGGCTCACCCGTCTTCCTTTGCCTCACTTTCTTTTTTCCTCTTTTTCTCTTTTGTCTTCGCTGTCCTTTTTTCGGCAGAGCGGTTGGTAAGGTGTTGTGGTGTTGGCGAAGGCGTCTTTTGGCACAGTCACAGGGCACTGTTAAAAGAGGCAGACTGGCACCTCCTGGAGTCAAGCCAGAGCTCCTCGGGAGAAATACCCACTGCTGTGGTTGGTGTATGAGTGTGTGAGAGAGAGATAGATAGAAATGGGAGAGAGTGAGAGAGAAAGGCATTATGGGGAGGTGAAGGGAGGAGGTTGGAGAGTGGTAGAGAGAGAAAACACTAGGTTTATGGTGCCAGAGCTTTTGTGGATGTTGGTTATGTTGGCGTGTTCTTGGCTTGGTTCACTTTATTCCAGTTTGTTTGTTACGTTATTATTTTTTCTCCCCACTCTTCACTGGATTGAGCGGATCTGTGTTCATCTGCTGCCAAAAGGCATGAAGGAATGAAAGACAAAAAACGTGTAGCTCCATATTTCCGCTGCTCTAATCTGTTGCGCATCCCTCGCTTTTATCCCTCTGCCCATTTCTGTCTTCATCACTCACTCTGAAATTCATTTGTCCTCCAATTCTCATCTTCTTTATTTGGAAAATGTGTTTTTTTCCCTTTTCTTTTCAGATCCTCCCTCGCAGAAATTAGAAATGGCATAATTGTATGCTTGGCTGGCAGGTCAGTGCCAGGTGGTCTGTTCAAACATAGTGAGATTTGGCAAATGTGACTGCAGAGGTGTGTGATGCACAAGTCCTTACCTCGACAAGAAGAAAAGAAAGCTTTGCTTGTCAAGGTGAAAAAACAAGCTGCTTTTTAAAAAATCTTGATTTGGTAGCATGGCTTTTGCCTGCCTAGTTGTTTGCTTGTCATCTCATTTCTTTAATTAGGGCCTTCCGAGCGCCTTTTCTAGTCTATAGATGGACTGTTAAACAACTGAAATAATATCTAGATGTGCCTATATATTTTTTTTACACCTTTGCCATTTTTCTAATTATTCCGTATCCTAATTAAACGACAAAGGTGTAAAAGCAATATATTGGTAACACTTTATTTCTTCTTATTACACAGTAATATACATGTATAAATACCATGAGAAGACTCCAAACAAGAGAAATTGAAACTACATAATGAAAAACAAATAGGCAAGGCAAGATGTAAACCATATAAATGTGAAAACCCAATATACACAATACTTCACACATAAACAAGTAGACACCAACAATGAATCGCCCTAAAAAAAAGTTTTACTGCAACTATCACACTACGGGGATAAGCTTCTGGGGAGTTACTGCACACTGGTTGTACTTTTGAATTTCAAAATTTGGGTTCTCGGGCCACCAAAACGCTGTTGTCGTGTAAGTAAACAGCCAGAGTGCATTAAAAGTTTTCTGATTTCTGTTGAAAACGGTGTCGTATAAGCAACCACAGAGTTAATAACTAATGATTTTTACAAGGAAAATGAATCAATCAAAAACCTACTTAAGCTGTACAATGACTTGTACATTACCAGCTGTTGTAGATCCAAAACGTTGCATTAATTTCCTGTAATCTCTTTAAAAGCTGCTTTGAAACAATCTGTATTGTAAAAAAGCGCTGTATAATGAAGGTGACTTGACTGCTCAATGTTAGTATACTTAAATTTTTTTTTTAAATAAAATAAAATTAATGAAAAAATTAAATACAAAATCTCTTTCCCCGTGTCTCACAATGTGCCTGTGGGGCACTTAGTCTAATCAACCAAAAATAAACACAGGATCATTGAATTAATAAGGAGGGAAGAGAAAAACAGTGGTTGACAAATTCCCTCGAACCACGGATGAGGCGGCAAAATTGTGTTATTGAAAACGCAATCGCACACTACTTTACTGCATTAATTAATTTAGAATCAAGTATCCAAGAAATGGCCAGTCTCAAGGACTGGTCGAGTCAAACAAGGCTGTTTCTGTAAACAATTACCATCTCCACAAAATGTCAGTCTCAAGTACCGATGGCTTCAAACAATGGTGCTTTTGATTTTCATCTCCCTGCTCTGTTGAAACGCGTTGCTAACTCGTTTAATTTGGCTAGTCACCCTCTAAATTGTCACAACATATAGAGGGCTGACCTAAAGTCACATTTGCTGACGCCACCTACCTGACTTCATTTTCCATTTGCCACACTTAAACAGCGTTCTTTGTTGTTAAATATGCTTTCACAAAAGAAACCAAACACACTTTGTGCTTTAATTCTGGCCTGCATGTTTCACAGTGCCTGTAGGTAATAGAATTCAGTCTGTCAGCTTGTCATCTAGCATGTCGCCACTCAACAGTAGAGTGCTGCGCTTGCAACAGCAAGGTCATGGGTTTGATTCCCAGGGAAGGCAAGAACTGATTAGAATGTCAATGTGTTCCTTGAATGCAATGTAAGTCGCTTTGGTTAAAAGCGTCTGCCAAATACATAAATGTAAATGTAAAATAATATTATAACTGACTCGTTTTATTGTTTGTTATAAACCTATTTCTAAAAGCAGTGGTTTAGTTAACATGATTAAAATGTGTGCCCTTGCAAAATGCCATTGCTAGCTGGTTGCTTACTACCCTAAAGTATCCCTAAGTCTATGTTATGGTTTCTAGATTTGTCTTGGGTCCTTTATTTTTCAATACATTTCTAATTTTATGTAAAGATTTGTTTTACACATTAATGTCTGCCAGGAAAACATCTTAAGTCTTAGAAAAGTAATAGTACAGCTTCCCATGCCAATCTAGAAAATGTGAGGCGTCGTTTATGTCAGCAGCCAAAGTTTAATACTTAGTTAGGGCTTTAGAGCAATGCTACGCTAGGCTAACTTTCATAGCAAGCTTTGGCAAACAGTAATGGACAGATTTTCCGTATTCAGGTCATTATCATATGTAGCATAAACTTTAGGGAGATTAAAGGGGGAATGGGGTGCATTTTGCCCTAAATGCCCTATTGTGTGTGTTTGTTTGTTTGTGGGGCCATGACACATTTCTGCATCCATATGCTAATATTAGTGCGCTGTGTGTAAACCACTATCCTTTGCTGCCTGGAGATTTAGGTGGTAAATCACTTCAGTCGTCTTAGCTCTAATCCTCCCAACATCTGTGCCCCTTTTCTCCTCCTCTTTACTGCTCTAATTCCAGTATGGCACAGTTGGCCTCATCCATTCAACTCAGGAATCATTTTGTTTGTCCACCCCATTTCTTTCTCCCTGTGGCCTAATCCACTGCAGGTCGTTCTGCAGGTCTTTCAGAGAGCTGTGTTGTCTCCTTCCGATGCATTCGCGTCACTCATGGTTTGTGACCTTCTCTGAATGGTTTAGAGGTGTGTGTGTGTGTTGGTGGGGGAGGTTCAGCAGTGTAATCTGCTAAGTGTCTCCCACTGCAGAAACAGCAGCACTGATTCAGCTTAGCCTGAGCAGACCAGGCAAATCTGCAGTAATCCTCGCCACAGAACCCAGTCTGACAGTCCCACCATCTGGAACAGCGCCACCTTGTGCACACATACACCAGATTGATAACAGAACTTTTATATTGCTGTTTTTCTCTCGCCTATATTTCTGCAGGAAAGCACACAGCCAATGGGAACCCCACAGTGGAGCCATTTCCTGATGGCATGGAGATGATCATGTTTGGTGAGTTTAGAGAAGATCATATTTTATACATCCTTGGGTACAATTAATGCATTGCTTTTTAAAGTACCACTTGTGTCAGAGTGGTGACTCTTGGGAGACCTGGGTTTGAGTCTAGCCTGGGTTCCCATCTACTTTCTCTCTTTTTCTTCTGAGCTGCCTACATAGACAGCGTCCTAACTGAAATGAACCCTATACACTACCATTCAAAAGGGTATTTCTAAGTTATTACAATTTAAAATAACTTCTTTCTATTTTAATATAAAATGTAATGCAAATGCCTGTGACGGCAAACCTAACATTTCACCATCATTACTCCAGTCTTAAGTTATTTTAAGTTATTTAATGCTCATCAAACGTTTCTTATTAACATCAATGCTAAAAAGAGATAAAAAGAGCTAATTAATATTTTTGTGGAAATAGTGACACATTTATCAGGATTCAACGATGTCTGAAAAATATTTTTGTTTGATATCAGCTGTAGTTAGGAAGAGCTTTGTAGTCAAACCAATTTTGTCTCTTTTTAAAGTAATTCCTATAGTTATTGCTATAGTTATTTATGTCTCTATTCCATTTCTGTTCAGGTATGGGCTGTTTTTGGGGAGCAGAGAGGCGCTTCTGGAGGATTCCTGGTGTATTCTCTTCTCAAGTGGGCTATTCTGGGGGCTTCACACCTAACCCCACCTACCATGAGGTGTGTTCAGGTGAGTCTAATAGTTTGTTCACCACCTATATCAAAGAGGTCTCTGATAACTCTCTTCCCAACCATAAGCCACAAGCATTAGGCCAAAGATAGCTTCAGATTGTGCCCAAATTAATGCTTTGCTGCAGCTTTCACCAAAACATTTCCTTCATCTGCAGTGAACTACCCAGAGTGCACTGCTCTCTCCCAGATCCGCAGCCCTTCCCCCTTCCTCTGTATGACCTACTTGTAGCCAGACAGTTCAGAAGAGATGAAATGGAGGGAGGGATGCAGCTGTGATGTTGCAGTTTCTGAACTGGTCCCAGTGAGAAGGTTCTGACTGCAGCTCTGCAGAGGGTTGGCTTCACACACTCACATTCTCTTTTAAGTGTGTAGTTTGGAACAGATCTTCTGTTGTCTGAACTGTGTTGGGTGTTTGGGTTAATATGTAGACAGCCTTTTTTATCTGTAAGAGTAGCAAATGCATATGCAGATACAGTTTTGCACGGTAAATGCGGGGTCTTTGAGTACCAGTCAGCAGTTAGGACTCCTTTGACAGAATGGATCTTATGATCTCAAAAATCTTTTAAAAGTTTATGCTTAAATGCTTGACATTTTTATTGTATTTTTTTTTTTAATCGTATTATCATTGTGTCTATTTTATGTGGCTTAAACGGTTTCTGAATTTGTTTAAATGTGTAAGCTTTTGTGACATCTTTTTCACTACAGTTTAACAGCATCCCATAATTCAGGAAAGAAGTTATCATAACCACAAAAAAATCACAGTCAAATACCAAGATATTGCATTTTTTTTTAAAGGTTAGTTTTCCCAAAACTTAAATTTCTGTAATTAGTTACTAACCCTCATTGTTGTTCCAAACCTGTAAGACTTTTCATCTTCGGAACACAAAGAAATTAAGATATTTTTGATGAGACCCGAGAGCTTTCTGACACTCCGTAACTCACTTCCATGGTCAAAGATATTTGAAGGTCTCAAAGTCCTTACTACCTTTCTGCGTCTTGAATGTGGTAATGGCATTGCTGTTATGGGGGATTAGAAAGCTCTCAGATTTCATCAATAAAATCTAAATTTCTGGTCAAAAGATGAACAAAGGTTTTGCGAGTCTGGAAAAGCATGAGTAGTTAATGATAGAATGTTTAATTTTTGGGTGAATAAACCCTTTAATGGTTTGAAAGAGGTCTTTTTTTTTCTTCACCAAGACATTTATTTGATCAAAAATATAGTAAAAACTCTAATGTTGAAATATGGAAACTGTGATAATTATTTTAAATTTAAAGCTTTTTATAAATTTCTTTACAGTAACTTTTGCTCAGCTAAAAAAATACAAAATTAATAGACAATTCATTAAAATCCGTAATGCTCCTTTTCTTTAGTCTGAATTTAATTTAGACTGCAAATCATTCAACATTCATACAGCTCTATTTATGCCTCAAAATATTTTTTTCTGCCATTTTCTACAGGTTTAACAGGGCACACTGAAGTAGTGCGAGTGGTCTTCTCTCCTAAAGATGTCAGCTTAGAGAAACTTCTCAAAGTCTTCTGGGAGAGCCATGACCCCACTCAAGGTAAACAAGCGTACCTATTCCCTTACATCTACATGTATTCACTCACACAGATGTCCATAGAAAGACCCCAGGGTGCAAGATGCAGTGGTCCAAAAGCAAACGCCCTCATGAGGTTAAAACATGGCTGCATCTGTCTGTTCACACTGCCCTGTGCATGTGTGCATGCTGGATGGTCAGGATGATCTTGCGGGAATTGAAACAGCCTCAGACTGGCTATGTTAATGTGTCTGAGACCAATTCAGCCATGAGAGGAAAAGAGACATTGTGCATGTGTGCATTAGTGCAAGCGTCATATATTCCTCCAATCCACTGGAAACAGACCCAGTCCTGAACACACAGCTGATATTTGCCTTATGTGTTCCCTCATTTGAGAATAAATCAGCCTTGCTATCTGCCTGCAATCCAGCGCTTAAAGACAAGACCCCAAAACCTCACAATATAAATGCATAAAAATTAATTCTCTCCATTCAGTTAATTGGTTAACCAGAGACTTGATCTGTCCGTCTATCTATCCATCTCTATCTCTCTCTCTCTCTCTCTCTCTCTCTGCCTGTCTGATGTAACAGTGTGGCTGCAGCATGAAGCTGTTGTTTGGCTCTCTGTGTTCAGTCACCCTGAAACAGAGAGAGAAGAGAGGAAGAGACACTCCTCTGAAACATTCATAAAGCCTGACCCTGAGGACCTGAATCGCTCACACACAACTCTTTGGCTCTCCTTCATCGCTGGACTGTGGGACTACAATCTCTGCTTGAATAGTTTATATGACGTCTGTGCTTTCATTCGTACAGACCCTGCATAACTTTCTTGTTTATATTTTTTCTTCCTAGAAGGTGCCAATTCCATTTGTAGATCAGTAATGAATGTCTATATATCTGCCAGCTGAAGACTGAGGACCATGGAGTGGTTTTCTACTCCTAATCTTTCATATGTCAAACCATCAGGTTGAGCTGACATGATTACCCTGTGTGTTCGGTTCTGTGCCAGCTCTCTAATTCACGTCATGTTCTGAAGGTGTCTGAACTTTAAAAAGCATCGTCACCCTGTCAGCCAGAACGCCCCAGAATGTAGAGCACTGAAAATTACTCATAGAAGCCAGGGTTAGTTGTCAGAAATGGCCTTCAAATGTGATTAAACATCTACCTTGCTCTGTTTTCCTTTACCTATGAGAATTCAAGGGATGTGCAGATACATATTTTCAAAAAACGACTAGACTGTGGGTTGCCTGAATTGACTAGCTGGTTTTAAAAATAAAGTCCACCAAAAATTTCAGTTTTCATCATTTTCTCACCCTCTTGTCATTCCAAACCTGCATGACTTTCTTGTGCAGAACACAAGAAGTACAAAAAAATAGATATTTATAAGAACATTGGTGTTCAAACAACATTGGATACCATTGACTTTCATTATAAAAAATAAAAATAAACTTTTCTTCTGTATTCCACAGAATAAAGAACATCATACAGATTTAGATTGGCATGAGAGTGACTAAATGATGACAGACTTTCCATTTTTGGATGAACTATCCCTTTAAGGATGTCTTGCATAATTAAACAGACTTAGTAAGATATCTACCCAGCATGATTAAGTGTTTTTCTTAGGTGGTGTTTGCATAAGATCCATTCTTGCTTTAGAACAGCTAGGCAGTGCAACAGAACATAACACAGAGAACAGAAGAGTGTTCTCAAGGTGTTTTTTTTTCTAAGCTAACTATTTTTAACTTTTTAACATAGACCAGCATTTACAAAATAGTGTACACCAAAAACAACAACTATAGAGTCTAAATAACTAACCTTTTACTTAACAAAACCATCATAGTCTTCCCAAAAAAGCCTTGGAATTATGTATATTATTGTTGGGGAATTACAGAATTACAGATAGTCTTCTAACTATCGACGTATATCTTCGTCGATCACATGGTTGACGAGTTAAGTGACCTTCCACGTTGCAGAAATGCGTTTCTAGACGTCAGATGGTCGAGAACAACAAGTCATTCTGTCTCCTAATGGTGCCAGTCAATCACTTCACCAATACAGAGCATATTAACACACACAGTACACACAGATACACAGGACTCCAAGGCTGAACTCGGTTCAGGCTCCAACTATCAACAGAAAGACTTCTCAAAACATTCTGATAGCATGTTCTATCTGGTGAGACGTACAGATAATTTTCATCTTTATTCAATGGAAAAATACAGAAAAGCAAAGTAAAGGCTTTAATGGATAGGTTACATAGGCGATAGACTGTCATTCAAGTCATTCAAAACATAAATTATAAATCACTAACTTGATTATAAAGTAAGAAATAAGAAAAAGAAAATAATATATATACAAGGGATTGGCAATGGATTTCCAAATCGTCCCTATCATTATTAACAGAAACATTGCTCAAAACAGACTATTTGAAGTATGACTGTAATTGTCTGGATATGGGTTGTTGGAAGTGTTGCTTCAGTGGGTGGATCAGTTTAGAGATGCACAACCTTCTCTGAGAGGGTTTTAGCATGCTAACAGCATGCAGCTGCTCATGCTAAAATCCTCTTGAAGACTGGAGTCTCTAAATGTATCAGTTTTAAGGGACTGATGCTAAAAACTATATTACAACTAAAAATATATGCAGAACATTAGGATCAGTGTTTCTCAACACTTTTGAGTTCAATTCATTGTCAAAGACAATATTTGAAGGCCCCACAAGATATTTCTGGTTCTTGTTCTGTAATGACAAAGCTACTTATTTTCATCTTATTTACTGATGCTTGGATTGGCAACATATTAAAACTATTCAATAATTAAATTCCCAAAAAAAACTGTTAGAGTAATTAAATTCACATCTTTCCAAAAGAGTTTATACTTGTACAACAATGTATAATATGCATGACTTTTACAGTCATTTGTGATTACAGGGTTTATTATTTTCTTTACTCATGAATAGCAATTTCTACCCATTAAAAACTTTAGAGCTTGACATATCTACAATTTGTATATTCATTATAAAACGCCACAATTACTTTTTAGGATTTCATTTGCATGATTTTTTTCAATCACACTTTTGAAATTCCCTCATATATCACAAGTGATCCCTGGCACCCTAGTTGAGCATCATGAGCCATGGATAATGAAAACACGTATTCACAACATGTGACAACATGTCTTCTGCTTGTCTGAAACTTGCTCACCTTTAATGTGCACTTGGTCAATTTTAAGCAGCATTTCAGCATCTTCCAAAGTAACACTTGTGTCCCGTTTGGCATTTTTAGGCCGTGTTTCATGACCCTGCAGGAGTTTGGGTAGGGAAGCAGGATGAAGAACATGGCCCATGTGCGTGACAGAAGCGTCAGATTGTGTTTTTTGGCGCAGGCCGCTGCACTGCGATTGGCTGCCGAGAATTGGGAACGTCTCTGTAGGCTGTTCGTCCATGCATGCTTAACGCACACTCCATTTGTCCGTACCCGAACGCACACACGAATCAACAGTCATTACTTTGAATCACTGATAGACATGCATGCGTACAGTATGACACCACAAGTGTGTGAGTTTTTATAGGCTTTATACGTGCACTGTTGTTTCCGTTGTGCACAGAGACCTGTGTATTCAGCTGCTGTCTCACAGTTCAAAGGGTTCTGCTTTCAGCAGCATGATTTGGAATTGTCCAATCATGGCTGGGATAGCAACATCCACAGCCAATCAAACGTTCCCAGCACTCTCCTCTTCGTACCCCCGTCTCATACCCAGCAACACTTGCTCTGGCAGAGTCTTTAGGTCATGGTATTACAAACGTGTGGTAGCTTCCCTATACCCTATGCTAATTTTCTAAAAATATAGGCTGTGTTTCATGCCGTCATGCTACATCTCTAGCTGTGCTGACAAAGATAGTACAGGAACCTGAGGGTGGGGAGAGGCGAGTCAGGAAAATTGGGTTCCTGGATGGATTTGTTGAACAGGAAATGACTGAAGCCAGTGTAGCAATTCTATCGCCTGTGGCAAACCATAGAACGGAGAAGTGCAGTGCGGACACACACGAGAGAAACGCACAC
Source organism: Rhodeus uyekii (assembly GCA_037043235.1). Taxonomy (NCBI): domain Eukaryota; kingdom Metazoa; phylum Chordata; class Actinopteri; order Cypriniformes; family Acheilognathidae; genus Rhodeus; species Rhodeus uyekii. The sequence continues at coordinate 4,194,392 of JAWRVZ010000002.1, read as the reverse complement.
ACGTACACATGATCTCCTCAGCAGTTTGTTACTTCCTTGTTTAAGAAAGATCCCCCTTCCCTCCCTCCCCCTTCCCAGCGGACCCCAGGGCTCTCAGTCTGTCTACAAGATAACAACATCTTATCTCTTCTCCTCTCCTCCCCCATCCCCAGCTCCTTCTCTCCTCCATCTTTCGCTCCCCCTCACCATCATCCCATCAGCTTTTCCGCAGTGACTCCTCATTCTTACCCTCCGCTTTCATCTCTTAGTCACTTTCTTCGTTCCGCCATCCCGCGCTCCCTCGTTCCTCTAACGGTGAAAGGCAAGAGGGCGGGTTTCTACCCTCCTTTGTCCTCGTTTTTCTGTCTTACCACTTTCATCTTTTATCTTGTCATGTTTTTTTCTTGATTTGCAGTATTTATGTAGCTGCTGCGTCAGAGAGATGCATTAATGCACGCTTCAAGGGGTAGAGACAAGATGGCTGATGCAGGCTCTCGTCATGTCTCTCAAATGCAGAAGCTGATCTTCAATCTTCCAGGCCTGTAAATGTTAAATCCTGTTTTCCACCTGCCTTCAGTGTGTAACCTGTGACTGACATGTTTGCTATGTATATTGAACCTTGAAGAGCGAAACATCAATAGACAACCTAATTATGTGCCGAAACTGTTTGGATCTCCATAATCCCTCAGCAACAGAAAACAAAGGTTATTGGGTTCACAAATACCGTTTTGTGCTCAAGCCACCAAATGGTATAAAAAGAAAAGACAGTTTCTAAATTAAGAACCCCCACCCCACCCCCTTTTTCTTTTTGGGGTTCAGTCTGCAACGGGCACGTGCCTCTCGGGGGGTGACCTCGACCCCTGCCCCTCCCTGACGAGGGGGGCTCATTACAGTTTGTCAGTCAGCTATAGGGGGAGGGGATGGCAGAGGTCATTTATGGAGAGTAGATGAGAAATGGGTGAAGAGATGCTTTTTCTTTTTTGTGAAAAAAAGCCAGCATTTGCCTGGAAGAAAACATTGTTTTCTTGAAATAAAGAAACTGAGTTTATTTTATAGGCATATTGAATAGATTTGGATATTTTCTGTTGTTGCTTTATTGAAGGTACGCACAGTTTTGTGTGCACAAAACAAAACTATTGTTACAAATAAATGCGATTCAGATTCTGATATTATTCTGAAATATTGTGATCTGCATAAGAATAATGTGACACTGAATCCTGGAGTAATTGCTGCTGAAAATAACTTTGCCATCAAAGGACTTAATTACCATTGAAATATTATTGAAAACTGTTGTTTATTAATTTTTTTAATCAAACAAAGGCAGCATTTGTTTGATTAAAGGCTTCTTTCAAATGCATTAAATACATTTCTCTGAAATGTGGATCAACTTGTGGGGGCTGACATATTGAGACAAAAACTACTCATTACGCCCTGTCACCCACCTGTTTTTGGCCACATTTGCTTTTGAAGTAATGAATTTCTATTAAATTATCACAAGTATTTTATAGTTCCACACAGCTAGTCTAAAAATGATGGCCAGGACAACATAATATAAACAACAAATTAATAAGTGCACCATTAAAACTGTAGCATTGCTGTTTTATTTTATTGCCTTTAAAAGTATAGCATAATGGAGAAATGAAAATGTAGGGTGGGTGAACAGGATTGAGATCAGAATATGACGGCTTAGATTCAAACTTGCATCCCTGCAAGCACAATGGCTCTCAGTGTCATGAGCATGTGCACTACCCACTGTGCCATAGCTTCCACTATTTGGTTTGGTCTTCAATGTTTCACCATTAGGCCTTGATGTTGATGAACCATGTATGTTTGCAGTATTTTACAGTTATGGTTCTATTGTTTGGTATTAGATTATTGTCTTCTGGAAGAAAAATTAGAGCGAGAGAGCATTATTTGTGGTGTATAATTGATCACTTTTTTGATCTATCAAATATCAAATGCTGTATTTACAAACCATATTTACTACACATTTTAAACATATATTTTTATTCGTAAAGTCAATTTGTGTGTGTGTGTGTCAGAGAGAGAAAGAGAGAGAGAACAAGGTTGTGTGTGTATGTGTGTTACATAAGAGGTGTAAAAATAGACCCAGCTCTGCACCATTCCTCTTAGTTGGCTGCTCTCTCACGCACACTGCTTCACCGTACCCACAGGGCACACACAACAGTGCTCTGAACAACCCCTCACACATACACACATATAAGCCTGCATCGCACACAGTCAAATGCACAAACGTACACTCGCTAAAACTCACTCATACATGCACCTTCACACACACACATATGGACATTCTCCATTAGCTTAGTTAACAAACACGCAATAGCCAAACTGTTTGTGTGTCATCTTAATGGCTTGAAAGAAACTGAGAGGCACTTCGTTCTTGGAAACACAAAAACATGAAGCAATAAACCCATCAGACTGAGATTCAGAGTCGTTAGTATGACAAATGATTGACATTTTGTATGACTATGAAAATGTAGTTTTTGAAAGTCATGGAGCCATCTCTGGAGTCAGTCCACGGGCTTGACAACGCAGTCATACTGCTGATGTTCAACATTTTAATTTAAAGAGATAGTTCACCTAAAAATAAAATAAAATATGTGATTACTAACTGGCTTGTTGTTTCAAACCTTTATGCTGTTATTTTTTCCTCGCAACAAGATCCACCATAAAAGTAATCCATATTTGTGTCCTTCTGATTTCTAATTTCAAAATTCTATACTGCTTTGAAAAGTAGATTGAAAATATTTTTTTTTAAATTCTACAAGTAAATTTAGTCATTACAGTGTTATAATGCGCAGTATGAAACATTTTTTTGTTTTCAGATTTGCTAAAGGATATTTTTAACTATCATGAAATGATACTGTTTTATAAAGTAACATAACTAAATTGTTGCTTGTCAGTCATGTCTCTGTTAACTTCCTGGTTCCTTCCGTGATCTCCCAGTGTTTTTCCACTCAACTGTCTCATCATCAATCACTTCGTTAGTCTTGTCGGCTGTGTCTTGTTCCCTCATCTACCTTTGTGTATATGTTTTCCTTCCTGTTTACCTTGAGATACAAGCATAATCCGTTCCAGGACCAAACTCAAATTGCTTGTATCTCAAATAATTTCCCCCCATACTTATTAGTGCTAATAACAATGGAAAAAAACTTGTTTTTAATTGCTATGGAGACGTACACACACACAAAAAAAATTATAGTATATAAGGATTCCTGTAATATAAATTAAAATGTGGTTTTAATCATGAGTTCTTATCTTCGAGACAGACAGATAGCGGTAGGTTGTGGCTTGTGCAGAGGAGGAGAAGGGAGCGATTATGTAAATTACGTACATAACGCAAACACAATACGGAAGTGTAATGTTTCTTCCCTTGTAGTGTATTAGATGGACTACATGCACAATAATGCCTCAGAACCTCATATTTATTATTATTAAACACGCATAACTTGTGCTGCTCCCAGCTTAATACTTGTGAATCACTCATCGCCCCCGATAACCTCTAGTGGAGTCCATATGCAATTACCCCATAAATGTATATAACACACCACAGGAAGACTCGCGGGAGATGCGTAATGAAGTCAACGATCACGTGAAGTGGAGGAGGGAGAATGCTCGACCACCTAGCGTCTGTAAGCGTGCTCGTATCTCAAATCTTTACTCGTATTTCAAACTTGTATTTCACATACAGTACATGCCTTTTAGTTTTTTATTTAAAGTGCTTTGTTTGAGTTTCATTATTAAAGTATCTCTAAGTTCTTTCTGTGCCTCCGTGCCTTCCTCATCCCTCCACACCACCGTGACATAAATGTCATCAGCTAATATTGAAATTACATAAAATCACAAAAAATAGAGGTTGATAATCTATTTGGTATTTATATTTAGAATGTTTAAATAAAGCCAATGGCCGTGAATGTGAAGATTATTTTTTAAATTATATTTTACGATATGAGTTGATGGGAATGATATAATCTTTTGTGTGAACTGACCCTTCTCATCCTCATGCTTCTTTGGAACACAAAATAATGTTTTTTTTCTGTAATATGTGTTTTATATATATATAGTTACAAGTTGAGGAGAAAGTGTGCGATGCGGAGAAAGCAAGGAGAACAGGTTCTCAAGGAAAACTTCACTTTATTCAAAACGCAAACAAAACACTTTAAATATAAACAGAAAACAGCACCTTGTAGTGCAAAACCTGGAGGCACATTGGAGCACTAGGAGAAAACACAGAGATTACATCCACACACAAACACAAGAAGCAACACAGAACCCCATAACAGGATCACAGAGGCAGGTAACAGGATCAACAACTGACAAAGACCAGGAAACACAAGTGGGTATATATAGACAAAGACATGAGACACACCTGAAGACAGGTAAAGAAGGGCCCGGAAATGCTGACACGATAGACAGGAAGTGACAAAGAAGACCGACAGACAGGACCAAGGGTGACATATATATATATATACACACAAACACCCTATGGACAAAAAAAACCCAGAAACTCATCAGGAAACCAGGAAAAGCCAAATAAGTGCTTTTTCTCTCACCAGGAAAAGCCATATAAGTGCTGATTTATGAAATGTCTGGATTGGACAGAGCAGCCTTAGAGAATTGTTAGCTGCCACAATGATGCTGTGTGTGTGTGTTTTCACATGCATGTACAGCTTATCCACTCACATAGTACACATAGTAAATATTTCCTTTCTTCCCTCCTTCTAAAGGAAAGAGTGAAGCTTCTTGACCTCTGCATTAACAGAAATAGTTTTCCTTAGGGAGAGTCATGTTATGGGGAGAGAGAGTCTGCGTGTGACATTTATGGAGTCAGCTTCTGCCCAGCTCTCCGCTCTCACCCTGTTTGTGCGCTGACAACACATCTGTGGCGTTCTCTACTTACGGTTCATGTGTGGTTTGTGTGTGTGTTGAGAGGAGAGATTCTGTGTATTATTCAGCTTGAACCGGGAGGATCATCAATAATAACTAAGCCCTGTGATGGAGGCAGTAAAAAGAAGTGCTCCACGGTACATTGAGTGCTTGCTGTTTCCTTTTTGTTTTTAACTCGTATGAGAAGAGATGAGATAGATTTTTAAAAATGGTCGTCCTAAAAAGTATTTGGGCACTTAAACACACTTAAAATGTTTGAATCCCATTGCTTTAAATAACAACATTTCCAGTTTCCACAAAAATATTAATCAACACCTGTTTTCGACAATATTAATGTTTCTTGAGCACCATATTGCTTATTAGAATAATTTTTGAAGGATAATATAAAACTGAATCATGCAAAAAATCAGCTTTGATCACAGGATTTAAAAAATATATTACCATTGAACACAGTTTTCTGTCATAGTTTCTATCAAAACTTTTTTTTTTTTCAAAAACATTAAAACAATCTTACAAACCCCAAACGGAGAATATAGAATATTATTCAAAATGCGGCTTAAAGGTATGTGGTCTGGTTGTCAAATGTTAGTGGATTATGTCAGATCATGATCATGGTTAATTCTGTACACATCTGTGTTAACCTTTGAGCAACTGACTTTGTAGATCCACTAGATGTTTAAAAGTTTTTGCAAAAATGTCTCTGCACATACCAAAATCAAACATTTACCATCTGCAAACAAATCCTTCTTCTGAGACATGCAGTGCCATTCAGACATTTGTGAGTGTTAAGTGTCCAAATACTTCTTTCTAGAAACATTTTCTATTTTTTGGCTGTATGATGTGTTTGATGACACACAGGCCTCAGGGTCACAAGGAAGGTTAGTGACTGCCGCTTTGGCTTTGTAAGAACAGCCAATCAGAATGCAGTGTTTTGGCCTTTGAAGAGAGAGAGCTCTACAGAAGGCACCACATGGTATGAGCGCGCACAGCAAGATGGCCGGCATCCAGTTCTGCAGAAGGGTAGATGAGAGACAGGAAATTCACTGTGGAGGTTAAATGACAGGAATATTCTGAAACCCCAATATGTTTCCATATATTAACAATGAACAAATTATTCCAAGACTGCTACATATATATACATTTATTTTTTTCCAGAACACCAGAGCAAAATTGAATGTTACTTGCTAATGTTAGAAAAGTAATTGACTTGCAAAATTCTTGCAAATTCTTACATTTTTAAAGTGGTCTAAAGCATGTATATTTGGGTGTATTTTTTAGGAATGGCACAAGGGAATGACCGCGGTACACAGTATCGTTCTGCCATCTATACCTACAGCCCAGAACAGCAAGAGCTGGCCATGATGAGCAAGCAAATGTACCAGCAGGTGCAGTATCTCGCAACGCACACAAACTTTACATTGAAGTCAAAGTCAAAGTCAAAGTCAGCTTTATTGTCAATTCTGCAATATATACAGCACATACATAAAGAGAATTGAAATTCTGTAACTCTCAGACCCAAGGTGCAACCAGGTTACATTAACAGTAACAACAGCAACAAAATATATATATATATATATATCAACAACACCAAAAAAAATATATATATATATATAAAAATAAATAAATAATAATAGATAAAATAAAATAAAATAGATTAAGGAAATAAAGAGAAAGTCGCGATGGTAAAGACAGTGCAAACAATAGTGGGGGGGGGGGTCAGGTGCATGGGGCAAAAGAGAGGAAAAGGGGCAGAGACGGGAGGGAGTTCAATGCCCTGACAGCTTGGGGAATGCAGTGGCTTTTATAATGAGTTAATATTTTATAACCCCTAACACTATACCCTTGAAACCCATAATAAAGATTTCATTATTTATTTCTATTTGCCATGTTTATTAAGATTTTCCTTAGCTAAAATGAGGACATAGCATAGACTTTTATTGTTTTTATATAGTTAAATTGAATTGCTGTACGAAAAGTCCCACAAGAGAACATAAATAGAAAACAATATTCAACAATATCATATTTATATGTAATATTTACCTTTTGAGAATGCCCCCTATGAGAGATTTTATCAGATTTTGCTAACTTCAGAGAACTGTTTAATGCAGTGGGAACGGAAAGTATTCAGACCCCTTACATTTTGTCACGAATCGTACAAGGGAGGACTCAAGTGCAAGTAAAGGTGGATTTATTAACATTAACTAAATAAACAAGCATACAAAAGAAACACCCACGAGGGGGAAAACATAACAAAGATCAAAATAACAGATACTCAACGAGAACATAAACAAACCGGAGTGCAAGGCAGGGAGTCACAATCAGGGAGCACAGGCATGGAAGAACATCTACAAATGACAAAGATACCTCACAGGACAGCAAACACACCGGGATTAAATAGGGCACATGAGGGAAGGTAGTGATGAGAAACAGCTGGGAATGATTATGGGAAACAAGGAGGCGGGGCAGGCACTAACCAGACACAAACACATGGGAGAGAGAGCAGTACCACGGTTCTGTCCACTAGAACACTAATAACACTGGAAACAGAGACAGAACTGTGACACATTTTTTACTCTGTTATATTGCAGCCATTTGTTAAAATCATTTAAGTGCATTTTTCCTCATTAATGTACACAGAGCACCCCATATTGACAGAAAAACACAGGATTGTTGCCTTTTTTGCAGATTTATTAAAAAATTAAAACTGAAATATCACATAGTCCTAAGTATTCAGACCCTTTGCTGTGACACTCATATATTTAAATCAGGTGCTGTCCATTTCTTCTGTTCATCCTTGAGATGGTTCTACACCTTCATTTGAGTACAGCTGTGTTTGATTATACTGATTAGACTTGATTAGGAAAGCCACACACCTGTCTACATAAGACCTTACAGCTCACAGTGCATGTCAGAGCAAATGAGAATCATGAGGTCAAAGGAACTGCCTGAAGAAATCAGAGACTGAATTGTGTCAAGGCACAGATCTGGCCAAGGTTACAAAAAATGAGCACAGTGGCCTCCATAATCCTTAAATGGAAGACGTTTGGTACGAGCAGAACCCTTCCTAGAGCTGAGCTCAAACTGAGCTATCGGGGTAGAAGAGACTTGGTGAGAGAGGTAAAGAAGAACACAAAGATAACTGTGGCTGAGATGAGATCCGGAGATGCAGTCGGGAGATGGGATAAAGTTATAGAAAGTCAACCATCACTGCAGTCGGGGCTTTCTCCTCAGTGCAAGACACATAAAAGCCTGCATGGAGTGTGCTAAAAAATACCTGAAGGACTCCAAGATGGTGAGAAATCTGATTCTCTGGTCTGAAGAGACCAAGATAGAACTTTTTGGCCTTAATTCTAAAGCGGCATGTGTGGAGAAAACCAGGCACTGCTCATCACCTGTCCAAAACAGTCCCAACAGTGAAGCATGGTGGTGGCAGTATCATGCTGTGGGTGTGTTTTTCAGCTGCAAGGACCGGACACTGGTTGCAATCGAGGAAAAGATGAATGCGGCCAAAGTACATGGATATCCTGGACGAAAACCTTCTCCAGAGGTTTACCTTCCAACAACACAATGACCGTAAGCACACAGCTAAAATAACGAAGGAGTGGCTTCACAACAACTCTGTGACTGTTCTTGAATGGCCCAGCCAAAGCCCTGACTTAAACCCAATTGAGCAACTCTGGAGAAACCTAAAAATTGCTGTCCACCAACATTTACCATCCAACCTGACAGAACTGGAGAGTATCTGCAAGGAGGAATGGCAGAGGATTCCCAAATCCAGGTGTGAAAAACTTGTTGCATCTTTTCCAAAAAGACTCATGGCTGTATTAGAGCAAAAGGGTGCCTCTACTAAATACTGAGCAAAGGGTCTGAATCCTTAGGACCATATGATATTTCAGTTTTTCTTTTTTAATAAATCTGCAAAAAGGTCAACAATTCTGTGTTTTTCTGCCAATATGGGGTGCTGTGTGTACATTAATGGGGGGGGGGAAATGAACTTAAATGATTTTAGCAAATGGCTGCAATATAACAAAGAGTGAAAAATGTAAGGAGGGTTGAATACTTTCCGTACCCACTGTACATACCGTGTTCTTTTGTACTTAACTAGATTGTTCAAAAGTAAAGACATTTGAATTGTTACAAAATATTTTTATTTTTTTTGTTCAAATAAATACATTGAAGTTTCCACAAAAAAACATGGTTTCCACAAAAAAACATGGTTTCCACAAAAAAACATTAAGCAGCACTCCCATTTTTAACATTGAGATTAAGAAGAAATGTTTCTTGAGCAACAAATCGTTATATTAGAATGATTTCAGAAGGATCATGGGACACTTGAAGACTGGAGTAGTCATGCTAAAAATGGGGAATAATTAAATTTTAAATATATTAAAATAGAAATTTTACAGTATTGCTGTTTTCCAGTATTTTTGAATATATACATTTTTAATGCAAATACATGCAGCTTTTTGATTAGACTTAATACAAAATCTTGATGTTTACCAACCTCAAGGTAATGTACATGAATGCGTTATTACATTTAATATATATAACTCTATATATAAGCTCAGATTTATCTAATGATTTGCTTTTTCTTCCCCATCACATTTCCAGAAGTGCTTTTGTCCTTTTTCTATTCTTTGCCTCTCTCAAACTGTCCACTGTCAAACACTGGCCACCCACACCTGTCAGAAAGATGTGTTTATGGATGCTCATCTGATTGTCTGGACTGTTAGCCCTATTAAGCTAGTGTGATGCTTTGTTTTGTGAGATGCAGGAGCTTGGGTAAACTCTCAGCAAACTACCCTATACTCCTCATGTCATTTGTCTTGCTTCTAGGGCTCAGATGTAATTTGGGTGAGAGGGGAATGAGGCGGTGGCAGGGAGGTTTGGTGACCCCTCTTGGCCTTGGCCTTGTGCGCATCAGGGGTGAAAGGTCAGGCTTGCGGGAGCCAGCTGTGGTTAAAGGGATGCAATCAGATCAGGGGAGCGAAACGGACATTCTGTTGATGGCCCCAGTGACCCCACAAGCTGAAATGAACACACACACATACAAATGTAGTGAGGACAAGGGGGTTGCCCCTCACAAACTGCATGTCAAAATGGGGTAAACTGAACCAGAGCTGTAAAGGCAGCCTAAACCAAATTATATATATATATATATATATATATATATTATGGGATGCATACAGATCCGCGTCATGTGCAGCAGTGGCAGGTCTTAAAGTGACAGCAGTGTGATAAACCTGCTGCTGTGATGTCATTAATGTTAAATCAAAGAACAAAAGAAAAAGAGGAAGTCATACACTGCTCTTATAAATAATATAAACTTTTGTTTAAAAAAAATCTAAACAGGTCTAAAATTGAGCTTTGATAATTGCCTATAAGCTTCAATATGTGACATTAATTATAATGGGTTTATGTGAAGAGTGCTATATATTTTAAAACCTAATAAATGTTATAATTGATAGCTTTTAATTGTACTGTAATACTGAATGGCTATAATGGCTAAGATTGAGAAAAAAGTCAACTATAGAGACTTCAGTAACAGTATTGGTAGTGGTGATGCCTTCTATCATAAAAAGATCCCATTAAACAAATATTTAAAATATAGGCTCTGTCTTTGTTGTTTATACATTTAACTTGGTGATTTGTATAAAAAATATATTTAAAATGTTTATGTTAGTTGCAATTATTTCCGATATGCCATCAATTTCGATTGATGGCATATTATTGCGTGTCTGTCCAATTCATCCATATATTCTCCTTTCTCTATTTAACAAGCATACACTTTAAAGCACATTTTTGTTTTTTAAATAAGTATCATGCTCACCAAGGCTGTGTTTATTTGATCAGAAATACAGGACAGATAGTAATGCTTTATTCATAGTTTATTTCTGTAATGGCAACACAGAGTTTTTAGTTTCACATACAGGAAACATTTATTTTTATTATCAATATAGAAAACAGTTGTGCTGCTTAATATTTTTGTGAAAACAGTGATGCAGTTTTCAGTACTATTCTTTAAATAGATACATTTTGTCACTTTATAAATTTAATACATCCTTGATGAAAGAAACATCCTATTAATTTTCCTAATGTAATGATAAATATATAATAATATATGAGAACTGGTGTTGTCTGTGTGATTTACAGATAAATAATTCTAGAAATTCCATGGCATGTGAATGTTGTACAGATGTGACTTTTTAGTAGGGGATGAGGCCTTTTGTATGGAACGAATGGCTCCAGATTGCATAAAATCTATTATAAATATCTACTAGAATGTATAGCTTTTCCTTTTAGTTGATGCTTGTGCGTCTCTCCTGATCCTTCTCTCTCTGAGGGCAGAGTGAATCTGAAGTGGTTTCGAAGAACAGCTTGGTTACATAAGCAGCAGTGATGAGATTAGACATGTTAGCCTAGAGTCTTGTTAAAATATTGAGGAATGTGCGCGTTTTCGTCTGTCATACTATGGAAAAACACAACTGATTGTCTCGCAGTGGAGAGTGAGAATTTGAATGTAAGGTAGACATGAAGAGATTGATGAGGCCTTTTTAAGGACTCTTCTATCCGGTCAAATTCAGGTGATGAATCAGACACCGACATCACATGTAGACGAGAAATAAATTATTAGCACCCGTTGAGAGTTGCACTCCATCAGAGTCTCCCAAAACTCTGCCATCAGTGAGGGCAGTCAGGGAGAAGGAAAAACAGGAGTGGGAGAGGAAGAAACACTCTTTTAAACGCTGTGGCTGAGGAGGGGAGGGGTGCTGTAATAAAATGTAGGAATTTGCAGAACATCAAAGAGTTTTTATTCAGTAGCGAAAAAGAGCGAGACGCAGGAAGATAGAGTGGAGGTACAATTCTGCTGCAGTGAAGCACTTTCTCAGAGGAGTTATTTTGGGGATTTGAATGGAGGTTTATGAATTTTCTTTGTTTATCTGCTTCTTATGCTGCAGACATCAACATTTTATGGATATGTTATGTTCTTTTCATGGCCCGTATTAAATAATGTGGAGATGTGACGTTTTTAATGAAAATGTCAATGCACAAATGGGATGAAAAATCATTTTAAAGTAGACCTTTATGTTATGTATTATAATATTTAAATGTTTAATCTTTTTTACAATTCAATACTGTTGTTATTCCCACTAAAAAAAAGTAGAATCTTTTATTAAAGTAATTTTGAAAAATGCTTTTAATGTGAAAAGTATTTTTATTCAAAGAATAGACCATATTGATATAGCGCACAGTTCTTTTTTTAATTAATTATAATATTCTTTAGTCTTGTTTTTGTTTGTTCTCTTTATAACCTATGTAAAAACAAAACTAAAAAGTTTTATTTAAAATCCTTTTAGCTGACATTTAACTGATTCACAGTACAGTCAATTTCAGATTTCTTTCCGGGTGAAATATCCTGTTTTATTGTGAAATACATACATCGGTTTTAAAGTTTTATAATTTCGACCATGTTAGCAGATTCTAATGAAAAGTGCCATGAACTAATAATGAATGTAGCAGTAACTGGCCTAAATAGTGTTGCCTAGCTCAGGTTCCCAAAAGCGCTCCATCTAAAAACAAAAATTTTCTCTCTCTTTCGCTGTTCCATGTCATGTAATCTCAAACACATAGACGCTCATGCTCTCACACTTTGATCTGTCTCCTCTCACAGGTCACATGACCCTCCTCTGTCTTATTCCCTCTCACAAAATGCAGGAACATCCAAGTATGACAAAATGGATTCCTGACTATATCTCATGCACACAGACACAAACACACACACGCTCACTCACTCATGCTCAGACAAACTAAACATGCGTTGAGATGTGCATAAATGTACAAAACATTTAAAGAACAGTCTTGGCCTTTACACTGTTTTTTTTTTCTTCTTCTTTTTTTACATTATGCTTGTTTGTATGTTTAGCCTAAAGTGAATCACACATGTATATACACGTGTATATATATACACCTACACATGCTTTTCTATTTATGCCGCAGAACTATACAGCTTCTGATATATGGAAGCTTTTAGCAGAGACTCTTAACAAGAAACAATAAGCTAGATAGCTAAGCTAAAACACTGTGACGGTTCTATATTCAGATATTTTGCAGCATAGCTTTTTAGTTATAGAAAGGGGTGCATTAATATTTATTATTTATGTTGTAATGTTAAAAGTAGGACAAGCTGTTGCAGTTAAAACGTACACAGGGACTGTGTGTGTTAGCGTGCGGGTTTGTGAGTGTATGTGTGTGTAAATAGTCTTATAAGGTGAGTTTGTGCCAGAGACCCGCTGAGAAACCCGAATTAAATTCAATTTTATTCAATTTTCCAGAAACACATGGTGACATTAGTTGAGTCATCAGAGACACATGAAGCATATTCACATATGCAAATGCTTATGTAATATATCTTTCTCTCCTTGCCCTTTCTCTCTTTCTCTCTCTCTCTCTTTCTCTCTCTCTCTCTCTCTCTCGGTCTCTCTTTGCTTTACTGTCCACAAAAATGTTCTTCTCCTCCGGAAAGACACAGACCACTGAGCTTTGACAGCACAAACTTTCTGACACCTTATCTGCACACATAGAATTTTCCCAATTTTATACTTTCTGTACTTTCAATGTAAAATATTTAAAATAATTTTCAGAATTTAAATGTATATAAACAAGCCTCAACAATAATCAATAAATAAATGTTTAATTTAGCTTCACCTCCCAATATGGGCCTAGCCCAAATAATTAAGAATTACTATTACTAGAAAATATATTGTGTTTGTGTCAGAGGTATTAATTTATTAAAGAACGGGGGAAACCAATGTGCTCTATAGAACCACATAACAATTTAGCTTTTATTAATTTTGACCACGTTAGTGGATTCTGTTCATTATAAGAGCTGTGTAATAATCATAAATGTATTAGTAATGGGCTAATGTAAGGGGCCTAAATTAACTGAATTTATTTATTTATTAGTTATTTTTATTTTCTTCTTTACCCAAAAAAAAAGCATTTTATTAAATTAATTGTAATGGCAATTATTATTATTTCTAAATAATTAAATCATAATTTTAACACACACTGTTATTAATTGTTCTCATCAAGTCTTTGTTTCTTTCTTTATGTAGACCTGGCTAAAATTACATTTGCATTTATGCATTTGGCAGATTCTTTTATCCAAAGCTACTTGCATTGCATTCAAAATACACATTGACATTCAAATCAGTTCTTGCTTTCCCTGGGAAAATGTTTACAGGTTTAACCAGAGATTTTTAAGTACATACCATATGGAAAATGTTGGCTTTATCTTGTTGTACAGGTATCTTTGATTTTGTTGATGTCCAGGCTGTGGTTAGGATGTCAGGATGTTAAGGTGAACATGAAGACTCTTTTGTTACACATTAGATCAGAAGCAGAATAAATGCAGCAGACTTCTGTCGCCATCTAGTGACTGAGATCTGAAACTACATAAAATAAAATAAAATAAACTGTTGTGATGGCTCACCGACCAGCGCAATAATTATTTCCTCCTTTTCTCCCTTGTTAGAGAGAGATGCCAGCTTTTGAAATAACATGATTGATGTTCAAAGTACTATTTGTTCTAGTACTCCCTACAGCGATTTTCTGCTGTTGAAGTTTACAGATGTGACCTCTAGAGGGAGACAGAACTTCATTAATTTCTCTTTTTAAGAGTTTTAGATATTCTGCTCGGTTTTAACATCACATACACAAGAAAGTGTTGTTTCAGTGTCTTCTCCCTAGACCCAGCAATCACATTTACCCTCTTGATATCAAGAATTTTTCATCATTTTCCGTCTTTTTCTCTGCTCTTCTTCTGCTAGGCCCTGACGAAGAAAGGCCTAGGTGAGATCACCACAGAGATCCGAGAGCACACTGATTTTTACTATGCTGAAGACTATCACCAGCAGTATTTACACAAGGTGCCTAAAGGATACTGTGGATTAAAGGGCACAGGTATCACCTGTTCTTTTGGAAGAGAAAAGGATGAACTCTGACTCAGGGCACACAGACATAATTGTCTGCTGTTTTAAAGGGACAGCTCACCCAAAAATGAACAATTTGACATAATTTGCACAACCTAATGTTGTTCCAACACATTATTAGCTGTTTTAAACTGTTACATTCAAGCTATTGTAATGCATGTAGGTATCAAATATGAGTTTTATCAAAGATGACTGGAGGGGACTATAAAAACTGTGTAGTTAAAAAAAACTACTAAAATAACACCACTGTAAGGCACAGCGAGTGTTTTGAATGTGGCTTCTGACATTGTGAAAAGCCGTAACCAAAGGTTGTGAATAAAATGTCTAGTCACTACGACCTACCAAAAATCCTTCTGATGTTGTCTTTCCCACATATGTGCGGCTCGTCGTCTTAATGCCCTTTTTCTGCCGGTGGTGAAGCAACGAGTGGTCCCACTTTTATTTGGAAATTTCCAAAAAGATGTATGAAATCATTGTTATAACAAATAAAGTTATATGTGTGATGAGATGTTTATTATAATTTTTGAGTTAAAAGAATAATTAAATGCAGGTTTCCATGGTCAGTTGCAGGTTTAATAGTTTTCCCTCTCCTTGTACATACATTTCATATGCTTTTCAAAATAAAAAGTTGGATTCATCAGTTTCTGTCCCAAACCTTTACGACTTGAGTATGTTATTGTGGAGATGAATTTGACAATGACGAAGTGAATATTAATCAATACGTACATTTAACACCTAAACTGGAAATCCAATTGAATCCAAGTACTGAAACCGTGCAGACTAAGAACCTTGCAGAAAGAAGTGCAGGTACAAACATTTAAAGCATATATATATTTATATATCAATGGTTCTATACATTACTTCATATATAGCTGTCCATATCTCCGATATACTATATGGTCACCTTTATTTAGCTACAGTAAACTTAATAACTTGTAAGTTGATGAAAATGTGATGCGATGCAATTTTTGCCTCAGATGTAGCCGTTCCAGTGATAGGCTGATTTCCGAAATTACCCAAAATTCGCTAGTCAAAAAAACTTCTAACTCCCATTTGTGATTGATTGATTGATTGATTGATGCTATCATCCAAATACGAAGTTGGTTGATAACATAACTGCTATAAAGTAATAGCCTAGTTAATAATGACTTGTTTGCGTAGGATATATGATGTTCTTATTTAACCTCATCAGTTTGACAGAATTTTACTCAAAGAAAGTAACTTCACTTTTTCTTATACTGAACATGTTAGTTTCCTGTCATCTTTTGGAAAGCCAGGTTCTACCTATCTGTTATTAGCAGAACACATTTTAGACATGGGGAAAAAACTATTGTCATTCAAGAAGGTCCCGACTTTAAAGCACTTTCTAACTTGTGCTTGCCCTTATGAAAATGTAACAGTTCTTGTGATTGTTTAACTATAGGTTGTGTTACAGTAAGGCTATAATGACAGATAAGAACATTAAAGGCTCCTCCTTACCATGCTTAGGCCAATGTTAACTTTTTTCTTTCTTTTTTATCTATAGCATGTTATGAAAAATAGTAGCCTACATATGTAAACTATAGCTACAACATATTGCATGGATAATTGATCCGTTCCCGTTCGTACAAGAACTTAGTGCTTACAAATACACTCACGAAATGTAGCGTTTTTGTGAGGAAACATTAACATTGAACTTGTGCTGTGTCAATATTTTGTTGGTAATTTTGTATGTAGTTTTCCTGTCCTACTATTTGCCGACCCTGTTTTATTACATTTTATTTAAATTTCTGGCTTTCTGCTATTCCCTTCTTAAACAATTCTGCATTACTACTTTTTGGCAATTGCAGATGCTGCTAGTAAATTTATAACTTGCCCAATCGTAACTTATTTCAGTCATGTCTCCATTTTCTATGCTTGCATTGTTTCATCTACTGTTGGTTACTAGGTTACCAGTATCACCGTCATCCGCTCAAACTTGATGGAAACACACATGATTCGCATTTGCTTTTGTTGGGGTTTTATGTTCTTCTTCTTTGGAAAGATTTGGATAGAAACCCTACTTTGCTTCTCTGTTCTTTTTCCGAAGCTTGAAAGCTTCGTTTTTGTGCCATGCCTTTTCAAGCCTTTCATTTTGGAGTGAATTACTCTTTTAACATGTGGGAGTGCTTTTTCGCCACTGTGTCATGTGACCCATGTATGAAAATTACATGTATTTGTAGTAAAAATGTTTGCAAACATGGATTTCCCTGACAAAATGTCAATGGACATTTCAAGTCGGAGCTGTAAAGCTCGCAGCATCCTTCTGTCAGTGATATTTCCGGAAGCTAAATCTGTCCCACTGTCTGCTCTAGTCTAGAGCATCTGATCTGTGGATGCCTTGTGCTCTGGCCATTCGCTGATCTCAAGGACATGATATTCTGCAGCACTCTAATGCATCACCTTCTGGTTTAAATCCCATTTGGGAAGGCGTACATACTTAAATCTGCTTTAGAACAGCTGTAGAAACTGAATTTAGCTGGTAGCTGATTCCAGACCATAGACAGGGAGACAACCTGAATGAATGGGCATTTAATGATGCATTTTTTTTAATTATTATTAATCCGTCAGGTTCCACTAGGAGGCAGCACATGTAAATATAAAAAGCATAACTCTGAATAAATCTACCATAGGTTAAAGCAAGTTGAGAAATGTGTAATATTTGTGCCACTGGCATCTCCAAACAGAACTGCAAAAATGTTCATTTAGGCCTTCGTTTGAATATGTGGGTTGTTTGAAGAGTCTTGAGAGCTGGAACATATGTGGTT
The DNA here is from genome assembly GCA_037043235.1 of Rhodeus uyekii. Classification (NCBI taxonomy): domain Eukaryota; kingdom Metazoa; phylum Chordata; class Actinopteri; order Cypriniformes; family Acheilognathidae; genus Rhodeus; species Rhodeus uyekii. Next base: position 4,176,727 of record JAWRVZ010000002.1, on the reverse strand, counting down.
GCTAGGGCGTTGATAGGCAGTTGGTATCTAGATGGTTTGTAAGTTTTTCTTGGTGGTTGTGGAGGTATTTAGGTCATGTCGCCTTAAAGCTTTAGGAGGAGTTCGAGAAGAAATTTGATTTCTTAAAAAATGTTTTGTACTATAACAGTATCTTGAGAAAACTCACAACAGTGGAATTTTTCAAAATGTATTTTTCTGTGTTCCACAATATAAAAAAAGTCATCCAGGTTTGGTACGAGATGAGGGTGAGTAAATGATGACAGAATGTTTATTTTGGTGTGACCTATTCAAACCTGCTTTAAGTGGGTTATTTGAAATATTCTAGTTTCACACCTCAGCTGTGTAAAGTGCTACACATGAGTCAGCTGCTCTTTTTAGACAATGAAAAAGCTTACCAATAAGCTGAATCTGCTGACTGGCCTGACTAGAGCCATATAATTATGTTGATCTGTCTTACTTAAGCAGCAGTACCTCTTCATTAAGTTGAATTTGAGTGAAGTTTGAGATGACATGGACTATGACTATGACATGGACTTGAGAGTACATGGGAAATTCTTAAACAAACCGTGTGCTCTGAAACTGGGTCAAGGAGTTGTAGAACTGGAGGATTCTGGAAGCCTTATGCGGTGTGCTGTTGTCAGCTCCTCGGCTGATGATGTCACTGTTATCTGTCATCTCTGGCTGCGTCTCTGGGATGAGACGCACACATGATTCACATAGCACCTGTATGAGCAGACAGATTTCTGGGAAATGATACATTCATCTTCACACTCCCACATGTGTGCTATATGCACCTACTTATGTTTTCACCGCCAGACGTGCATAGGGGTTACATAAACACATTTCTGCTATGTATTGCTTAAACACAAACATTGGCGAAGGTCAGATTACCAAGATTTACCAGATTACAAAGACACAGCTGCTTTCTTTTTTTCTTGTGTAAATTGATCTTCATACAGTGGTCACAAAAAGTAATTTGTACATTTAAGTCACACTTAACAATGTCTGAATTACAATAGACCTTATCTCAGGAATAACTTATATATTTATAACTTGTATATATTGCTTTATTATTTTTAAGATTTTTATACTTTGTATATTTTGTATTATACATATTATGCATGTATGCATATTATCTTGTCCCTCATTTAAAAAAGAAAAGAAAAGTAAGTTATGGTGACAAGTCCAATGCAAGTTAATGGGGCCAGTCCATAAATATTAAAATATACATTGTTTCAAAAGTATTTCCAAAAAAAATCATTTGTGGCTTAATATGATTTTATGTGAATAAATCGTTATTAATAGTTTATGTAAGTTTGTGTCTAATTTTACAACACATTTGGCGTAATAACAAAATACCTGAATCTATATAATAAACGTAAACCGTAAAGCTCAAATAATAGTTCAAATAATGTTCAAGTTTAAGAATAATTAAAAATGTTTATAAAATTCTAAATTTTACATTTCTCCAAAAATGCTCCAAATATTAGCACTATTCTCTTTCATTTTTATTGAGAAATCAAAGGATTTATTTCATTTATTTATTTGGTGATGATAAACATCATGCCACAAGTTTTGTCAATGAGCATAACTTGTTTTGAAGCCAGAAAAAACTTTTTGGGGCGGCTATACGTTGTCTTTAGTTGAATTAATATGTCCAGTACAGCCGCAAATCTACCAAGATGCACAGGTGTGGTGGCAGGTTCATTGAACCAGTCACACACACACACGTACTCACACACCCTGACACACTGACAAATCTAGAAAAAGCTTTTTTGTTGACCGCAGTCTGATTTCCTCTGCTCTATTTTCTCTTTTCTTTTCTTTTTTCTCTTTGTGTCTATCTCTTCCTGACACCTGTGTGTAGGTGTGGACCGTGCTGCAGGTGCTCTCTCTCTCTCTCTTTTGCTTTCTCTGTCTGTCTCTGTCACTCTATCTCTCTTTCTCTCTTCCTCCCCTTTACCCCCTTTATGAGGTTATTTTGGTATGATGGTGATATTTTTTGCATTTTATGCACATGTTTCTCTCTGGCTTGTATCTGCCGCATCGCTATAAAAATCAGCTTGACTCTGGGTATGTCCCCTTGTGGTTACTGCTGCCTGCCTATCTGATTGATCAGAGGCTGATTCTTAAAATGTGTGTTGCTGGAAAAACGGCTTCACTTGCATCTGTCAAATTTACAGCAGTTTAGCTCTTTTTAGCTCTTTATGTGGCTGATTAGTGTACAGATAGGGTCCAAAATTAAGAAAATTAACAAAACAAAAATGTTGTTGTATGTTATATGCTATGTTGTATAATTTTGTCTTATGCTAGGTTATGTGTTGCTGTTTGTCAAGTTCAGTTTTACGTTATGTTATATATTGTGATGTGTCATATCTTGTTCTATATTTTTGTAATGAGATATATATATATATATATATATATATATATATATATATATATATGTGTGTGTGTGTGTGTGTGTGTGTGTGTGTGTGTGTGTGTGTGTGTGTGTGTGTGTGTGTGTGTATGTATATATATATGATAAATGTATAAGGACTAATAATATATCCTAAAAAAATATAAGTAAGTGGGTGTTTTTGGCAGGTGAGGCCAAAAGTTAATTTTGGACCTTGCTTACAAAAGATCAGCTATTCTTTCTCTTCTCTGTCTGTATTATTGGTCCCTCTGTCTCTGATCATATTGGTGACTTTGTGCAACAGTATGAAGGCAGTGAGTGTGACAGAGCCAAACTGTCCAGGTGCAAGTGTCTGACTCCTCCCTCTCACTTACACACACACTTCGGCACAGGATGAAGACACTCGGCAGTTATTTCTGTGTTTCCTGTCTTGGGTCTCTCTCACACACACACAGGTGCAGTGGAGAGTCACTCAGTGATGAGGCCACCAGCCAGTCACATGCACGTGTGTTTTGCGACCGGACACGATGACACACTTTGATATTCCCCTCCCACCCCCAGAGAGTGTGTGTGTGAGAGATAGAGAGGGGTGGGTGGTGCTGTTACTACAGGGGCAGAGGTCAGAAATCCCTATAAGGGAAGATGTGTAGAACAGAAGAAAGAAATAAAGGCGGAGAGAATGTGAGAGAGGGAGAGACACCGGTGCTCCACACCGCCCACATCTCGCAGATGTGCTGCCCGGAGAACAGTGAAGCTTACTGGGCAGCACAGAGACAGCAGTGTGCCCTCAACACACACACACATTCGCACACTCGCGACCAGGCGTGATTGCTCCATTAGAAGGTTTCTCAGCTGTGGCCGTTTCTCACACACTCACATACAGCTGCGAACACACGATTATAGCCTACTTTGACCCTCACGCTCACACGCTCGCTCGTTTATACACAGACGCACCTTTAAGTCTATAGTTCACATGCCCATCAGACCACTGGCAGTTTTGAAGCCACAGGCACATATAAAGTTTTTTTGTAGCTCATTTGGGTCAATCACTCCGTCCTCTGCTATCACCCATCTATTGATGAGTAACAGGAAGAAGAAATGCGAGTGTGATAGATATCAGTGTGCTCTGGTTCATGTCGACAAACTTAATCTCATTAGAACATCAGTAAATTCTTCAGATCTTAGATTAAACTCAGTTCTGCACTTTTCAGCTGATTTCTGAAATGAGCAAATTTCTCAGGCAGAGAACCTCTCATCTACTCTCTTGATTTAATAGTAATAACGCTCTTTTTGCAGAAGAACATTTGAAACTGCTTAGAACTGTAATTCTCAATGACCCTAGGGCCTCAGGATGACTTTAAAATATCTAAAACAAAGAGAAAACAAGAATTAAAACAATCAAGATATTTCTTTTTGTTACCCACTAAACATTTTGTAAGTTATAGACTTGGACAAGTAATGTAAATTAATACAATCTAAATGATGTATCATACTCCTTGAATATACATTTTTGTAGTAATGGCAAAAAAAAGCTTATCCTTAATTTTGGTCCAGATAGTCATGAACCACTGGGAAAGTATTGGTACTTTGAAAATGGACAATGGGGGGCCTTGGAGTCAAAAAGGTTGAGAACCACTGAAAGTTTTATTGCTCAAATGTGAGAACAAAAATGAATTCAACCTGTTTATTCAGTGGTAGTGTAATATCCTTTGGCCTAAACCCCATTTACTTTGCTGGTGAATGATTCATGCAGCCTACATGTTCAAACTGTCAGATCCTTCCAGAGAAAGACGCGCAATCAGAAGTAAAAACACTCATTCAGTTTCACTTGAGTACGAACTTTGTCTTAGATGTTTCTTCAAAAATGTAAATTAAAATGTCCCTTTAGTAGAAGTTCTTGTATTTTTTCCGTGCGTGACTCCCTTTCAGTTCATGAGAGTGAATAAGCTTTAAGCCGAACGTCACATGAACAAACAGGAAAACGGGTCTCATTGCATCCGCTCGTCGAAGAAAGTGTTAACGGCAGTACGAACTGACGCCGTCATCTCTAGATTTGAACAGAAAACTTTACATATCAATCTGCAAATTGTTTACGCTCATCTTTATCTCGAGTAAAATGGCTCTATATTTAACAAAGCACATACAAAAGACCTGAACCAGAAGCGATGTGACCTCTTTTTTTCTTTTTTTACAAAGTTTGCTATGTACAACTTCCATTTGAATTCAATTGATCACACCTGACAGGAAGTTGAACTGGACAGGAAGAGGAAGTTGATTTGTCAAATATAGTGAAAGCTCTATAAACCTTCAAACTTCAAGGCTTGTTAGTTTTTTTTAAACTTTTAAGCAAGCCGGTATTTAAGATATGACTTTTCTTAGTTAAAAATAGTTACAGTGTACTACTTTCTACTACTTTCTTACATTAAAATAAAAGGCATTCTTGTTCTGAATAGCACCATCCTGGAAGAAACCGCTGTTGTTTAATAAATCTTTATTAACCTTAATTTGAACATATTTTAGCGTTTGATCTTAGTATATTGGCAAATCCTAATGAATTGATCTCTTCTAAATCTCCAGAAGATACAAATGTGAGATTACTGATGTCTTCTCAGGAGAAAAAGCAAGAAATGTAAATAATCTCTTTATTACTAAGAAAAACACTTGTGATATAAAATAAAACTCATTTGTGATTTGTCTTTCCCGTGGGTGGGGCTTATATGAGACTCTGGGAATCTTCAGGTGTGTGGCAATCTTTAGTCGTCGTTTTGTGTTGTGCTTTAGCTGAGAAGATTGTTTTTCAGCAGATCTCAAACCTGGGCATCCTGTTGTTGTGTGATCCGCTCTAGCCCAGCAAAAGGTATCAAGATGTTAATATCAGTACAAAGAAGAGATGTTGTTTTTACTGCGGTTAAACAGGGCTCTTTCACTGCACACATACACAGTCACTGCAACAGGCCGCAGAGCGCAGAATGCAATACTGCGTGGGCGAACCTCACTGTAGCTTTTAACTGCGTGGGACAGACAAATGTGTTTGTATCTGTACGGCTATGGGTGTGTGTGTGTTTCTTTGCGAAGGACAGGTTGAGGACGGGTGCAGAAAGTGTATTTCTCCAAAACAGCATCTTACTGTGCCCCACAGTGACTCATTTCCATTTGCTTTTGCTCTGCACCTTGCCACCTTTATGCACACACACACAACACACATTTACATGGCTAATGAGCACGTACAATAGTTCTTCTATTGTTTTTTATAAACCTAACTATAATCCCCCTAAATGCTAATCTAAATTTTATTTCCCAAGAGATTTTTGTTATCATAATTCATTTCACAATTCAGTGTCATAATTCATTAAACCCGCTACCATGCAAAGGTGTAACACTGACTTGTAATCTTTATATCTAGTTCTTTCACTCACACACATACAATTATTGCAATTTAATTTCTGACAGAGACAATTACATCCTTCATATATATAAAGGATATATATATGGATAACACTTTACCATAAAGTTCAGTTTGTTAACATTATGTCTTTATGTATTATAAACTCAAATTTTTACAGTTTATTTTTTCATTCCTTTTCCATTAGCTAATGCTAAATTATACAGCTTGAAATGTTAAAATTAACATTAAACATTAACTTATAGAATCTTATTTATAGTGTCTCCCATTCATGATGTATGTACTCATGTGAAAAAAAGCATGCACCTCTGGTTTTATCTATTATAATACACTTGATTAGTCACTGAAGAACTCGCCAAGATGGAATACGTGAAGTTTTTTTCTGCTATTATTTGCTTGAATTTGGTAAGCATAGCTACCAGTACTTTAGGTCAGAGGGCATGCTAAGAGCATCAAAATAGCCTAAATATTTAAAAACGAACATTTGGTGGGGACGTGTAGAACTTTGTGAATGAGGAGTATTTGGAAATGTGTGAATCTGCTGAAGAGGGACCTTCCATTCTGTGTCATCCGATGCTTGTAGGGAAAACCCAGCCATGACCTTTACCCTTACACATCCGTTGCAACTTCTATTACAAAAAGGGGTCATCTTGGGTTTGAATGAAGGCTATAAATATCTCTGAAATGAAAATGATTGTGTTAATTTTGTTAATTATCATGTTAATCACATAAAATGTTGTCATGATGATGTCAACGTTCAGCTCAGTTGAGTTCTCATCCAATAGTGGAAGTGCAATAATATTGTAGAATATTAAGTGTCCCCAAGTAAGCAAGCCAGATGTAACAATGGCAAGGAACCCAAAATCAGTCAGGTGACAGAAACAGAAGAAAAAAGGCTTAATTTGGGGAATAGGAATTCTCCTCTGGCCAGATGAATGAACATGGTGTGATTTAATTCCAGACTGCATCACAAATCAGATTATGGATTGATCATTCAGAATATGTCTGATCTTCCATTCATTCAGTTCCTTCAATGGAAGATCAGACATAACTGGCATTTGGAGGGAGGGAGTTGAAGCTAGCCATAGAGTCTGTGCATACATGCATATACACATACTGTATATGTATGTATGTATGTATACATAGATATATACATATATATATATATTATATAATTTGTTTTAAATTATTCTCCTAAAATCCTCTCTCTCTCGCTCTCTCTCTGTTTCTTTCTAGTTTTCCTATGGAAGCTTGGCTGTTTGTTTCTCAGGCAGAGACCTAACTGATGAATGTTACTAACATGGTTACTTTTTACAGGATGATCACCACGCTGCTTGTCTGAAAAGACACAGCGAGGATAGGTTAATTGGGAGGAAACCAGATTCGACATCTCTCTCATGCAGCTGCTCCCAGGCACCCACTCTTCCTGCAGGAGCATGTGTGTGTGTTCAACAAAGAGTAAGTCTACATTTTTTAATTTAGACCTTAAAAGAAAGTAAAGCCCAGTTTAAAGCCCATTTCTCTAAAATGTCATCAGGACAATTTTCTTACAGTATATAATTTTAAGTGTGCACTAAAATTCTTTAAACAAATATGGTGTACATAGTGTACATTTACATGAGATTAAGACATTTACAGGTCCTTCTCAAAAAATTTGCATATTGTGATAAATTTTGGGTTTTCATAAGCTGCATGCCAAAATCATCAGTATTAAAACAATAAAACACCTGAAATATTTCAGTTAGTGTGCAATGAATCTAAAATAATGAAAGTTTAATTTGTTTCATTACATCATGGAAAATAATGAACTTTTATCGCAATATGCTAATTTTTTTAGAAGACCTGTAGTATTTGCATAAAATATGTTTTATTTTACATTGATCGTGTCATCTCATATGGGCCACAATGTTGAGATCACGTGAACAATGACTCCCAGTTTATTCTTGTTAACTTGCTTGATACTGGACAATTTGGCTTACCAAAAAAATAAATCATTGCTTCCTTTAAATAGTGCATTACAATGGCACTGTTTAAGGACTTACATATACATCCATACCACTAGGTGTCACTATATATGTATAAAGGTAAACAGTAACCGTGCTACTTCAAATTGAGCCTTGTGCGCCGGTCACCATGGGAGTCATAAAACCCTGATTCTGGGTTCACCTTTAAGCATTAACTCATACATTTTAAATGTGATTAGTAAAAAATTCTAGAAACAAAGGTAGAAACTACGTCAATCACAATATCAGATCATTATGAATGAAGCCTCTTAATACATGCACTTGCTATAATCAAACCCTAAAGTTGGCTAAAATCGAAAAAAGCGACATTAAAACCACAGTCGCAAATAGCAGTACCCAGAAAGCCACACGAGTCTACTGGACTGGCTCTCCAGGTCAGCAGGTGCACAGCTAGATGGAAAGACAGGCAGATTAAAGGCAGATAATCTCTTTCTCTCTTTTTTTTTTACCTCTGACCTTGAAAAACATCCGGTGACAAAATACTGGTCTGACATCTTGTGGATGGAAAACTTAGAGGTGAGTGTGTGACCGCACTCAATGTGAGGTTTTGAGAAGGCATCATGCTGTTTACACTCACTCACAGGTTGTCTCTGTTGTGGTGGGCCGCACTAAAGTTTCCATTCCGACGAAGAAACATTTCCTGGCCAACGACTCTTCCGACCACGTGATCCATCACGTCCGATTGATTGAGTTGATTTTCTATGTTGTACACCTGTTACCTTTGCTTAAAGTCTTGAGGAAATATGATAGCGGCACACATCAGCAAAGTTTTTTGCTTACGGTTCAGTTATGAACATCAAACCTTTCCAATATGCATATGTGTTTGTGTACAGTATGTGCTGGTGTGTGTTTGTACATGCTTATGTCTGCTTTCTTAACTCCTACGTGATGACTGAGTAAGTATGAGCGGTACAGCGTCAATAGTGTGGTAAGCCACAGACAGAAATAGCTGATGTACTTTTTTGGTGTTCTCTATAGCCTGGGTCTCACCTGTGGGAGAGAAAACAGGAGATCGAGAGGCTTTTAAAGATGGGTGACACTTTACATGAAAAGTACTTATTTCAGATCAGCGTTAACAAGTCTTGTACAAAATATTTTTGCTGATTGCCAAGGCAAAATTTCTCATTTTCATTTTATTTAACTTAATGCACCAAAAAATGAATAATTTTTAAAATAAAAACTATATGGACATTTAAAAAAACGAATACAAATGATTTTTTTTTTTTTAAATTACCCAAAATATTTGAAAAACATCAATTTATATGATCAGCTATATTAAAATAACAGTTGCACATACAGACGTGGACAAAATTGTTGGTACCCTTTGGCCAATGAAAGAAAAACTCACAATGGTCACAGAAAAAACTTTAATCTGACAAAAGTAATAATAAATAAAAATTCTATGATTGTTAATCAATGAAAGTCAGACATTGCTTTTCAACCATGCTTTACGGAATTATTTTTTTTAAAATGAACTCATGGAACTGGCCTGGACAAAATTGATAGTACCCCTAACTTAATATTTTGTTGCACAACCTTTAGAGGCAATCACTGCAAACAGACAGACAAACTGTCAATGAGACTTCTGCACCTCTCAGCAGGTATTTTGGCCTACTCATAAACAAACTGCTCCAGTTGTTTCCGGTTTGAAGGGTATCTTTTCCAGACGGCATGTTTCAGCTCCTTCCAAAGATGCTCAATAGGATTGAGGTCAGGGCTCATAGAAGGCCACTTTAGAATAGTCGAATGCTTTCCTCTTAACCGTTCTTGGGTGTTTTTAGCTGTGTTTTGGGTCATTGTCCTGTTGCAAGACCCATGACCTGCGACTGAGACCAAGCTGTCTGACACGGGCCAGCACATTTCTCTCTAGAATCCCTTGATAGTCTTCAGATTTCATTGTACCCTGCACAGATTCAAGACACCCTGTGCCAGATGCAGCAAAGCAGCCCCAGAACATAACAGAGCCTCCTCCATGTTTCACAGTAGGGACAGTGTTCTTTTCTTGATATGCTTAATTTTTACGTCTGTGAACATAGAGCTGATGTGCCTTGGCAAAAAGTTCCATTTTTGTCTCATCCGTCCATAGGACGTTCTTCCAGAAGCTTTGTGGCTTGTCAACATGTAGTTTGGCATATTCCAATCTAACTTTTTTATGATTTGTTTTCAACAATGGTGTCCTCCTTGCTCGTCTCCCATGTAGTCCACTTTGGCTCAAACAACGACGGATGCTGCGATCTGACACTGAAGTTCCTTGAGCATGGAGTTCACCTTGGATATCTTTAGAAGTCTTTCTGGGCTCTTTTGTTTTTATCCATCTCTTTGATTTGTCATCAATTTTCCTCCTGCGGCCACGTCCAGGGAGGTTGGCTACAGTCCCATGGATCTTACATTTCTGAATAATATGTGCAACTGTAGTCACAGGAACATCAAGCTGCTTGGAGATGGTCTTATAGCCTTTACCTTTATCATGCTTGTCTATAATTTTCTTTCTAATCTCCTGCAACAACTCTTTCCTTCGCTTCCTCTGGTCCATGTTGAGTGTGGTACACACCATGTCACCAGACAACACAGTGACTACCTGGAGGCCTATAAATAGTCCCACTGACTGATTACAAGATTGTACACACCTGTGATGCTAATTAGTGCACACCAGGGGCGTAGCCAGAAAATTTTTTTTTGGGGGACCAGCTTAAAATGAGGGGGCCACACTGCGCGATTGTTGAGGGGGAAGCGCCTATCGTCTTGTGCGGCGGGCGATATGTGCTTTCAATTTCGTTTTCACAGTCGCCATTTTAACCAATTGAAAATCTGAGGGGGCCGGACATGTAAATGAGGCTACGCCACTGGTGCACACACCTTGAATTAACATGTCCATTTGGTCACATTATTTACAGTCTTTTCTAGGGGTACCATCAATTTTGTCCAGGCCTGTTCCATGAGTTTATTTTTTTAAATAATTCCGTTGAAGCATGGTTGAAAAGCAATGTCTGATTTTCATTGGTTAACATTCATAGAATTTTAATCTATTATTACTTTTGTCAGATTAAAGTTTTTTCTTTGACCATTGTGAGTTTTTCTTTCATTGACCGAAGGGTACCAACAATTTTGTCCACGTCTGTACATATAACCTCATTATATTTAAAGTTTAGTTTAAAATCTTGCAATCTTAAGCCTTATGAAGGAAAAAAAATTGGCACGATGTTAAAAGATATAGACCCTGACATGTAACCAAATGTGATATCTGTGGGTAGTGAAAATTGTGACATTTATTTGTTTAAATGTGTAGTTCATATGTTAAAATCTGGCATTTACAAGTGACAAAGGCCAACGCTCATGGGAAAGTTCTCTGGTTAGACTCATTTATTCACATAATATCCTCTTTAAGAATGTAAATGTGAACATCATCATATATGTCTATAGTGTGTCAGGTAAAAGATGACCTCATTGATCTAATTCAAGTGTTCAGCTGGAATAGCATGATATTTAACACCCCAGAGAAATGAAAAGTAAAGTTAACTGAATATTACGAACACAACCAACATAGATGATGAGTGGTTGATCAATATGGGGCTTTCAGTGTCAGATTCTTCAATCTTCACCCCCACATTTGAAAATTGTATTGCATCTTTATTACCAAGGCGAAATTACACCAATATCTCTGTGTTCAAGATGTTCATATCAGACTTTCCGCTAAAGGTCTCCAGACACTGGTACCCACAAGGGAACGTGAGTGAGTGCAGCACCCTCTCCTGCTGGCATAGTGGCATCATTCTAAAACTGGTATTAGGCATTTCCTGCTGGGTTCGTTGGCGGGTGGAAGTGTGTGTGAGAGAGTGTGTTAGAGTAGATAGCACCTGGCTTGCGCAGCTGTGGGTCTCCTACTAGGGGGGAGCAGAAGGAGGGGAATGAGGTCCTGCACTGTCACAAACTGTGTGTGTGTTTCATACGTGCATCTGCTCAATTCTATATCAGTTGCCAAAGGCTAAGTTAATTGTAAAATAAACCTGAAGAATCTTTTTCAAGAATCTATTTTCATCTTGAACATTAAAAAAAATTATAATAAAAATTGGTATTTGAATTGCTTTGTTGGTCTTGACTTTGGTAAACATAACAAAACTTCAAACTTGTTAGTTAGTTTTTTCTTCCAAAGGGTCAAAGTTTAGCTAGTTAGCATGATCCAGTTTGCCCCTGCTGGTAGATGCAGTAACTACACGCTCTACAACCAAAAAGCATCTTTCTCTATTGCCAGACATTCAAATACTGCCATGAATTTTGAAAAAATCATATCAGTCATGATATAAAATATTTCTTATTTTCTATCATTAGTTTTTGCAGGTCTGTTAAAATCATGAAATGGTCTTGTGTATTTCCCTGTTTGCTGTTTTTTGTGTCAAAGCAAAAAGTTGCTAGTAGGATAGTTGCTAGTGAAGACTGTCCATCTATATTTAGATGAATGGGAATGCTAACTGTTAGCATTCTCCAGGTGTTCTAGAGACAGACAAAATTAGATTATTTTTGATTGGTATTATTTTGTGTTCTCTCAGTGTAGGCTACATCCCTCTTTGGTTCCTCTTTAGGACAGAAAATACGTTATTTCATCACCAGAGAATTTGTTGAGCTGTGCACATGTCTACAGGCATTTCCCAAGTGTGCTAGGTGGGTATTTAAACGGTTTCTTGCTAAAAGATCCATGTTAGAAGCTATATGGTAGCACAGACAGAGAAAGTGATTTTGTTGTGGACATGAAGTCTGAGAGAATAGAAGCTGTATTTGTTCCCTCTCTGTACGAGTCTGTAGGAGTGCAACAACCTTGACTGCAACGCTCAGCATCTGTTCAGTGTCCTTGACTCAGAATATCCCTTAATAAGTGCCTTGAGCTTTTAAAGAGAGTCTGATACTCTTTCACGTTTTTTTATTTTTGTTTTTTGTACATGATTATAATTTTTTAACTTCCTTTAATCATATATCTTCAAACATAATGTGTATGACATGTATTTGTTTCACTTCAATTCTGAATGTTGTCTGTATATGCTTGAAAGGATGTTCGAAAACATCCTAATGAAACATTTATTGGTACATCTGTTTACATGAATGTACATTTGACAGCTTGACATCGCTGCATGTGTGGGACTGCAAATAAATCCACTACTATCCTGTAGGGGGCACTTTGGATCTTGGAAAAGTTCTTTGGAATGCTGTGGAGAGCTGAGAACATGATCTTGTGTGGAATGTGTAAACCAATCAGTATTAAGTTATTCTTTGGGATTTATTGGTTGTTTGCTTCAAAAACCAAAGGCCCCATTTTACTAATATATCTTGCAAATGGACAATCAATTAAAACAAAGTGGTAAATCATTTGCAGACACGCCAATCTCAAGAAGGGTTTCCAAGTGGAAGTGACTTTTAGAGTTATAGCATCAAATAGATCTTACTTACTGAGGTGTCGGGATGGTGTTGTCCTGTCGCCTCTCTTCTGTTTAGTTTATATTTCACAGTTCAGAGGAGCAGCTACAAAAATCCATCAGGAGCAGGTCACATGGCAGGTTAAAGGTGAGAGGTTGGGATTGACCAGTGGGGTATAGAGGCCACACATGCCTCACGACTCTGGCCTCGGGATATTCCCAAACCTGTGATGGACCTAGCATGTAAAATGAGCTTACATAAAAACACAACCACCCGTTAAAGATTAAGAGCACTGTGTAAACTATGAGGAGCATTAGCTTGCAATTGCTTTCAAGTGGTAAACAGTGATTAAAATTTTGAATCACTTTATCACTCTCTGCAATTATACATCAATATTCATCAAATACTAATTGAAAAATATTTTATGAATGCATTTTAGAATTTTCTATTCTATTTATATTTTCTTTAAAATAAATGTTACCCAGGAAAAGGATTCAGTTGATTAAACACATTTTCTAGAATACGGCATGTTGTCATAATAGGAAGCTGCCATTATTATAGGTTTACTTAGAAATTTAGCAAAATGTAAACAGTAAATGTATATAACAGCAAAACTATAAATATATCATGCAAAGATAGCATTAATTGGCTCTTGCCAGAATTTAGGCTAGTGTAGTTTTATTACATTCAGTTGTTCTTATGACGTGTTTCTATAATGTTCCCATTAAGATATTTTCTGAATGTGTTCAAAAGTTTAAAAAAATATATTTTTTGTCACACTATGACATCATAGTGTGACAAAAGACCGCTTCTGCTGAAACAAACCAACGCCAACTTCTCCATCATCGCATCTTTTTCCTCTCATCTCACCACCGCGTTAGTGAGATGAGAAGAGCAATATAGGATCACTGGACTAAAAATAACATCAACTTAACTGTAAATTATTTGACCGTACATTCACAGTAAATTACTGGTTACTAGTTGCATTACTTTCACAGTAAGTTATATATTATTTTTACAGTAAATTGTGAATTGACAGCTATATACTGTGACCTCACAGTAGTTTATCCATTGTATTACTGTGATTTAACCATATGCTCCTATTGAATTACTGTATTTAACTGTAAAGTTACAGTTAATGCCGTCAGATTACTGCAATTTAGCATGTGATTAGAATGCTGCTGTAGAATTACAATGTAAACTGTAATAGTAATGCACCTCAGTAGCCAGTAATGTGCTGTTAATTTACACTTAAAAACAATTGTAAAATACTGTAAAATTCATCAACAACCTATAACTTTGAAAGACCTATAACATTAAATTCAAATAATTGTTTTTGATTTTGCACATTTATTTTGCATTTATTTTAGTTTTTCTAAATCATCAAGAGGTTCAGTTCATCATACTTCTCTCTGTTGAACCAGGAGACACTATAGAACATGTTCAGTAAACAGAGCCAGTGTTTGGTTTGTCAGATCTGGCATGGGAACATTCCTTACACACTACACTGACATCCATTCAAAGTCGATGTGTTTCCTGATCAGAGTACAGACTTGTTGGTTGATATGTCCTCTTTGCCTCTTTGACTTTGTGTCTGTCTCTGGAGTGACGTCCAAGAAGCACCTATAAACAAAAAGTCAGAGAGGTAAGCTGTTAGTTTCATTCAAGTGGGGTGTCAGTTCTCAGCTTCAGTGGTTCACAGAGCAAAACTAAATTCAACTCAGTTTGAACATGGTGGCATTACTGTGGTTCAGTTAAACCACAACCATTTAAATAACAGCAACTGAAAAACATTTCCATTACAAACACAGTCAAGAACAGTTCTGCGACAAAGTAGAGGTATGTGATTTGACCAATTTACATCGTTTACATGTACTGTTTGCAGAGGTAACAGAGTAAAAGCTCCATCCTTTTAAAAACAGCTTCCTCTCTGGTCTCCAGCAGACGCACAAGTGCTTATGTTAAATCGACCTTTAAACTTTATTCCCCAGAGGTCACCAAAGAAAACTGTTGCGGGAGGATTGAAAACTTATAGCAGGGAAAGAGAGAACGCTGTTAGCTCTTAGAAAAGCTAAAGTTAATAAATAATGACCATTTGTTTTCTAATAATGAACATGGATTCATCATGCCTTGTTACCACTGTTTAAATGCCATGGTCTACCTGAGCATTGTTTCTGACCATGTCCATCCCTTTATGACCACCATGTACTCATCCTCTGATGGCTACTTCCAGCAGCATAATGCACCATGCCACAAAGCTTGAATCATTTCAAATTGGTTTCTTGAACATGACAATAAGTTCACTGTACTAAATGGCCCCCAGAGTCACCAGATCTCAACCCAAGAGAGCATCTTTGGGATGTGGTGGAACGGGAGCTCTGTGGCCTGGCTGTGCATCCCACAAATCTCCATCAACTGCAAGATGCTATCCTATCAATATGGGCCAACATTTCTAAAGAATGCTTTCAGCACCTTGTTGAATCAATGCCACCTAGGGTCAAACACAGTATTAGTATGGTGTTCCTAATAATCCTTTAGGTGAGTGTATCTCGACAGCTGTTATAGTAAAAATGTAATTAAATATTTCAACAAGTCAAAGAGTTCCACATGTAATACTTATTTCATAAAAAAGATTTTAATTAATCATAGCAGTGGGCCCAAAGCAAACACGCCCCTTCAAACAGAGCATTCAAATTAGAGGGGTAAAATCAGGGTAGGAAATGGCCTTTTATTTCTAAATTATGACAATTTTTTTACATGAAAAATCATACTAATATTATACGTTAAATAACATATTTGTGTTCGTGTTTTAAGGACTTTCTTAAAGACAATGTAACTTCTTTTTATTATTATTAACGTCACTGGAATAACATTTGTTTATAATTATGAAAGAACCTTGTTAAAATGTTATCCAAAATTCTGAGAATATTCCCTTTTAGCTAGGGAGCTTTTGAACTCTTAAACTCCTAAAGAAAACAAGCATTTGTGTAATTGTACTTTGGGCTATATAATCCTTGTAGTATTAGCCTGGGACTGCGGGAAATAATCTTCCATTTATGGAGTGTTTTATTCCATTTATACTAGGCAGTGACTTTCGTGAGTTACTGATAACCAGATTTGCAAGCTTTACTTGCTGTTTGCTCTTTCAGTAGATTTACCAATTTTGAACAGAAACTAATTAATTTGTTGTCTAAAAAAAGTTGTGTAGCGTGTCAGACAAACAAGATAAGGTCTCATCTTGACCTAATGAATGACTTGACGGGAGGAGAGCGTGAGGGAGAGTTCCCGAACACAAGGACTGTTTAAGATATATTGACTTTTCAGGAGAACATTTGTAAGTTCAAATTTGAACTTAGTTCAGTTCAGGACAACTTTAACTCAGTTGAGTTTTTTTTAAGAAGCTATTCATCACAGTCAGCACAGTTCTGAAGCCTGTTAATTAATTGTTTGTTTATTTTAATCATTTATTGATACGATTTTTAAAGTTTATCTATCTATCTATCTAGCTATCTATCTATTGATATACATTTTAAACTTTTAAACTTAAGGCTTTCTACTTGTTTATGCTGCAACATGCTCAAACATTCAGGAAAGATTCAGCCAACAGTCAGAATTTGCCATGGCAAACTTTCATTATGAATTTTCATTGAAAGAACTGTTACTTCTACATATTGAACATTTAAGTACATTAGGGTTTTGTTATATATAATGTTGTTTAATGAGAATGTATTGCATTACTTTAGTCATTGTTATTAGAATGATGGTGTTTAGTATTTGGAGGAATGTCACTGTGCACCTTTTATATAAAAGTATTTAACTTCTCAGCTTGTGGAAATCTTTGACTCATCACAACCTGTTTTTGGTGGTTGCCAGTGTATGGCAAAGGTACAAAACAGATATTACTATAACTTGCTATATTAGCATTATATCAATTAATGAAACTATTTTTTTAGCTGTAAATTTGTTAAATCTGTAAAACCTAAAATGTTGCTATCACATATTTTCCCATAAATTTCTTGGGATTTATTTTACAGTGTGATAAACACAAGTTTGTTTGAGTTCTCATGGCTGGGTCCAGTTTCCCCTCCCACTCCTTCCTTATCAGTAAGAAACGGAGAAATCCAACACCTCACGGCTCACCAACTGCCGTTTGTGACTTGCGTCCGATCATCCATGCCCAAGGGCCAATTTCACGGCAGGCGATCACAACGACCAAATGTCTCCAGTCATCATCTGATCTCTTCAGTGGAAGCAGATGAAGTGAGACATAGAGGAAGGAAGGACTGTGGGATTACGGTGATGGTTGTGGTACTTAGAATTTGGTGAATGTCTGACACAACTAATTTTGACTTTTTTGCTCCTCATTGCCTTGGGAGCAAACTCTGTCTGTGTACCTTATAGCATGTAACCTTAAAATAACATCTAATTTTGATCTAACCTCAAGTCTAATCATTGTATTATATAAATGCACACGTTTTGTAAAACAGATAGATAACAGGAGAGAATGAGACTACAAATTTATACAACTCGGGGCATAAGACACCCCTAAAGCCACCATCTGTCTATTGTTACATCTGATGTCCCATCAGGATCAGAGAGAGTCATTCAGTCAAATGAACACTATGTCCTGGTTTCACAGACTGGCCTTAGATTAAGCCAGGATTAGACCTTAGTTCAATTGGGACATTTAAGTAACTTTTATAAACATCCCTTAGAAAAAAATTAATACTGGGAGGTGAGTCTTAAAACAAAACAATGGCCCTTATATATTTTTGTGAGTGCAAGTTACTTTCAATTAAACCCACTCAAACATGCATTTTATTCTTGGACTAGGTTTAAGGATTGCCTGTGAAACCGGGGATATAAATCAAATTTGTCTCCCTCACACATCATGTGAAGAACTACAACAAATTTAGTTCGTTCACACTAACATGAACAAGCACATTGTTCACACAGCAGTGTTCAGGGCCTTACTTGGTGCATGTCATGAAAGTCCATTTGAAAATTAAGTTAAGAACAAAATTATCTGACAACAGTCAATGAAAACCAAAATCATCAACACTGAGAAAAAAAAAGCACAAAAAAGCAAAAAAACAACTTTACTTCCATAATGTTCATCACAGCAGCTCATATTGTAAGTCAGTAGTGTGTATGTGTCTGAACGGACTCACATAGCCATGCTCCTGATGAGATGGTGGATGGTGTTCTGGGGAATCTCCTGCCAAACCTGGATCAGGGCATTAGTGAGCTCCTGAATAATCTGTGGAGCTACTTGGTGCTATCCCTCTTCAGACCATTGCTGACCCATCACCAAACATAACATTTCCCGCGGCATCTCCAGACTCTTTCGCATTTGTCAAATGTGTTCAGTGTGAACCTGCTCTCATCCGTGAAGAGAACGGGGCGTTAATGGTGGATTTGAATTCTGTGTTCTCTGGCAAATGCCTGTCGAGCTGCATGGAGCTAAGCTGTGAGCACAGATCCCGCTAGAGGACCACCTTCATGAAGTCTGTTTCTGACATTTTGGTCAGAAACATGCACACCAGTAGCCTCCTTGAACATTTTGTAGAGCTCTGCCAGTGCTTCTCCTTTTCCTCTTTGCACAAAGGAGCAGATACCGGTCCTCCTGCTGAATTGTTTCCCTTCCATGTCCTTGTCCAGCTCTCCTTGTCTCCCGGTGTCTCTTTCATGCTCTTGAAACTGTGGTTTGATACACACTCAAACCTCCTTGCAATAGCATGTATGGATGTGGCATCCCAGAGGAGCAGCACTGCCTGTGCAACCTTTTTTTATGTGTGTGTGTGTGTGTGTGTGTGTGTGTGTGTGTGTGTGTGTGTGTGTGTGTGTGTGTGTGTGTGTGTGTGTGTGTGTGTGTGTGTGTGTGTGTGTGTGTGTGTGTGTGTGTGTGTGTGTGTGTGTGTGTGTGTATACATATTATTCTAAGTTTAGGGGTTTTGGTCATTGTTGTTGAAATGTTATTTATAGTCTTTAGTAAGGATCGCTTCACCTGCGTCTAATTTTTATGTAATCCATTATTATTAAAAAAAGCCAAAGCGGATGAAAATCACATACAAATCTTTTGCTGTCTTAATCGTGTGTTTATCTGCCTCATGCTTCACATGTAGAGATAATTTTCTGGGTTTTTTGTGCATGGAACTGACCGTGGAAGTGCGTCAGGGTGACAGACGAGACATGGCATAAATGAAGCCAATGATCTTCCTCTCGATCATAACCGTAATCTCTTGATTAAAAAAAAGTAAGTTAAACGTTAATTATATCAATATTTCCAAATATAGGCACTTAAAGGGTTAAATTGATTCAAATTTACAGTAGAGACATTTTACAATGTTACAAAAGATTTCTATTTAAGATAAAAGTTGTTCTTTTGAACTTTCTATTCAAGGAATCCCAAAAAAAGCTTTAAAAAAATAATGTCATAAATAGATTTAATTTATCAAGTAACTTCTATTAATTCAATCAAATCAACATTTGCTGTGACCACATTTTGCATTTAAAACTGCTTTTGTTCCAAATACACTTACACATAGTTTTTCAGGCAGCTTTGCAGGTCGGTTTCTTCAAGCATCTTGAATATGTTGCTTCTGGATTTAGTCTGTCTCAGTTTATTCTGTTTTCTCATGTAATCACAATCAGACTAGATGATGGTGAGATCAGATCTTTGTGTGGATCACACCGGCTTGTGCATAGAAAAATATCATGGATTATTACAACTAATAGCAAAAGGAATGTTTGGAAATGTAAACTGATATTTCCTACTCACACACTACAGCAAAAGATACAAATAACTGTTTTGAAGCCATTTTTGGAGTGAAAATACTAACATGTCTAAGAATTTTTTACAGTCCTGTATGCCTTCATTTTTGAGTGCAACACCCAAAGTTTTGAATATAATCAATAAATAATGCATAGAAACAAGTCCTCGCTATACTTTTTTTTATCCCTGTTAATCCCTTATATGCAAATGTACATCACAAAATGAATTAAAAGATCTGTCACTACTGTTTCATCGCTATTTTAAAATGAACAGTATGGAACTCATACAAATGTCTTTTTTTTCAATAATAGGCCTATATATATTTAACTCTATTAAGTTAAACTAATAAAATTTAACTAATTAAGGTGTTTAGGAGCCCCTTTAATTTGAATGGGCAATTTATTTGTCTTAACTTTACATTTTGTGTACATTAGTTACACCTTATGAGTTGTTTCTGCTCATTTTGTTCAACTTACAGTGCCCAAAACCAAAAGAAAAGTGTAGGAAAAACGTAAAAAACTTTATGCTAATCCTTTATTGGAACATATATGCCTGCATGCGTGCAAGTGTGCATGTGTGGTGTGACTTTTGGGTAATGCAGTTGCCTGTAAAGCAAAGATGGAAAATCTTAGAGAGACAGAACTTGCAGCTGAGGTTAAAAGAAGTGTGTGTGAGTGCGGATGAGTGTGTTATTAATGCCCTGTGTGCTGCAGTGAGAGCAGATACTGGTTAGCTGCTGTGGTTGCGCTCTTGCAGTTGCAGGAAACAACCCAACCTGTGATCTTTGCAGACTCTAATGGAAAATTCACTCAAACAGAAAAAAAAGTTTGTACGTTTGACGTGTGTGACGGAGAGTGAGAACATGCTGCTGTCACCTAAAAATAAAGGTGTTATGTATTTGTTTGATTTTAAAATATGAAAGCCTGCTATTTAAAACGCTGCAGTTTTGCTTTTATTCTGGGTCTTTTTCTCGTCTGCTTCAACGGTTATATGTGAGGTCTATGTCTGCTTTTTACGGTTCCTAGAATTATGCATTTTGTAATCAAAGCAATTTGCAGGCTGATAGAGATCATATTTTATTAATAATGCATTTACTTACAACATCATCAGGAATTGTGCAAAATTATATGCACACACCTGTATTGCGTGTTTGTCTTTCGTTCTTATTTTTGTCTAATTTTAGTAACAATGTTTATCTGTGTTGTCTTGCCAGGGAAGGGCAGAAAAATATGCATTTGTGCATGTGTGTGTGTGAAGTGTATCTTTAATATGACATCTCCAACAGCTGTGTATAATCTCCCAACACACTCACTCACACTCTTCCCATTCCATCTCCTGTACAATGGAACAAAAGAGCAGGAACTGCCACTCTCTCCCCACCGTCCAATCAAAGCCGTTATTATTTCTCGGCGGAACACTCCCTCAGGAAGTGCCATCTCCAAAACACGCCAGCTGTGCTTCTGTGCTTATTATGGGCCATTATAAGAGACAGAGACACAATAGCACCACAACATACAAAATACCATATCTGGGCCATTGTGCGTACATGCCGCATTAAGGTCCCTGCTGTGCAATAGCGTTGCTCTTTGGTTCCATCTGACTCTGAAACAACATCTTGCACCGCTCATGACTTCAGCTCAAATTGCGGCACAAAGCTCGGGCCAGGTGACGGATAACCTCTTCCAGATGTTAGTTAGATGTCATTTAGAGGTTACGGTAATACAGAAGCTGCAGCGAGGCATAAGAATCACAAATCATATGGTTGTGTTTTAAGGGGTGAAATTGGGTGTCTTATTCTCTGTCTTTAACCTTAAACAATCTTTCGTCTACCACCCACTTTCTCAAAGACCACAGCTGAGATTACGACAACCCTAACATCTATAACCAGCAATTCCTTTGGCTGGACAGGTGCTGCTGGAGTATGGTGTAGCGCATGTAGTCAACAGCCGTTCTCACACACTCATTGCTTAAACTTAACAAATAGTGTTATAAAGTCTGAGAAGATAAACATTTTCTTAAGCAACCATGTATTGATTCTACAAGACAATGAAGTGTTTCATGGGACTAGTATCCAAGTGCAATGATACACCAGGTGAGTTGCAACTATTGTCTATTTTCTATGTCAGAAAAGCCTTTCATGTAGAGCAGGTTACCGCTACATGATGCAAAAGTCCAAATCTGTCAGTTTACAAATCATCCACTATGGTAAAAGTGTTTTTAAGAACCACATAGAAATGAGTATTAATCCATAATCTGAACATTTATATAATCATAATTTGTGTGGAAATTAGTAAATGTTGGTGTTTTACTGCCATTAGTTGTCAATGTGCTGGACAGGTACATTTTTTGGGAGTTTTGCAAAGGTCCTATTCCTTGAGCCCAGGATGTCATTTACATGGGGGGGGGTTCGGTCTGGTCACCTTTAAGATTTCAGAATTTTTACAGGCCCCTGAATTCACTTAAACATTTATTCTGTTCCAAAATCTACTGTGCCTCCTATAGAGGCAACGTTTTAAGGGATCACAGGTGTTTAAAGCCTTGTGACACAAAGGCTGTTCTAAAGTTCCTAATTATGCTGTCTAAAATTCCTTGTTATGACCAAAACGCAATCTCAGAATGGGTAGATACCAAATTCCACGGTCAACGTGGATCATGTGTGCCTTGATAACCAATCACATGATATCCTTGACATCACTGAGTTGCTGTCAGAGTTGTAAGGGAATCATTGTTTGCAGATAACATGGAAATGAATGTGAAGTGCTATAAACTGAATCCTACTGGTCTCAAAATTCTCTATGAAATTCTCTTATAAAACAGTGTTTTTAGTCTTAAATGGCGTTACAACTTTCTTTTTGCATTGAAATTAGATGCTCGCCTTAAATTAAGACAAATATGAGAGATTTGGGGCAGTCATAGCCTAATGCCTAATAGAGAGTGCAAATCGGTAAACCAAAGGTCGCCGTTTTGATTCTCAGTACCAGCAGGAAGTGACTGAGGCACCCTTAAGCAAGGTACCAAACCCCCAATTGCTCCAGAACTGGTTGTTCTGGATGTGTGTCACGGTTTGCAGTGTGTGTGTGTGTGTGTGTGTGTGTTTTCACCACTCACTACTCCTAATATGTGTGCGCTAACTTGGATGTATTAAATGCAGAGGACAAATTCCTAGTATTTGTTACCATACTTGGCCTTCACATGTCACTTAATTATACTTGTACAATTTATAAACGTTGAGTACGGAAAAGTATCTAATTGTAACCAATATCTGCGTATACTATATATTTTAATGCTTATAAGAGCATCTGTTGGCTTAGCAACATAAACTGAAATCAGCTGTGCTAATTGAGCTATTTTTGTTGAGTTGCTACTATGTAGAGCGTCTGTTATGACAGATGACCGATAGAACGCCTCAAAACGCAATAGACAGGTATTTTAGTAAATTCTGCATGATTACAGTGTTTGTCTGCTTATCAAGCTCTGTCTCTCTCTCCGTCGTTGCTGATGGTCAGACATTGGTAGACGTCTGAAAGCTGATAATTAACTCAATCCGTTGACACAGGTGAGCAACGTTGTGGTTATTTAACACCCATTACAGAACAAACAACACACACACAATCCTGCAATTAAACATGCCTCTTCATCACACAAACTAAATCC
Organism: Rhodeus uyekii; assembly: GCA_037043235.1. Classification (NCBI taxonomy): domain Eukaryota; kingdom Metazoa; phylum Chordata; class Actinopteri; order Cypriniformes; family Acheilognathidae; genus Rhodeus; species Rhodeus uyekii. The sequence goes on along the minus strand of JAWRVZ010000002.1, from coordinate 4,153,070 downwards.
ACACACCCAAACACATGATCACATTTACACATTCACACATCCCAAAACACCCATAATCGGCCGATCTAAAACTCATAATGCAAATGATTGTTTGTTTATTTGAAGTGTTTCACACTGAGACTTTGCGGGAGAGTTTGTTTACTGCAGTCGTTTCTCACTGTGAATCTTATCTTAATTACTCTGTGCTTCTCTTTATATGGCCTCTTCGCGAGTCAAAGGTCATCAGCTCTCTATCTTAAGCACTCCCCACCACCACTACTTCAGACAGGGAATGCTGAATAATGCCGACATAAGCTTAGCTTTACCACAACCCCCATAATCTCTAGAATACAGGCACGTCAAGTGCTGATGACCTCTTGAGCTTTACTATTGTTTCTGTGCAAGCTGCTCCATTGTCTCACAATTATTAACTAATTAATGCAATGACCTTGAATAATTATATCATTTATCGTGTTCTTTTATCTGAAGAGTTTAATCACACTACATCAGTGGTTTGAAGGTTAAAACGGAGCAACAGTGTTCTTTCTGTCTCTCTTTTTTCTTTTTTCTTTTTTTGGGAGTTGTTCCATTGGACCATCGAAGCAAAAACACAACAACAAAAAACTTTAAAGAGATAGTTCAACAAAAAAAGTTTAATTCGGTCATCATTTACTCCCTAAAGTTGCTTCAAACCAGTATGCGTTTCTCTTGAACACAAAAATAAGATATTTTGAAGAATGTTTGTAACTAGAAAGCTGATCATAGCCATTGACTTCCATAGCATTTTCCCCCTATTATGAATATCAGTGGCTACCATCAAACATTCTTCAAATTATCTTCTTTTGTGTTCAACAGAAGAGAGAAACTCATACCGTTCTGATACAATTTGAGGGTGAGTAAATGACAATAAAATTTTCATTTTTGGGCGAACTATCCCTTCAAGTCATTAATTAATATATACACTATAGTTTATATAACACTATAACTTTTAATTGTTTGGGGTTGCTAATAAGAAAAAATATTTCTTGAGCATCAAATCAGCATATTAGAATGATTTCTGTTGTTTTTTTCTCATATGACACTGAAGACAGGCTGCTGAAAATTCAGCTTGACATCACAGGAAGAAATGACATTTTAACATATATTAAAATAAAATAAAAAGTTATTTTGAATCTTAACAATATTTCACAATATTACATCAAATAAATATAAATTGAAATAAATTGCAGTCTTGGTGAGCATAAGACTTTTAAAAAGCACCCTTTCTTCTATATCAATTAAAGCTAATCGGATTTCAGATAAACAGCTTTGATGCTGAAAAATAAGTTAACTAAACTAAATAAAAAACTAACCAAACTATCTAAAAATAAAATCATGAGTTTGAAATTGGCATGATGGTGAATCTTTTTTTTTTTTTTTTTTTTGATGAACATCTTTAAACATATTTATAATATATTACTGTATATGCACTCTCAACACAAATCAAAGCCCTCTATGATCTCTGCTTTCTTGACATGTCAGATGATGAGTGGTTATGTCTAATTAGCTAACTGTCTATCCAATGGGTCTTGAAATCAGGTCAGTTATTGTGTGTGTGTGCATGTGTCTACATGCGTGTCTGTGTGTGTGTGTGTGCATGCGTGTGTGTGCATGCTTGCGTGTGTGTAGCATCTTGAGGAAGGAGAGGCAGTGACCTGGATTGGAACAGCAAAAGGAGGGAGACCATGTGTCAAGAAATCAGCTGTTTGTTTCTCGATGACTCTTTCCCATCATTTGTTCATGGTACATGTGAATATGTACATATATATATATATATATGCTAACACATACTTCGTTGCCAAGAGTCCAAAAAACTGTATGTGATGTAAAAGCATCATTGACCCAGAAAGAAATGTGTGCACATTTGGATCTAATTTATATGCAGATACTCATGGTAAAACTGTCTGCAAAGAACAAGAGGGCTTTTGGCCTCGTTTATCTCCCAGAGTTCTGTCTCGCTGTCTTACCCTCTTTTATCCTTCTTTCATCCCTTCTCTTTTTCCCTTGTTCCTGTCATCTACATCCAACTCCCGTCTCAATCTGTTTTTGTAGTCAGTGCATATGCTGTGTGATACTCATGCGTTTGACCCCAGGATAAGTGCCTACTGTGTAGCCCTACTTAACCTTGGAATTACAAACATAACTAGTTATGTATTTTTAAGCACTCTGGTACTCTTTCATTGGGTTTTTGGCTCCAACACTGTCCAATGTTCATGATGCCTTCAAAAGTTCTCAAAATATTTAGGTACAGACTGATCAATCTGGGTGTCCTATATAGCAGATAGATAGATAGATAGATAGATAGAGAGAGAGAGAGAGAGAGAGAGAGAGAGAGAGAGAGAGATAGAGAGAGAGAGAGAGAGAGAGAGAGAGAGAGAGAGATGGATGTAGGAGGAAGGAATGGATGGAAGGATGGATGGATGGATAGATGGATGGATAGATAGATAGATAGATAGATAGATGAAGTAAAACCTCTGAAAAAATAACAATAATAACCAGGTGAACGTTTCAGTTTGTGTGCATGTCATCAAAATCTTTATTTTTGTCATTTCGTCAGAATAATTACCGAGTTCTATTTATATGTCATTCTTTCTGCATTTGTATACACTTGATAGGCTATCACTCAAAAGAAGTCACCACTCCTTTTCTCTGTGGACAATATTCTCGCGGTTTTCGTCTTCCCTCTGCGATCCCTTGTTGCCATTGGACAAATAGAGAGTCTTTGTCGACGAAGAGGGAAAAAACGCCTTGAAAGATTTTCTTTGGGAGTGATGAGGGTGGGAGGAGGTGGAGGGCCGCGCTAATTATGCACGGCGATTGTTGATGGCTTGATTGTGTGCGTCCAGCTGCACAGAGGCACGGGGGCGAGCAGAGGGCGGGGACGCGGAGCAGGGCAGACTCACTGACGCCAGTCGACACATTCTCCCATGCGCTGAAAAACAGACCCGATTGTAGCGGACCTGATCCACAGACACCGCAGGCACTCATAACTGAACTGAATGAGAATGAAATACGTCCTCTGGTGTCCTGTTGAAGCATTCAGTACAAGTACTTCATTTAGTTTTCATTTTGATCAAAGTGCTGTGATAAGTGATCAAACGGCACGTCAGCTCAGTGCACAGCACGAGGTATATGGTGTGTCACGTGATTAGAGCATAATAAGGGGCATATTCATTCCAGTTTAATGCGCTGTATTAGCATGACATAACAGCATTTTTGTATTGCCAAAGCAATGCAAAATAAGTCAAATTAAACTAAAATAACAAAAATACAATGAGTACAAAAACATGGGCATGTTCTCAATAAAATAAATTAGTGGTGTGAAATGAAATATAATTTTTATTTAAATGTACATTGTACGTTACTTATTTTAGACCAAAAATGGCAATGAAAATGATTCAAAAAGAAGCCAAAGTTTCAAGGATTGAGGGAAATAGTCTGGAACATGTGAGTAAAGCGGATAAATAAATTAGCCTACTAACTAAACATTAATTGTGCTAATTACTAAAATGGATAGTTATACTTTATAAGTAACTGTAATTATATAATATTCATTATAATCTATAATCTGTTAGGTTATAATGAACGCAAAGAGGACAGTAAAATGAAAAACCCAAGGCAGCTCACTCACTGTCCTTGTCCTTCATATTATGATAGGCAAAGACATACTGTACATATTATGGCACTTGAGTATCATAATGCTCAAGACAAAACAGTGGCTTCTCCCAATCAAACATTTACAGAGCAGAAATGATGATGATCGGTTTTCAGACACGTTTAATGGGTACCTGCAGAGGCCTTCTTAAGAAAAGAAAGGGTTGAATTTTTTGCAGTCATGCATCAAGGCCAAAATCAAATATAAGGTCAGGTTCTGTGCACATAGCACAACCGCATCCGTCCGGTTGCATGTACATTAAATAAAAGGTGTGAATAAGGCCACAACATTGAATAGACTAGTTTGACGCCAATGTAATTGTTTATGATCACATTGTATGTTGTAATGTTGTTAGCTTTTCAGTCAATCATTCAAGTATTGCAACCTTAGACCTGATACTGGACCTTACTTACAGTGTGCTGCAATCTAACCGACTGAACCTCATTACTATCTGCTCCTCAAAGCCTCAAACAAATTTATGAAAAATGAAATATGGTGTCTCACTCACTACTCACATTTGAAACTGGTTTGAACATGACAAAATATGTACCATTCAAGCAAAACAATGTTTTATTTAAACACTATTATACCATTTCAGTCAGAGAAAACAGAGCTGCTTTTTGTATTAGTATAGCTAATCTAACCAGTCTGAAGAGCTTTACATACGGAAAAACTTGCCAATGAATGTAAGCCCAGGTGTGCGCAAATAAATTGTGCTGGCTTGTGCTAGTAGTAGGGGCGGGTTTATGGTTTGATTGACAGCTGGACTGACTAATGAGAGCGGCTCCACGGCCGAGACTAGTCTTTTGCAGATGGGGTGCGCGCTGGTGCGCGTGAATGGATGACGTCGGGAGCCCGGCGCCAGGCTGTCTGGGACTCGCGCGTTAGATCAACACAGCTGGAGCGGCACAGGACACACAGCTGGCCCGCCAGCGCATTCCTTCACAAAAACAGCACTGTGAGAAAAGAGGGGACACATCTTGATGTAAACTAAAAATGCGCTGGGTTAAAACTGGAACGAGAGTCAGGCTATAGTTTGATTTTAGCTTGCGAAGCTTCCTTTTCATATGTATAAAAAAGAGTATTTATAGATAACGAGTAACACTTTTAGAATCCACGAAAACCGCGAGCGCATTCGTTCGTTGCAGAGTTTCCTGAGTTGGTTATTAATATTCTGTGATCGTGAGAATATCAGGGGATGTTTTATTATGCAAGATCTATATTTACCACTCTTGGCATGATAATCTAGGGGGGGTATCAACGTATCAAACTAGATTCATTACTTGGGGGGAAAAGTGCAGTGAACTCGTTTCTGCATGTTTTGACTTTTGGCACCACTTTGATTTTACTTACATTTAGAGTTTTTATTTTAAGATTAATGAGTAATTAAGATTTCAGTTTTAGTGGGGGTTTTTTGTGCGTCTTGTATCACTATTTAATCTCATTGCATGTGTCTCCTATGGGAATTAATTCCCGACGCCAGTTTGTCTGCAGGTCACGGGAGTTGCAGATTTATGGATTTTCTCCACATGTCTGAGCTGAGACAGAAAGGTCATAAGCAGATGATAGTATTTTCCTCCCATTTCCCTTCTATGTTAAAGATGAAGACATCTTTAGCGTGTCCACTATAAATGGGATAAGTGGGTTATTGGCCGAATTCACATGCTTATAATTTGTGTAATATAATGAAATTGAATTCTGAAAGCAATTTCAATTTCAAAGTACAATGATATTTTGTATAAACTACAAAAAAATTAGCACAGAATCATAATAATAACAATAATAGGCTACGGGGAAAAAATAAATGTGAACTTTAAGCTTTGTATTTAATCTATTGTACAAGCTAACCCAGCTCCATTAGGCTCACTGACCCGAAATCCTAACAGAAGTCCATCTCTCTCTCTCTCTCTCTCTCTCTGGTATTCTGACAGCTCTTCCTCATTCCACCATTTTGTCTGATTGACATGCCAACGCTTCCAATGACGAGTTATCTATTTAAATGGGGCGGAGCCTGAACGCTCATACTCTTTTACTATTGGCCGAGCGGCACATGAGGGTTTGTTTATTTCTGAAGAGGGCGGGGCTACATGAAGCGGAGGTTAAATAGCGGCAGCCCGCCTGCTCGTGCTGCCATCGTTCTAGAGCACGAGACGCGAAAGAAGTCAAACATTGGATATCTATCAAGCTGGAAAGCTAGTTCATCTCACTGTCCAGACGAAGTACTTCTTTAGACATCTCTAGAGTTGGATTCTACTAGCAAGTCAGACGTCAGATCCAGAATGAAGGCGATCAGTCCCGTTCGCTCGGTCAGAAGCTGTTATGAAGCGGTGTGCTGTATCTCAGAGCAGAGTCTCGCGATCAGCCGCTGCAAGAGTCCCTCAGAGGAGCTGTCCGACATGAATGACTGTTACTCTAAACTCAAAGAGCTGGTGCCCAGCATCCCTCAGAACAAGTCCGTGAGCCAAGTGGAGATTCTTCAGCATGTAATAGATTACATCTTCGACTTACAGATAGCACTGGAAAACGAGACGGACAAACAAAACACGCCTGACATGTTCATGTCGATTAAGGTTCGCGCAACATTATTTATTGTCTATGAATTCTTATGTCCTATGTTAACCATTATAAAGTGCATTTGAATAAATGTAAACTTTGTTTGTCTTTTCCTCCTGTAGAACTCCGAGATGACCCGTACTTTCTCCAAAGAGGATGGAGCTATGTGCCATTAGGACAGAGGGATGACCAGGGTCAATGGTATGCTAATTTTACTTAATAAATTAGTCATATGTTGATGGGTAAAAACAAAGGAAAATTCAATCCAGAACTGAACCTTTTGTGAGAACCTACAGTGAAACATTAAGAACCTTTTGAACAACAAAATGATTCAAGGTCTTAATTTTTCACAATAGGGCTCTTCAGACCAGCACTGTAGTTCTGAGTTCTTTAAAGCTCCAGTTAATTGATGAAGCTCCCCCCCCCCCAAAAAAAAAAAACAAGAATAAAAAGTTATTTGTGGAACTTAAACTGAATCTTCTAAGGTATTCGATTGGAAAAATCCTTTTTTAGGTTTTAAATTGAGTCTTTTATTATAAATTATAAAGAGGAAGTAAAAAGTAATGAGTCTTTTCATTTATTAGTAATTATGCATGTGTTAAATCTCATGTTTTTGGTAAATGTTGCAAAGGCCAATATTATGTATTTTGTCAGGCAGTTATCAATGTCCTCATTTTTTTTGGTCATCATGCCAAACAGCAAACAAGCTTTGATTCCCCTATCAGCTCTAGCAAACGAAAGTTTTCCCTTTGGCGCCTGACTGTCTGCAGTCCGCCTGAATCTACTGTGTGTGTGTGTGTGTGTGTGTGCGCGTGAGCGCTCTGAGTTAACTTTTCTCCCTCTCATCTATGCTGCAGGTGCAGGATAGAAACTTTTCTCCTCCACTTATGGAAGAAAAGGGGTGAGCCGGGTGAAGGAGTGAGGCTCTATTCAGAGTGTGGGAAAGCAATCTGCGCCCCTCTCAAGCTGTCTATTCTTTGGTCACTGGACACTTGAACAAACCAAAGCCGAGGAGTTTTTAAGATCACAAAAAAAGAAAAGCCCTCCAATTTTTTTCCTTAATCATTCCTGTTTTTTGTGGCTACAATCAAGCATTGTATATTTTGTACTGGCTACATTCCTGACTATTTGGACTAACTAATATCTCTTCACACACCCTTCCTTCCCAGCCATTCTTGGATATCCCCCCCCCCCCCCTTTTTTTTCTTGAAAACATTTCCACATTTCAGCATGGTCACAGTTTGGACTCAGTGAGCTTCTCGATCACTGGGATGATGTACATATTATGCTTGATGGGAAATTTTTTGTTTTATAGGGTGGGAAGGGCCTTGGGCAGTGGGAATACAGATGTTGATTAGAATTTGAGCTCTATAATATAGAGTGGATTGTATATGTTTGTGGGGATTGTCTATTTCTACAGACTGTCAGATCAACGAGTTTCATAAACTCATTTAAGAGTTTTGTTGTTGTTTTTTTGCTTTGTACTCACTCTTTTTACACAATAAAAAAATAAATCCTATATGAAAGTGAGCAAATGTTGTTCTGTATCTTTTCTCGAATGACTCTATACCAACATTTAGCTGCCTTTAAAGTTTTAGGTATAGCCTACCTTGTAAAAAGGTTTTCTTTCTCTAATAAAAAAAAGTTTTCTTCCACTCCATATCCCCCTATAGCTGTTTATATGGCTAAGTTATTATTGATCTAGAACATTACCCAGTCCCTTTCAAGACATCTGATGTAAAGAGAAAGTGTTTATAAAACCGCACATGCAAGATAAAGTGAATAATAGTGGTTTAAAAAAAAAAGTAAAAGTACAGTGCATCTGCCAAAAATCTTTCCAGATAGAGTCATGATGGACTTTTTTGTGTGTGTAGCATATGATCTGTTAACAGGCCTACACAACGTCTAAAAGTGAGTCACTTGTATTTAAATATAGCACAGCTGTGCTCTGAGTGTCTGTTGTCTCTTTCAGAAAGACCTTTGCCCACAAAACTAGAGTTCATTGCGAAAAGTGGCCTTTAGTCAAACTTTGATAAGCACTAGCATTCATTTCATTCAACTCATCTGGACTCCAAAAGGAGGATTATGGTTTTTAGGGGCTGACCGTCTCCACACTTAAAGTTTAAGATTAGTATGTTTAGTAATGTGAGTTGTTCAGTAAGACGCATTCAACCATAATTGGGCGTATAGCGACACCCAGTTTTCAAAGTCTTAATCACAGACACATATCCGTTTGCACCGCAATGAACTGGCGCCATCTTGTGGTTTGTATGTAAATTCCTAGTAGGTCAGCGTGTGAATTAAATATAATGATATTGGGGAGATATTTGCTAGTTTTTGCACATTTAATTCCGTAAAATAAGGCATATTCTACAAAAACCTACATGTCACCTGTTACTCCCTTTTAAAGCCCAGTTCATCCTGATCACATGCCCCAGTCACAAGGAATGTCACACTATTTGGGGTAAACTGTTCATATTAAATCTAAATGTGACCGTTATTATAATTTACTCATCTGTGAATGTATGTCGGTGCAGTTTTACAGTGTTTACGTGTACCCACCAGATATAGCAGAAATATGATCATGTAAGTATAATTTAGACAGTTTAATTTTTTTTATTTGAAAACAATGTCATGCTGTATTCTCTCATTCAACTGTATGTTTTCCTTTGTTTAAAAAACTATTATCTGACCCTAATCCAGAAATGCATTTTAATCCTGTCTCTCCTTTGAGAAGTTTATGGTTCTTGTTGGTTCTTATTAGTCGTGGAGAGCTGCAGTGATGTCATATTTTTGTAGGCCATCCAGGAAGTTAGCATCACCCTGTTTTCCATTGACTTTTAAAATGACTATCCCCAACAATGGTTTATGACACTTTTCACATGTTTTCATCATGATAATCTTCATAAATGAACACAACTTTATGAATTGTTTGATGAAATGTGTAGGCATTAAATGAATGTCCACCATTAAGCTTCCACCAAGTATAGATCCATTTAGCAATTAGCAAGTAATATATGTATGTTTAAATCACAGGGGGTTATTACTGATGTCTTGATTCTTAAATATTAAAATGTACTAAATTTGCGTTAACCGCATACCTTATTTCAGGTTTTTAACCAAAGGGTTCTGGAGAAACGTGTGTCTCTGGAGAAACACACAAACCTTCGCTCAGCGTTTTTGTGTTTATTCATGTAGGCCTATATGCAGGCCAGGCTATATAACTCACATTATAGACATATCTTACAGTTTGAAATTTTGTACAGTTTTGCAAATACGGTAATCCACTCTGTCAACTTATGTCTATCCTTTTTACTTGGCTCGTGTCCCTAGAAAAAAACTTTTGAAAGATTTTGTTAGAGTAAAAAATATGTACACTCCTTTTTAAATTGGTTTGATCATACAGCATACACATAAAAAAATATAAAAATTAGCCCTTTGAATTTAAATATGTGAGACCTTTTTAGGCCTAAAGCATTTCCTTCTGAACCACAAAACAATTTGACCCTTGTCCTTTATTTATGTCAAATAATACAAATAGACAAATTCACTGAAAGAAATGCTCTGTCTTTAAACCTATAAAATTAGTTAAAAAGAAAACAATAAATAATGCACAATATATTATACCACAATAAAATCTTTGCCAAAAAATGTTTAGACTCTGCTCCGTCTGTAATATTAAGATGACAACTGCCTTGTAGAGAGATGTGTATTATTATTATTATTATTAAAAGCACATATGTGAAATCAGCACCGTTTCTGATGTTTCTTAAAGGTACACTTTGTAACATTTTAATGTAACTTAAAAATGTAAAAATATTGAAAATTGAAAATATAAAAAAATTGAAAATAATGAGTCAATATGTCATCAGTACTACTTCCGAAACACATTTGTGTACAGGAGAGTCGGATGGCAAAAAGAGAAGGCGACAGTCACAGAGCTTAAAGTGAAACGAGAATAAACATTGGCTTGAATTTTTGGAGATGGTGAGAACTGAGGGATTTGAAATGTTGCAATACTGATGCAAAGATGGTGTCTTTATCATTTAACAGGTGAGTCAGATATTTTATTGAACAAATAAATTACCATATGTAGCTAAAAGTTTTCATTGTACAGTAAAACATTTTCTATTGTGCAGGGTCATATTCATCTGCACAATTAAACAATGTTCTTACAGAAAATGCATGTGGTTTTTTTTTTTTAACCGCTGGAGGGAAAAAAGTTACCTTTAAAATATTTTATACACGTACTGTATGTTAATATAGGCTATACTGACCTTTTAATTTTATTTCCAAATGTGAAGTCAAACACTTTCATCGTAACCATCTTTCTAATCACATTATAAAAAAATATAACTTTCTTATGTTAATATTCAGCTGCTTAAATGTACTGGTCCATTTTTGCTCAAATGTAGTATGGTATTTTAATGGTGATGTTGAGGTGCTTCTTAGACACCCCTTCCAGCTGGTGGCACCCTAAGCAAACGCTTAGTTCTTCTATGCTAGGAAGGGCCCTGTCTGAGATATTTGTGAATCATACAGGTCACCAACAATATCTGTAAAGGCACTAAACCCATAGCTAGATATTAATTAATTAATTAATTATATTTAGATAGCGTTTTTCTTGGCACTCAAAGCGCTTTACATGGGAGGAGGGGGGGGGGGGGGGGTCTCTTCAACAACCAACCAATGTGCAGCATCCACCTGGCATGTATATAACAAAACAGAGTAATTCACCAGATGGGCATTTTTCTGCCTCCACATTGACGTAGTCCTGGTTCATTTTAAACAACTGCGTTTGTTTTTTACTTTAACGCTCTTGTTTTCCCCCTAAATCTCCTTTCACAGTGTCAGGACATGCCAGAGTCAACTATTTTCCATTTTGCTGGAAAATAGTGGAATTACTTTTGGAATGCTGTAAACTCATATTTCAACTTTATGACGTGTATTTTAAGTGATACTACTTAATTTGTGAGTAAACCATACGTTTTTGGTATATAATGAAATATGTTTACATGAATAATATCTATATGCTAAACCTAAATATGAGTAGGATGCGTTTGATAACGCTGTTGTTGTAATGTTGCAAAGACTAAAGCCCTTGTTCACAAAAGAGATTAAAAAGGCGCTGTCTCTTTAAAAGGAAGAACGCTAGGCACCAACTGTTACATGTAAATATATTCAGAATCCGAATGAGCGAGGCGTGCCAACAGCCAATCACTGAGCGCCTTCAACCGCGGGAGATCCAAATTTCGCGGGACGTAATTTGGCGCTAAAATAGCACTCCTCTGTTGAGCTGATGTCAAAGCAAAGCTTCTCTGCTGGAGAGGGATTATAGACATACAGGAACGTTTCCCAGCTTTACGCAAGAACACGAAAGGAACATTTTCTTAGCTTTGTATACCTTTTAAAGGTAAATTTATAAAGCGGAATGACCTTGGTACATTTAATATATGATATAATAGCCTCTCTCGTGCAACTATAACAAAGGACCCTGGGAGAGAGTTGTGACCAATGCCGGATGTTTTTGTCATTTTTCACGCACAGTTTATCTTTTCAGAATTTTCACAACTTTGACGGGATTTTTTTATACTGAAGTGCATATCGTCGGAAGCTTTTGTAGTCTTTTCAGATATACACATTCCTTTCGACGGTCGATTTATATGCAAGACACTATAGACGATTTGCAATTTGCGTAATAAAAGAGTTTCATTTGCGTCACATTCGCGGGTTTTCGAGCTCAAAATGATGCGGATACCCAGGGGGATTTCTCCTGCTTCTGGGAGAGGTGCAGTATCTGGACTCTCGTGCCCGCAGAAGAAAATGCTCTCCGCGGTGAGGACGGATTTTTTCAACACGGGACTTGCAAGCCCACCGATGAATTTGGTACCGGCTGGCTACTTCACTCAGATCGGGAACACAACAGCTGCGGATCAGAGACCCAACTGTTTGTACGCGACCCCCCACGGGCCAGAACCTAAGCCAGCGCGGACCTCTTCCGGGCGGCTGCCGGTAAGCCTCTATCCACCGTCACTCCAATTCTGGCTGCTAAGTTATGGATGCGCATGCTTTATGTTTCACGTCTTTAGTACGACATGTCATTGTCTAAAACATGGCTACAATGAAATTGTGAATTCCACGTTCACGTTTCTGGCCTTGGCAGGGAGTTTTATCATTGTCATCATCTCTGATGTACTGAAAACCTGTCAGTTCCTTACGAATGAATGAATGAATAAAACAGGCCAGTAATTGGAGAGCATGACCACAACACAGCTTGTTTATTTCAAACATAACATTAAGAGAGTGGCAAACAATTTAGGTAAGAGAGTGTGGCAAGCAATTTGTTTCTTAAAGCACACTAGTCATTCTATTTTACATTAAAATAGAGTAGTCTCGAAATAAACGTAAATCATGGTACTGAAATATTTCGTTTTTGAAAGGAACGAAAATTAGGAGGAATTGGAAGTATAGTTCAAAGAATCGTACGGTTAAAACATGCCATTTGTTGAGCTGATCTACACAACATCTATACAAAAAATCAGTAGACCAGTTGTAGATTTCACTGTAAAGATTGTCTATAAGTCACAACCCCTTTTTCTAATGTGTATAAATTAATATGGCATCGGTTAAAATCATGTTACTGTTAAAATATTGTTAATTTATGCCATTGTATTCTGTAGGGATCTGTGGTTATAACTATGAAAACTACTAGCATTAATTCCAGTTATCAACTAAACAATCAGTACTGATATTAATCAGTGAAACTGAGGAATGAACCCACAACAAGCAGAATGCATTCAAGTCAAAAGGTAATTGTTTATATATAAAACACTAATCACCAATGAAAACATTTGCAATTTGTTGGCTGTTGAAATCCCATAGTTACCTGGACATTACTGGGAAAAACGGCTAGTAGTAGTTGGAACATACTATTACCAGTACCTAATGAATAGCTACCAGTGAAACTTGGGGGTGTAAAAAACTATTCCCTATTGCATTACTTACTATTAGCATCAAAATAGACAGTTTAACTAATTAGTTTCAAGGAGTGAATATGGAAGTGGCTTGCCATAAGTGTTATTTCAGGGGGGAGGTGACAGAAGCTGATAGATGGGGGATGGGTTTCTTATAGCTTCTGAATTGGACAATATATTAAATGGTTCATGCCTAATAGTAAAACTGGGGAATGTTTAAATCACCTAGGCTCGTTAGACTGGTCTCAAACATTTACATTTATGCATTTGGCAGACTCTTTTATCCAAATTGACTTGCATCGCATTCCAGGTATACATTGACATTTTTATCAGTTCTTGCTTTCTGTGGGAATCGAAACCATGACCGTGGCGTTGGAAGTGCCGTTCTCTATTATTTGAACTACTGGAAAGCCAGAACCCAAACTGGTTATTCCTGAATTCATACATGCTTAAACTCTTGAATTCGACTGCTTTTAGATTATGTAGCTGCATTTGTAATTATCACCCCCTTTTTTCCTGTGCTGTTGTACACCTGTCTCACAATTCGTCCTCACAGAATCTCAACCTTATAAAAAGGTCAGCGTATTTGCTCCAGGAACAGTATGTGTCGAACTTCTCTCTGTGTGGCTTGCTGCTTCCAGCTGATAAACAAAAGGAACGACCACAGACTCATGTGACAAAATATGGGGCATGTCTGATAACAGACAGATGCACATGCCGCATAAACTCTGACGTAGATCATACTAGGCCTGTCATAGACTGCTTTTCTGGGTTTGAATGAATCAGATAATCAACTTAGAATGGTTTCCCTGCCGTAACATCTTATGTTAACAGGCCATGTCCTAGTGTTTTCACAGACTCCCATTTTTTTCATCATTCCAACCTCTTTACTGTCTTTTTCTGTGGAAACAAAAAGTGTCTAGTGAAACTCCACATGGCATTGACAAACTCCAGTTTCCTTGGATCAGTTTTTCACACAAATTCGCTACAGTTATGTCTCCTGCTGTAAAGTTTTATTCTTGGTCTCTGCCCTTTTTCAGTTTGCCATGAGTGATACACCTGAAGCTCACAATACTGTCTTTAGACTTTTGAGTCTTCACTCTAAAAACTTTAATGAATTCTGCAGAAACTTATAGTAGCCCTGAGCCTCATTTCTTTAAAATGACTTGGGTAAATTATAATGTTCACTTTATTCAAATAAGATTTACCTAATTCACATAATTTGTCTTTTTTTTTTGTGTCTTTTCTTTTGTGTCACCAGAACGTTCAGTATGTTCAGTAGTGGTTCAATAGATCACAAAACTCACGGAAATGTTATACTGTATGTAAAATAACACTACTGTTCTCTGTGTAAATTAAATATAGTAAATTTTAAGTTGCTTGATTAACATTAATGAGATATAGCAACAGGTATTTATTGGCTTCTGTCACTTTAAGATCGAATTCACAGATCCAATATAATGATATGATTTCTTTCTCAGCTGTTTACATTAATTTAAGACATATCGGACTGTTTTCAAGAATACTTGCTGAAACAAGCATGAGGAGATGCGGAAGAGGAATCAGGTCGTAGTTTGCGAGTACAGAGTTCTTTTTTGCTTCCTGTGCTGGAATGGTTTGAAATCGCTTGAATGTGGGAATATACAGAATACATAGATGCTCACGTTCTAATGTCATCACCAGGAAATTACCTTTTTTCTTTTCTTTTTTTAAATTGGTCTTGTATATTTATTTACATTTATGTATTTGGCAGACGCTTTTATCCAAAGCGACTTACATTACATTAAAGAAAAACATTTAATCAAATCTTGCTTTCCCTGGGATTTGAACCCATGACCTTGGCGTTGTAAACACCAATGCTCCACTGACTGAGCTACAGGACAGTATATGCAATTATTGCCCCCCCCCCCTCCCCCATCTCTCAGATTGTCAGAGCATTGGTTTGCATGTTAAGAGGTAAAACAGGATATTTCAGTAATCATTAGTGAATTTGTTAGTATGTAAAAATCAGTGATGACTGACAGTTCAGGATATTTAATAGCTCTACATATTTTTATTACAGGGCAGGTAAATGTGTTATCAGGTCGACATTTATCAAATGCGCAAGCACAACTATAGCTGTAGAATACATGCTGCAGTCAAAAATGTTTTTTTTTTTTTTTTGGCAAGCTCTAGAGAAATATACAATAGAGCCCACCATTAAGGGTTGAAAAGGACATTCAGATCACTTGGTCTCTGGTTCACTCCAAACCTCACGTGATCAACCACTGGTCTTGAAGAACACATGATTTGGTTTTGTTTCCAGCGATACTGTTGACTCCCTAACACCCCTCACCCAGTCCCTGAGTCCCTCAGGTCATTTTACCTTATTTCATTCTCTTAATTTACCCATTCTCCCCCTGCGGGGCCTCCAGTAACCAGGTGCTGTATGAACAAGGTGGGTGATGGGCCTCAAGCTGTTTAACCCGTGTAATTCAGATCGCACTGCATAGACCCGTCTGGCCAAGTTTTGCATTTCAAAGTGTCATCCCTTACGCCCTTTTTATCTGGACTTCCCCTTTAGCCTTCACCTGTGTCTTCCTTTCGTTTTGACACCTGGAAATTCATCACTGATTCAGAATGACTTCTCTCGCCCTTACACTTTGAGTACAGTGTGTTTGGGAGTGGCACAGTTTGCAGGTCATTCTTCTCTCACGTGTGTCTGTAGGCGTACAGAAACCTGTTCTTTTCAGGTAGATTGTATTTGTTAAAAAAAAAACTCAGATTAGTTGGAAAGTTACTCAATAACACTGTTTAGGGCCCTTTATTCACCACCTCCTGTTAGTGAGAGACTCACAATTAGGTAATTTAGAGCAGGAGAAGGGGGAGGTGAGACTTGATGTGCAGTTGGCTTCAGAGAACAAGCTTGTAAATGTCTCACAAGAAACGAAGCATATATTAGAAATGCCAAAATATTTGAAGAAAGCCTCGTTTAACAGGCAGAGATTAGTAAATTGTCATCAGCTGTATCTTAAGACTCTTAGTGTGCACACCGTATGAAAACCAAATTAGAGTAATTTGATGAGAATTTATACCCAATAACACACTAAATACTGGTCAGTGAAGTACTGTAGTGTTTATAAAAAAAAAGAGGGAAAGAAATTAACACATTAATTAACCAAGGATTCAGTAAGTTGTGAAAGTATCAAAATTGTCCTCAAAAGTGAAATATTTATAATGTCCCACAAAAATATTAAGCGGCACAACAGTTTTCAACATTAATAATACTAAATGTTTCTTGAGCACCACATTAAGAGTATTAGAATATTTCTGAAGGATCATGTGACACTGAAAACTGGAGTAATGCCTGCTGAATTCAGCTTTTCCATCACAGGAATAAATTGCGTCCTACAATATATATTAAAATGGAACAATTTTAACTTGCAATGTTTCACTATTACTGTTTTTACTTTATAACTATCAGATGGTTATCAAATATGTTGTATACAACATAACTATCAAATAAATGCAGCCTTGGCGAGCATTAAAAGACTTTTGAACAGTATTGTAAATATGTTGTCTATGAGTAAAGAACAATAAGTGGGTATTTTGTAATGATGAAACATCCTCTGAAAGCTATTGGAAATGGTCAAGTTTTGTGTAACTTTTGTTGAAATGTCTCTTAGTAAAACATTGCAGACTATACAGGCATTGTGCCATGGGAATATTGAATATTTCATAAGGCTTTCATCATGATTTCTGTGACTCTTTTTATTCTTGAGTGAGAAGTGAAGTGGTGCAGATCTGTCTTAAGAGAGATTAATCAATATTTTTTCTGACTCCAATACCAATAACTGATAGTAGTGTTATATTTTAAGTGTTTGATAGCAAAGCTGATATGAACAATTTTTATGGTTGGATCTTTGAAACCATGATAACTAAATATATTATGAATTTCTTAACCCATTTAGTTACAAAGATCACGTACAGACCATAAATTGTTGCTGTCACTGCTTGCTGTTGTCATTTAAATTCTTATTTTGTCTTGACAAACTATATTTCCAACCTTTTATCCACAGTAAGATGAAAGTACACACAGATACAATGTTCAGGAATATATTATTAAATTTCGGATGCACACCATACACGCACAGGGATTTGTGCTATCCTGTATATCCACTGCTGTGTGTTATGTTGGCTTACTCCTGTGGATTTGCATATCTAGGAAACTCCTAAACCTGGAGCAGTTCCACCAGTTTCTGATATACAGTGGTGTGAAAAAGAGTTTCCCCCCTTCCTGATTTCTTATTTTGTTACATGCTTTTCACACTTAAATGTTTCAGATCATCAAACAAATTTAAATATTAGTTTAAGTGTGACAAGCATGCAACAAAAAAAGAAATCTGGAAGGGGCAAACTCTTTTTCACACCACTGTAAATCTGATTATTAGTTAGTAGCAGTTATTTGTGTAGATTTCAGTAAGGTACGGTACATTAACACTGTTACCAGATCAGTGCTTTATAAGTGAATGATTTGGTTTCCACCTCATCCGCTCTGAGCCAGCATTTCTCACTTCTCATTTTCCACTGACACAGGAAATAGGCAGAACCAACCACAAACTCTTACAGATATGAGATGCTGCTCTTCTGAGAAACACCACACAAATGTCCCCCTCTCACACCCAGGTCTGTGTGTGTTCATCATGAGCCAGTTTGCTGTGGTAACAACTGACACTAACATGGATTAGATGAAGTCATGCCACTCAAAGATGCTCCTCAAAGTCTTCCTAAAATGTCTCTACTTCTAGTGGTGAAGAAACTTCCAGAAACCGCTCTTTGAGACGTGTATTGGATTCTGAATGGCCCAAAAATGGTGACTGCAATATACTTGATAAAAATATAAATGCAGCTACCGGTACATATTTATGTTCAAAGATTCAGTTGTTCTATTTAAAATTGTGAAATTAAGTTATTGATTCTTATATTTTCTTTGTACCAATTAGGGCTGTCAAAAAGGCTTGAAACCAAATTTGAATTTGATGCTTGAATATTACTAATATTCAAATTTAAAAGGTATAATTTTAGTTGGTTGGGTGGGTGAGAGGGTCGGTCTTCACATTTCTGATGTGAACGCTCTAACGGTATGTGTACACAGATCAAGCTTTTTCTGATAATTTCTTTGAAAATCCACCCTCTTCTCCATGCCAGTGGGCACAGGCCGTCATTCATTGATTATGGGTGTTCATGATGCCACTGATCATGTAAATTTACAGTATGAAGCAGCTTCAGTCTTTTCAAACACACGTTATTGATTGATGTTACAGACACTTAAATAACAGGGGATATAAGTGTACTGGAATAAATTTATAGTTTGATCCCTACTGTAAACATCAGTATTTATGTACCCAAAGTAAGAGTAAGTTATCTTTTGAAAGTGCTTTGACACTTGAACTGTATTGCTTATTGTTACACCAGGAAGTGGTGCCAAGCAAGTGTTTAAAACATCACTGAATCAGTCATTTTAAAGATTTATTCACAAACGCTGATTCATCCCATAACCGAACAAACTATGAGACCGTGGCTCCATTCAAATAAAATAAAAAAATAATAATTTAGCTCAAATATTTTTATATAGACTAAAGCAATGACTTTTTTCAGAACCTCTAGTTTGCATGTTATGTTGTTTAGTTGTCTAATGTTTTTTTTTCTTCAGAATCGTGAGTGAATTGCGTTCTCCATTTTACACAAAAATCTTAATTCTCAATTTATCCAGAATCGGGCACTGTATGTATGCATATAGGAGACGAGGTGGAAGGAGTCATTAGAAAGAGGGGGAAAAAAGCAAAAAAGAAGATTGAAAAGATTGAAAGATTGCGCTCCTCCTCTCCCCTAACCACCTGCTCCGCAGCTCCAGATGTCGGCGACAGGTGTAGATGTTGTTCAGGTCAGGGCAGTGCAAACTGTTTTGCAGACGCTCAAGTGAACACATGCTCAGTGTTTTACAGAAGTATTCTGTTTTGAGTGAACTGCAGTCCTGAATGAAACTGGAAAACCGGAATGTGTGGGTGAAGGTTTCCATGTCAGTTGGCTTCATTAAACCAGTTCTCTGTGGAGTTGAATTCCTGAAACAAGCACGTCTGCCCCGTGTGGAATGCTAAAGATTTCTGAAATGTGCAAATGTTCATGTCATGCCCTTAAAGATTTTAATAGTAAAAGTTTTTAATTAATACAGATGGTCATGCATGGCTCAAAAATAATTTAAAACCCATCACACTAAACCAGAGGTTTACAATATCAATTCCTCAAATGTAGTTCTCTTTACTAGATAAATGGGCCCTGCTAATAGTCCAAAACGCTTAGCAAACTGATCAATGAAGTAACATTCTAAAGTGGTTGAAACACTTGTTAGTGTGAACACCAATATAAATCCAGAGAAAGGGCTGCCTACTTAACTGTCAATCACCCATTATGGTAAAGCGAGTGTACGTGCATGTGTTTGATCTTATTGTTAAAGATTAATCCGTATTACTTGGATGTACAGCATCTGTCTCTACTTCCATGACATTTCCACTTTGCCAGTTACATGTGTGCTGATGTGTTCAAAAGCTTACTCTTGGTTTGAATTTCTTTAGTTGTTGGTGAGGTGGACCCTCTCAACTAAGAGAGGACAAGACTTGTTTTTTTCCCATGTCTTTTTAGGATGGGGTCGGATGTAAAGTAGCAGTTCTGAAAGCTGAAAAATTTTAGTTTAGAAAATGTAATGCCACCTTCATAGAAAGCAAGGACACAATGCTAAACTAGGAGCTATGTTCATTCAGAGGATTTGGTGAAACCGCATCTTCTTTAGGCAACTTTAATGCAGATATAATGATTGTCTCTTGTTGTCTGTCTGTCTCAGGCCAAGAGGAGACTGGATCTGGAAGAGCCAATTTTCCTCCCAGAATTCCGTACACCAAAAGGGAAGGGAAACTCTGCATGTGCGAGGGCACCAAGCCCCAAAAGTGAGTACAACAGGATGATCTGAAACTAATGTAGACACAAGCCCTGTTAGAATCTCTTTTGATTCCAAGATCGCAGTTTTCATTTGTTAATTGAGGGGCCGGATGATTCTACCCATTTTTGTAAAGTCATCTCTTGCTCTTCTAGTAGGAAATTAAAAGAACGTGTCTTTTGTATCTCTTCCTCTCTATCTCGCAATAGCTCCCAAGTCTCCAGGGGAACGTACCCGTTATGACACTTCCCTTGGCCTGCTGACTAAGAAATTTGTAGGCTTGCTGAGTGAATCGTCTGATGGGGTTCTGGATCTTAACTGGGCCACAGAGGTTCTGGAGGTTCAGAAGAGACGCATCTACGACATCACCAATGTTCTGGAGGGAGTGCAACTCATCCGCAAGAAATCCAAAAATAACATCCAGTGGCTGTGAGTGTGTTAGACTGAATATTTTATTTGACTGATTAAATGCGTAGTGTTGTATTCCATTCTAAATGGTCCCATTCTAAATGTGTATTTAACAGTAGTGTTCAAGTAAGAAATTTAATAAAAACAGTTTGACAGGCTTTTAATGTGCACACACTTTGAGTGTACGTACACCGAAGAGTGTGCCGGAACTGTTTGCGAATTAGAAAGTTTAACTGGCATGGCTTTAAAAGCATGCAAATAATACACTTTCATGGTTGTGAAGTACTATAATGTCACATGAGCATAGTGTGCGCTACATCGCCAAAAGTAATGTGAATGTACGTCACGTTGTACAGTGTTGGCACTGCAGAACCAGAACTGAACTTTTACTATAGAACAATACTAAGTTTTCTCTTCAAAGCAGATCATGAAGATGTTTTAATCGTTCACCCCTAGTCTTAACTCACTTTTTCCGTTTATCAATTTAAGTACTGAATGGTGTAATAGGAAATGTTTCTTGAGCCCCAACTTATGATATCAGAATGATTTCTGAAGGGTCATGTGACTGAACAATGTTCAAAATTCAGCTTTGGCTTCACAGGAATAATCTATTAAATAAAAAGAACTGCAAATGTATTTATCCATGCATATCTTATTAATTTTGATGGTTTCATCATAGTTTCAAACAGTATGTTCCCTGTATTTTGTGTGCTTTAGGGTCAGTGGTGTGTATGAGGGCTCATCCTGCAATTCAGAGAAGACCAGCGCTCTCAAGAAAGAACTTTCTGAGATGGACAGGCAAGAGAAAGCTCTAGACGACCTCATTCAGTCAAGCTCAACATGGCTACGAGAACTGACCGAGAACAAGGACAACCAAAGATATCCTTTCCTTGTGTGTCCGTTTGTACTCTGAAGAGCTGTTTGGACTTTGGCTCCTTCACGTTTGTGTGCTTGCTCATATATGCTGTTAAAACGGCATGCATCCCTGCAGCCAAACCCTTACGTGGCTTAGACATCCATGATTGACATATTTTGTTTTCTTTTAATTGAGTCTTTATCGTTCATTTGAAATGCAATAAAGTTGTCATGACTGAGCTGTCAATCATTTTAAAAAACATAATTTTTGTCCTTAACTCAAGCTCACATTAGGATATGTGACCTATCAGGACATTCGTACAATAACCAGCTTGAAAGATCAAACTGTGATCGCTGTGAAGGCACCATCTGACACCAAACTGGAAGTTCCAGAAGCATCAGAGGTCAGTTTTCATCTTAGGCCTGTTTCACACTGCATGCCAAAGTAGCAGGAACCGAGCAGACTTTTTAAGCGGAAATAAAGCCACAGTGCATTTTAAAAAAAAAATCTTAATACACCGGAGTTAACGCAAAAAAACAAATTTCACCATAAATAATGGCGTGTTCTGTGTTTCACAATCACTGTGACATTCAGTGCTATGAACAAAAATAAAAATGCATGAATAATAAATGTATCATTGCCAGGAGTTTTTGCCCAAGCTTCAAAGGCCTGTTTAAATTATTAAAACTAGGTTTAAATTTTTATAGCATGTTATATGCATATTTGTGTGTATGGGACAGTAGGAGAGGAACACCGTCTCATCACAGCAGAGTATTGTGAAACCAGCGTTAGTCCAAACCTTACATTGTTGCAAAGTCTAGCTTGAGTTGACCAATGCTGGTTGCTGTTGGTCAAGCTTATTTGTTGTATGCCTATGTGATTTTTAGTTCCAACCCAAATTGAATAATTTAATATTGTATTAAAGTCTTGCAGTTAGATTTAAAATGTTGATAATTTCATTTAAAATGATAATTTTCCTAGTGTGTCAAAAATGGTACCTTTTTGTCTTTCTTTTTCCTCCACTAGGGATCGCTGCAAATTTACTTGAAGAGCAAAAATGGCCCAATTGAGGTGTACTTGTGTCCTGAAGAAGGTTTGGAAGATGCTAGTCCTGTCAAGAACGCTACACCCAGAAAAGATTATCCCCAATCCCCCAGTGCCACCACACCCTCTGTCTTCCCAACTGACAAACCTCAGCCAGTCGAAGGTGAGACAATTACCATAAACTTACTACAGTGGAACCCACGTATCTCGAGCTCGGTTAACTTGCCAACCCTATTATGTCGACGTTTTTGAAGTGGAACTGCCAAACTCCCTCAATGTCTTAGCATTTTCTTATTGGTTACGTCGATTATTTTCTGTAGTCGAACCCTAATATCTTGAGCACAAAAGAGGGACAAATTCGCCACTTAACATCAGTTATCTCAATCCGCGTGACTAATGATAGGAACAAGTTCACTGTGCATGTGCTGAGTTCGTGTTGCACGAGCATCGCGGTCTGTACGGACTCTCACTCCAATGAAGCTTCACTCATTCTTGCGGCGCAGTGCCGTGCAGCCGCAGAAGAACTTGCGGAAGTGGCACAAAAATCAAGCCTTGCCATCTTGGAAGAGGAGGCACAGGAGCTCGCCATCACTGTCCAGGAGTTCCCAGATTACATTGACGTCGTTACTGATAGACGCATTTGTTTTCAAGCAGACCGTTAAAGGCAAAAAGTAACAAAGCATTTTAGACTTTGTAAAGAAACCATTGTAAACATTACTATTCAGAACTGTGTCAGAGCGAAATGACTGTGTTTTGAGCTAATGTTTATGTGTGTTGTGAAATTGTGTTTGCAATGTTGGAGGATATAATTAAAGGTTTGTATCGAGAATTGAAGATGTTTTTTATTGTATACTGGTAAATCTCTGTTGTTAGTTGGTGCACATATGCCGATCGCTTCATCAAATAAATCGCCATATTGGCTTTTGGTTATCTCGCTAAACTGTTATCTCTACGATTTTTTGCAATCCCCGTGGCCCTCGACATAACCGGGTTCCACTGTACTACTAATCAAGTGTTTAGGAGTAAATAACTAAAGTTCTTTCATTTTCAGTTGAATACATTTTAGTGGGGATATTGTGTGCAAGAGTTTGTATGAATTGAGCTGTGTATCTAAATCAAACTACAACCTTTATTTTGCTGAATAGATTATCGAAAACAATCATAGCTATCAACTCGCAGGCTGAATGGAGTCTATTTGTTTGTACAGATTTGCCGTTAAAGCCTCAGCCATCAATAACAGACACCAGCGGAAGCACCTCCCTGCTCGATGTGGAAGGGATTCTGGATCTTCCTCCCAGCCTTCTGCAAATCACAGAAGACCAGCTGCCTGGACTGGCCTTCACATCTGACACCTCTGGGCCTTTTGTTAGCTTCTCACCTCAGCTCAGCCACGATGACTACCTCTGGGGTCTGGAGGATGGAGAGGGCGTATCTGACTTCTTTGACACGTATGATCTGGGAGATCTGCTCAAAACTGCTCCCGTGTAACGCAACAACTGATGTGCATGTTCAATTGTAATTAGTTTAATTCAGACGCAGATTCTATGACGTTTTGAAACACTCCTTCATATTGACAGATTGAAGTTCGTATAAAATGCACTACTGAATTGGCTTAATTGGTTCTGTTTAAAAACAGTAAATTTAGGATGAGGCCATGTCTTAATATTTGAACTTCTATTGTTAATAGAATCAGTTGTCAACAAGCACCCTCTAGAGGAGATTCATGTTAGGTTTAGTACACTATGAAGCCATATTTTTTTATATCTGTCAGCCATATTACAGTAAGGTACTTTTGCTTGTTTAGTTAAGTGTTTTGAGAAAGCCAATTGATTTGTCATGTGATTTTTATTTTTAATATTTCAATTTTATAAGTTAAACGTTTGCCTATTAGCATTGTTTTTGGTCATTAAGTACTGTCCAAAAAAATCAGGCTTATGTATTTATCTTATCTAGGTATTAGCTTGAACTTATTGTTTATTAGTAATTCTTGAATGAGCTGTATGAAACTCAGGTAATTTTAAAGCTTTTCTCAAGCTTTAATTATTGTAGTACTGTCAAACGTTGCCACTAGAGGGCTGTGTGACCATCGTTTCAGCTGTCGGCAAACAAAGGTGCTTCTCCAGATATGTAGACTAGTCGATTGAATTGTTTGAGAGTGTGTATGGTGTGGCATCTGCTTCATAATCGAACTCAACTGAACCAGAGATCTAAAAAACTCTTAAAACAGTATTTCAGATCCTTTGCTCTGAGGTGTGCTTGTCTGTTCAATCTACCTCCATCTTTTAGTTTTAGACACGGTGCGGTAATGCCTTGATCTTGTTACAGTGGGCTTTCCTATAGCACTGAATAATGATTATGTAGAACTACATAATTGCCTCAAGAAACAATGTTGTACCGCTGACACGTCTGTTTATTAACCTCAGGTAATGTCCAGATTTGGCAGCTGATTTTTACATTACCAAATGATTAATTCATAGTGATTAACTGGTGCTTTTTGTAGTATGTTTGATGCTTCTAGAATCAGTTTTTACTGAAATTATAGTAATGGAGTTCTCAGGGTTCTGGAGTAGTTTATGGACCTTTAATGGGATCTGGCAGAAACCTTTGATACCGTTTGAACACTGAACTGCTGAGAATACAAAGTGAACGTTGTTTCCAGTCCTTTTTTCTTCCCTACCCCCCTCCCTTTTTGTTTTTCTTTTTTTTTGGAGTTGGGATTCTTGCCACACCTGAATGGTAGGTTTTTTAACTGCAGAGACTAAGCAGAATTTAACCATTTCAATCTTGTATGTGTAGAAATACACTTATTGAAAACACCCATCTTAAATGCAGAGCACATTTAAGTTAGGAAAATTATATGGAAAAGCTTTAGATTTTTACAAATAAACCACACCCAGTTCTGCAGTGAAGTAATTCTTTTCAGTGAGACTGAAGAAAAACTTGAGTTTGCTTGATTCCGTATTTGTCAAGGGGTTTGGGTGGGTTTAAGAGCAGTTGTTAATCGGATTTGATTAACTTGAACATGCCTTTTTGAAGTGTGTACAAAACTTTTATCTGGGGTTTGCGTCATGCAAGACTGTCCTGTCCTAACAAACTTGAAAAATATCTCTATATGCATGAGTGTGCTAAAGTGTGTACTAAAAGTTGGAAGTTTTGTGTATTTGATTGTAGTTTATAGTGGGGTTTTCCTTAATGTTTAGGATGTTTTTAAATAAGCATTATGTTTTTAAATTGTACAGTATAATAATTTTGTATTTATAGGTTTTGAAGGAAAATGGTAATTGTCATTTTTATAAAGAACGACTCTTTAACAGGCAGCACTTAATATGTGATATTGTGGTGATTAAATAAATAAAGTCTTGCTACAAAACTCAAAAGTAGTGTTTTATGTACAAGCATTTTCTGTTGAGTTAATGTTTTGCTCTTGTTTTATGTGGAAACAAACTTCCACGTGGATGGATGCAGTAATATAATATTTCAGTTGAACTGTTTTTTTCATAAGTTAACAAGCTGCAGGGTTCACCTGCACAGGGAGGAAATTCCATCAAGATGAGTCTGTAAAAATGACAAACAACAAGACTGACATAAAACAGACAGACAAATCTGATGGATTAATGGTTGCAGTCTTTCTTCATTCCAAGTTGTCTGAAATGTTACATGGTTAAAATAATGTTACATGCTTGCCTGTCAACCAATGCCTTGAGGAAACCACACTAGTTATTTTTAAAATCCTTGGTTCTGGTAGTAAATAATTTAAAATATTGTATTACTCAAAGAAGGTTTTCAGTTAAACACTATTAACTATGTAACTCTATAAGAATACGAACAAGTGTATTAGAATTATGACTAAAGGATTGTGTCAATGAAATAATGGTTGCTGATAATTCAGCTTTACCATCACTGGACTATATTGTATTTTAAAATATTCTTTGAATAAAATAAATGCAGCCTTGGTGAACATAAGAGACATCTTACATCTGAGTGACCCCAAACTTTTGGTAGTATACATTTAAATAAAATCACTGGGGAAAATTGAGTTTTAATGTCACATTTTAAAGCATTCATGCGTCACTGTCTGTCGCTTTTAGCAGAGTTTAAAACCAAGTGATATGTGTTGAAAGACCGTTCCATTTAGGGACGTTCTGACCTGCTTCTGCTTTTTTCTGATTCACTTTAGCTGCATCATGAGACCACGCGCAGAGCTTTTGACTGAGATTGTATATTAACACAATTGATTTTTGTGCTCACTTTTTAACTTGGATGTTGACCTCTTGTCATTTGGCCTAAAAACAAAAAGTGTAATCTCTAATATTTTATAATATATAATTTAATATATCCCAAATAAGTGACCATCCTTAGTCATGTGTCAACCAGTGAAATTATATTTCATTGTATCACTGAAATCAAATGTTTAAATCTCATTAACAGTTTCACTTTATTTGGCTGCTCCATTCATAGACATTCTGTGGTTCAAGACACGAGGAAGGACATTTCCATGAATCAATCAGTGAAAGCTTTTTCAAAACAATCTGTGAGGTTTATTTGTTTATAGGGCAGACCTATAATTCTAATAATAATTCAAGTCCATTCAACCTTAATTAAAATGAAAACATCACACAAGGTTTCCAGAGGAGGATTTTATATTTCCCCAGACAGACTGTCACACCCTTACAGAAAACACATTTATAACCTTGAAGTAAAACAGTAACCGTTTACACCAGTCTGCCATTAAATACAAGAATTGCTACTAAACTGGTTTATAAACACACTATGATGAAATAAGGGAGGCTCTATGTATTATTTTATGACTCGGCTGGGTGGTAATTCAGTGCAGGGAGTGTTATAGTTGTTTTCAAGTCTTCAACCCATTTTTGTTTGAACTGTTAGCCATGCTAGCTTTCTAGTCAAACTCTAGTCATGTGTAGAATCCTGCTATCTTCCCTCTTTTGTAGTGTTTAACTGTAAACGTGGCCTCCCTGGGCTGACAAGACAGGATAAATGATCCTTCTCCTGTTCTAGAGTCAACAGATCTTGGCAGTGTGGCTGGGAGGGGCTGCTGTCTGCTGGGAATCATTCTGGTCTGAGCTGCAACCTTTCCTGGAACACGCCTCACTTTTCGTTCTGCAGCCACAGATTCCATCCCCGTCTAGATCCAGCCCTCAAGCACATGTGATTGGCTGAAGTAGGAGAAACATAACAATGGTGGATGGGCAAAGTCTAGTAAACATGCAGCACACTGTGGCCAATTTTAAAAATGGCAATGAGGTGGAGAAGATGAGAAAAAAAGGGATAACTAAAAAGAGTGGTTCAGGGAGCAGACTAGACCTCGCCTGATGAACCTTCTGTGAAAGTTTTGGCCTCATACTTCCTTTCTCTCTTTCACCCACTTTCCATCTTCTCCCCCATAGTGACGTCCAACCAGTTAAACGCAACATCTCTGCTCAGACCCTTTCACAAAGCAGCCACACAAAGAGGGGCCATGGCCAGGGGGAGAAAGAGAGTATTGTTTGGCCACAAAACCACCATTACATCAACAATAACTCAGAGAAAGAAACACTGTGTGTGTGTGAGTGAAGGAACACATTGCGTTTGGGAGGATGGGTTGTACTTTGCAGAAATTAAGGTCACAGAACCAAGTTAACTTCATTTATTTGGGTTTAGGGTTTATCTTTTGGATGATTGTTACTTGCATGCCTGAGACAAGTTTGACCGAGAGAAAATTTTACCTGACCCTCACAGTATAAACCCTTCTTCATTGCATAAATCACTCCATTTTAGATAGAGACATGGATACATGTGTTTAACTTATTTGATTAACTAGTTTTACTTCAAATTTGGACTAAATCCTCAAGTAAAAATAAGAGAAATCAGGGAAAACAAACACATAGTTCAGGAATGCTTTTTCATGTAGACAGAGTCTGATGCAACAGGACTTATGATTCTCTAAATGGTCTTTTCATGCTTTGATTTCTAACTATGAGGAACAAAATGCTGTTCAAAAGAGTCTAACTTATATATTCAAGCTAATAATCAAATTATACACTATGCAATTCTTGTACATACCTAGGGGGATGAAGTTTGAACTGATATCTGTCCAGCACATTACATAAAATGTAATAGTATACTGTATTGTTAGAGTCTGGTGAGGTGTATGGCTTTTCAAAAGCTAAGGGAAGAACCAGTACGCCTCTGTGGTACCTGCAGTAAAGGTGGATGAACCCATTCTCAACAACCGTCTTATAAAAAAATGGGAACATATTTTTATCATAACATATGGGAACAAGCATCTATCATTATTTAGGACACCATGGAACATAAGCATAAAGAACTGCTGCTCTGAAGCAACAAAGAAGCACTATTCAATCTGTCATTTCAAATGCTAAGTCTGTAAAGTTAGTGACGTCATCTTTTGATTTCTTGTTTCAGGGGTGGGCTTCATTTACACTTTAGACTGAAGCAGATGAAGCGTGTTCATTCATGCACACGTAGTGTGTATAAGGAAACGGCTTATCTGCATTGTCACCTGAATAAGAGGGAATGCAAATGCACAATCCTTTTCAATGGTCACACACCATTTAAAGTTGGCTGCATGAAGTGCTTAACGCACTAAACAATTGTGTATTCAACCAAATTACAAAAAGAAAACAGACAAAAACCTATATACAGGAAAACAGTTTAAAAACAAGTTCAGTGTTATGTCATTTACCAAAAACCTATCACCTGAAAAAGGTAGGAAAGCTTATGAAAAAGAAGTTCGCTTGGTTTTGCACTCATGGTGTCACCGACAAAAAAATGCTGGGTTGTTTTAACTCAAATATGGACAAACCCAAAATGAGTTAAAATATTTAACCCAACAGCTTTATTATCCTACCTGCTGGGTTAAATATTTTAACTAATTTTGGGTTTGTCCATATTTGAGTTAAAACAAAGCAGCATTTTTTTAGAGAGTATGGCAGATAATATATTAATAATTACACTAACCATATTTCAAAGACAGTAGTCACACACATAGCTGTCACTTACCTCTTAACACTCTTACGTTCTAGTTGCCTTTAACATAAATGTGAACTATAATACAATTTAATTTAATTGCAAATAACACGCAATTACGTGTCGAAAAACATCACATTCATGGATTTGTTTCATTCTAACAGCCACAAAAATGAGTCCACAAACCATTCTTTCTTCGCGCGCTTTATTCATTTCTTCAGTGAATACAAACATTCCCACGTGATGATGGAATGACTCCCTCCCTCTCGCGCACTATCTGGACGCGGCACGCGCTGTTGAACGCTCGCGCGGCACGAGAAAGAAAGTACACCGAGGGCGCAGTGAAACTTTACCGACTCTCTCACACGGCGGAACACAGAAAAGACCGACGTTCTCGCCCTTGGTTGCAGATATGAAACAAAGTTTATTTCCCCTGCTTTGGCAATCACGCTTATTTGTGGATTTAAAGGACTTTATGGAGACGCACTTTGCTTGATCTTGAGGTGTTCACTACGTTTGCTTGGATTTTAAGCTCCTCGTTTGGTACAGTTAAAAACATGCCGGAGAAGATAAGTATTTTGGATTTCGTTTCTTTCGCGAAAGAGGACTTATCGTCCCCTGGAAGCTCTGGATTTCAGTCTAAAATGAGCGACTGTCGGAGCACCGTGGCAGCGCTCGAAGAGGTAAAGGTGTTTACCTGTGTGCAGATGGACTGTTAACACCTGAGGGAAGTCCTGACCTTCAACCTATGTGAAAATCTCTTGAAACACGAAACATTTCACTTCTAATATGAGAAAAGTAGTATTATTTAGAGTTTAGCTGAACTTAAAGAAACTTGTGGATGCATGGAAGGCTTCAGTTGCTGGTTCGCAGGGCTATACAATTGTTTATCTTTTTATATATATATATATATATATATATATAATTATCGATAAATTCATACATGTGTGTTTGTGAGTGTATGTTTATATATATATATGTATGTGTGTATGAATGATATAAGGTCAGGGTGACTTTTTGAATCTATAACAATAATTTACGAGGATAATCTGTGGAAAGACTAACTGTATTTCTACACTTTCTGGTTGTGAAGGTTAGTGGTTCAATGTCCATCTAGTAGGTGATGTGAACTATTTGTTGTTACTCTTCTAGAACACCTGTGTCAACATTTAGTAACCTGTTGCTAATGAATCTTCTTCTTCTTTTTTTTTACACCAGTTGTTTGAATTCCCCGTTGCACATTTTATGGGCACGTGTTGTGGTTAGGAGTCATTGGATGGCACAGGAGTCACAACAAGGAAACACTGTTTTGAAGTGTTCAACTTGCTCAGGGCACTTTTTATAATGTTGTTGCAGTGAGACTGAAAAAACAGGGGCACAGACAGAATATCCTCACAGTTCTTCACAGCTGCATCATTTCATTGAGGAATAGTTTTATGTAGATAGTTCATGAGAAGTCGGACTCAATACATGTCTTTAGCTGCCAGCTCATCTGGAGGAATTATGTGGAAATTAATGGAGAGTAGAGAAACTCTGCCAGCAAGTGATAACGCTGGGCATGTCGGGACAGTTTTCATTTATTTCCGCCTTTTTCATGGGAAATGGATTCAGGAACTTCAGTTCTCTAGAGCAGTGGTTCTCAATCAGTGGGCCGCAGGATGACTCAAAACTATTTAAATTATTACATTATTATTAATATATAACAATAATCTAACTCTAAATCTAATTCAAAATACAAAAATATATATATTTTATATCATGTTGTACAACAAGGGTCTTCTAGTCAAAAAAATGTAGGAACCACTGGTTCAGACTATTCAGTCCACATCTGTTTTTTTGTCCATATGTGATTGAAATACAATCAGTTTTAGCTAATGTGAATTTAGATATTTAGTGGAATGTCCAAGCTGCTTTTTTCATTCAAATTTGATGAAGACCAGGGACAATCATGATCACCATTTTATTGTGTGGGAAAATAACAGCTTTGACATCCTGTTAGATAAAACCAATTGTGTCAAACAAGTTTGGAAAGACATGATGAGTCAACTGTAGTGTTGGATGTAAACAATGAAAATTTAATTCCTCTCAGTTCCTTATGGTGCGGATACACCGTATATGTACAGATTACTTGGGCAAATAAATCACATTGTGAGTGTGTTACAGCCTTTTCTACAGCTTCAAAGTGATATTTAATGCCCAGATGTAACATATGTTTATGTAACTGAGTGTGTTTTGCGTGAAGGTCAGAATTTGAAGGCCTGTTTGGGCTTGAGTGACAAAGTTTGTTTATGTTTCCATTTGCTGAAATTCTGGCTACGGCTGGCAACAGGTTGATTGATCTGGAGGAGGAGGCCAAGGCCACAGATGAATTTGGAGTACACACTTCTGATTACAGAATTGTGTTTATTTTTATATATATATATATATATATATATATATATATATATATATATATATATATATATATATATATATATGTGTGTATGTGTATGTGTTTATGTGTGTGTGTGTTTGACACCATACAACATCATCTGTAAACACACCCACCACAGTGACACAACCAGTCAGCAGATATGATGTGACTAATACATTGATTTATGGCTGTCTTTACTCCCTCTAAGCGTAGATGGCTAGATGACTCCCCCAGTTTCTAACAGGATCACATATCTAGTGTCATCTGAGGCTAAAGTGACCGGTGCTTGAGAGGTTTGGCAAGGGCAGGGTGTCCAATCCTGCTCCTATCTCGAGCCCCTTTCACACAGATCCCAGAAAATTATCATAAAATTAAACAATCACGGGATTGATCCTGGAATGGGGACCTAGTAACATTGCTGGGATTAGTGATGATTGATTTCACTGAAGCTGAGATTGTTCGCCATTGTAGTGGAACGGTATGTGATGCGTTGGTTTAGTATTGAATCATAAACAAAAATGCACAAGTCTGGTTTCTCGAGAAAATCTTAATCAAAATTAAGACGCTACATGCGGAAACATTACACGTCACATCCCGAGAACGCACACGCAGATTCCATAAAATCACAACGATTTGGCACAAAATGGCATTGTGTTTAGGGGGCAGTGAACTTTAGAAAGTGCCCTAATGTTGTGTGCCCTTACATGGATCCTAATGATGATTAGGGATGTTCGTTACGACTAATTTGTTAGTTGTTTAAACAGAAGTTTTGTAGCCGACTAGTCGACTAAATGTAAAATTGAAACAGTAATTTAAACTAAAATCTTTTTTTTCTCTTTCGTGTAGTCGACTATTGTTTTCGACTACACTCACACATCCCTAATGATGTCTGTATTTGTTGTTTCATTAATGCAGACATATGAATTTGTTTTCCTGACGTTCTTATTCCATTATAAGAATTAGTGGTTGTAACAATGTTGAACGTTCAGGGAGGAAGGAGGCGGGAACCGGCAGACGTTTAACAGGTTTTAATGACGAAATAAAACATAAACTCAAAATGAAAGTAATGGCGGCAACCCCTCGCGGTCGACTGCCGCCCACACAAAACACAACTTAAAGTCCCAGGCCTGGTCCTCTCTCGTCTTCACTGTCGTCGCTCCTCCTTTTAAGTCTCCGCTCCTCCGTGAGACGAGAGACACCGGTGGCTTCGCAGGTGGCGCTCATTACCAATCACGCCACCGGCTCTCGTGACGCTCTCACGGTCCCTCGACCCCGCCCTGCTGGTGAAGACTAAATTATGATCAAGCTTTCCTTTTGAAATATTATTTCACTACACTACTAGCTACTAAAGAACACTAGCTAGTACTCTGGAGTTATTAAGGAAGCAATAACCTTTTAAATGCATTACAATCAAATTATTTAATTTATTGGTATTTAGCATTATTTATCTGGCAAAAAAACAGTTAGGAGCATGATTGGAGTTACAGCAGTAAACTTAACACAAATGTACTCTTAATAAATAACTCAACATGCTTAATTGTGTAACCAAGTCAAAAGTTGTTTTGAACAACAGTGTTTCACTAATATGTAACTGCAAAAAAGTCAAATGCTTTTACAATATGGCACTAAAAAATTGTTTTAGTGAATAATTTTGTTTGTTTTTTCAGTTCATAAATTAATGTTTCTATACTATTTTAGTCAAGATAATTCACCTTTATATAGCGCTTTTTACAATAGACATTGTTTCAAAGCAGCTTTACAGAGATAACAGAAAAATGGTTTAATTTGGCTGTACAGCAGGTCTAGAAGAGCAGGCCAGTCAATAATATTGATGAAAGTATGTTAAGTGTTCCCAACTAAGCAAGCCAGAGGTGACAATGGGAATAAACTATTTTAGCTTAATGAGCTGTTGTAACAATATGTAAAAATAAGTCCTTTACTGTTCCTTTGACATCCATCATGTGGCATTTATATTCTCCACAAACCTGCACATAACTTTTGAATTCTTAAATGTAATATTGATGAAACTTTTTAGGAAATTTTGATGAAACTTTGTTTTCCTGAGATGACCACAAACATGCTCAATAGGGCACTTTCAAAAATGTTTATTATGTACTTGATATGTACACCTCCTTTTTGGATGGCTCTAGATGTGTATACATGGGAAGTGTCCTTGGTTGAAGTGTTTTGTCCTCCCCCTGTTTCATCAATGTTGTTTAAAGAACACTTGATAAATGGTTTTGCCAAAAAAAAATAAAAAGGTGAGGCACTTCTCAGGTTTTTCCTCTTACCAGGAAAAACTGGAAATTGAAACTGGGGGAAACTAATGTGTATTGATAGAACCGCTCTACAGTGTGTTGTTGGTTTTCAGTGTCTACTCAGCAACTGGATGTTAACGAGATCTCGGGAGACCGCAGCTCAGTAAACCACACGAATAAAATCAAATCTGGTTTATTCAGAATGCAGTTCTCAAAGAAACAAAGAGGACAGGCGATTCTTATACTAATAGCCCTTCCCCCTAATAGGGTGTGGTGATGTAGAGAGAAAGAGAAAAAACAACTCCATATATGGCAGAGAGAGGGACACAGCGTGCGTGTAGTTACACACACACAGAAGCAGGACAAAAAAGTTCAGACTGAAATGATACATAATGTATTATAGAAAAATAAAGCATATAAAATAAAGCATATAATTTCCCTCAGTCCCCTCTTTTAAGCTAAAAGCTTAAGCATTATTCACTGGTACATATCTATGTTGCCTGGTGGTTGCATCAATCATACTATACACTCTATTCATCAGACATTGCAACAAACAGGGCCCAAAAGTACATAGGGCCACAAGAATCAGTAGTACAGGAATTATCATGGTGATAAGTGGTGTCACCCATCCAAACAGATTGTGCATCAAACCCCATCCCCAGTCCTTGGTCTCATCTCCGTACAGCTTATGCGCAGTGTTCTTCATCTCTTGCACAGCATGACCCACAGCGCCCTCAGATTCATCTTCAGCCGGGACGAAGGTGCAGCACTGATCCCCCACCATGGCACAGACACCTCCTTTGTCTGCTAACAACATGTCCAATGCCAGGCGGTTTTGCATGGTCATCAGGCGCAGGGCACCCAGTTCTGTTCTCACACCGGCCATTCCATCCGTGGTGTCATTGACAAACTTAGCTAGTCGATAATGCAGGACCTCAATGTGAGTCCACTGAGAGACAGTGCCGAACTGTGAGAACACAGAGGTCCACCACCTTGTCCAGTGAGTGGTCAGGCGATGCTCAGTGGGAACCTCATCCATTGATACGTCTCTCTTGTGGCGGCCTGTGGGTCGATGCTCGTTGATCCGCTGGAATATCTGGACAGGGTAAGATAGTTGAATTGGAGCACAGATACCAGACCAGTTGCCTGGAATGTCCGGGAACAATGAATTTGGGCCACAATACCACCACCAATCAATATTCAACGTGATACAATTAAGTTTTTGTGGACATCTAATCTGCATAAGGTCAGAGGGGTGCTTTTCTGAATAATTACCTCCCCTGGAAGAACCCCAATCTCTATTGATTATTATTCGACATCTTTTCTCCTTTATGGTGCCTAACGTTCCTATCCCTGTGTTGTTGTAACAAAAAACAAACACAAAATTCAATGTGAACTGTGGACGTATCGTGACATGGGGAGAAAGCTTGTGGGGTAAGGATCGTTTAACGAAGAAAGGGGGGCATTTCGAGCCTGAAGGAACCCAATCATACCTGGAACCGTTGCTTTCCGATTGTACACATATTTGGGTGAGATTCTGTTGGTGCATCACGGGTAGCGACAGGCTAACAACAGACGACATCACTTGTTGACATACATAACATGATTTGTTGGTATACATCCTAGCAGTGTTATTAGCATACTGCCAAAACAAATTATCAGTTGGTCTTGAGCTCCATCCCATGGACAGTGAGCTCATCAATAAAACAAGGAACTGCATTCTGATAGTTCAATCAATAACAATATCATAGGAAATGAAATAATAGTTGGTAAGGATATTGGAGCTGATAATTCTTATGTCATGGACAGCGCTGCGTGTTCAGCTCCTCTGTCATGCAATAACAATTGATCAGCAAATAAAAATGACACGTCGTCAGTCAGCAGTCAGTCCAGTTGCGCACTGCCAAGCCCCTCCGTCCCTTGACGCAGTAGTGACCCCGAAGATCCTACAAAAGTGGCCCCTTGTTCAGGTGTTGACAGCTATAACAGCCTGGATAGATAACATCGTTAACACGCTCAATAACCAATTTAGAATTTTATTTTCTCCTATTTCTCTTGCGAGATGTTGGTGCACATGGTCCTTGCCAGCTTCCTGTAACACAAATCAAGTTAGTCAGATAACACAGGATTTTTATGCAGTTTCAGTCGGGTTGCATGAATCCACTGTGGGAAAGAATCAGTTAATACGGCGGTTCGAGTTACAGCAACAATTTTGGTGGGGGCACTAAATTTAGGTGCGTTCAATGGATCCCCCATTTTTAAGAATTGTTTTATTAATACTTCATCACCCACTTGAAAGGGGTGTGTCGTGTCAATTGGCAAAGGTGCTGAACTCGAATGCATTTTGCTCCAATTTTCGTGTAGAGCTTTAATCAACAATTGTGCATATTCACTTAATGGTACATCACATCCCCCATTGCCCAACACACCCCCACCCTTTCTCCATGGTGCAGGGAAAGGGCGTCCCATCACCATCTCATATGGTGACAGACCTTTTAGACCCTTATGGGGTGCCATTCGCATATCAGCTAGGACAGCAGGCAGCAATGTGGGCCAGTCTTGGTGACCAACCGTCTGCATGGCTTTTCTCAACTTATCTTTGATCGTTCTGTTCGCTCTCTCCACGATCCCTGAGGACTGTGGATGATACGGAATGTGATGCTTCCAGGTGATCTGGAGCTGTTTTGTCATGTCCATTAATACTTTAGCAATGAAAGCAGGGCCTTTATCAGAGTCAATGGCGAGTGGTATACCGTATCTAGGAATTATTTCCTTCAATAGATGTCTGACCACGGTGGAGGCGTCTTCTTTGGGACATGGGAACGCTTCCACCCACCTGGAAAATTTGTCTACAAATACCAGTAGATATCTGTAGGGGCCCCTCTTTGGCAGATGAGTGAAATCTACCTGCCATTGTTGCAGGGGGCCCTCAGGTAATGGTAGCTGTTGATGTTTCGCTACAGGCTTCGCACTATTATTCATTGCACACGTCACACATCGATCTAACGTGTCATTTACAAATTTATTCAAATTTCGAATGCACACAAATTTAGACATCTCCTCTGTTACCCCTCTTCGGCCGCGGTGAGTGACACCATGAAATTCCCTAACAATGAAAGGCGCACAGGACGCTGGCACACACACGCGGCCGAAACTATCAGTCCAAATGTTATTTTCGTTCTTGGTCGCCCCCTCGGATGCCCAAAAATCCATATCAGACTGGCTTCCTGAAGCTTGGATACCAGCGATGTCAAGGTCAGGTAACATACTACATGATAAAACCTGTGTGCTGCAGGACACAGCAGAAATGTTCAGCCATTCAGGCATTCGCCCTGCCATAGCTGCAGCCTTAGCAGCGTGATCAGCGAGATTATTTCCTTGAGCTTCTTTCGTATCTAGAACTGAGTGACCCTTAGTTTTAATTATGGCTAGAGATCTTGGTAGGCGGCAAGCTTGGATCAGGTCCATCACAAATGAGCTGTGGGAAATTGGTTTCCCATCAGCTGCAACAAAGCCTCGAGTGGCCCAAATGTGGCCAAAGTCATGAGCCACCCCAAAAGCATACCTGCTATCAGTATATATATTGACATCTTGATCTTGTGCTAAAGTGCAAGCTCTTGTCAGCGCCACCAATTCTGCAGCCTGTGCTGATGAAAACGGCAGTGCAGCTGATTCCACGGTTACATCAGGTAACTCACAGACAGCATACCCACACAGATACACTCCGTCTTGTGGCTTAGAACAGGAGCCGTCAACAAACAGGTTGCGTGCGCCCTCCAGTGGTGAAGACATCA
Organism: Rhodeus uyekii; assembly: GCA_037043235.1. Classification (NCBI taxonomy): domain Eukaryota; kingdom Metazoa; phylum Chordata; class Actinopteri; order Cypriniformes; family Acheilognathidae; genus Rhodeus; species Rhodeus uyekii. Next base: position 4,115,137 of record JAWRVZ010000002.1, on the reverse strand, counting down.
TATCCGGTCTAATAGAACAGTCAGAGACAACAGTGGTTATACAATCATGTTCCTCCTCCATGCAATCATCCTGAGCATTAATTAAGCGCTGTAAGGCATGTGCAATCGTATCATGTGATGAGCTAGGCTTAATCGTCAGCCTCTCAGTAGCCATTAAAACCTGCTCGTACCCACACCTTCTCTGTACAGACAAATGTTGTGTAGAGAGGTGCTTTAACATATACTGCACCTGATGTGCACAGTGTAGCGTTAAGGAATGCCCTCTAACTATCTTCTGTGCGTCAGTTACCATACACGCTGAAGCAGCTATTGCCTTCAGGCATGTTGGCAGGCCACGTGCCACATTATCTAGCGTTTTGGACAGATATGCGCATGGCCGGAACCCACCTCCATGTTCTTGCGCCAACACTGCTGAGGTCGTGTCGCCATGGTGGGTTACATACAGGTGAAAAGGTAGAACATAATTCGGTAAGCCCAGAGCAGGGGCTGAGCACAGGGCTGCTTTCAGGGCCCCATAGGCCTTGTGCATCTCATCAGTCCAAACCAAAACCTTGTTCATGTGGTCACTGTGAGAAAATCCAGAGCGCAAAATTTTATCATAATGTGAACAGTCAGGAATCCACTGACGGCAGTAATTAATCAAGCCTAAGAAAACCATCAATGCTTGCTTCGTTCTGGGTTTCTGAGTGTCCACAATGATCTTTATCCGCTCTGGGGACAGTTGTTTCTGTCCTTCGGACACAAGATATCCCAAATAGCTAACTTGTGTTTGACAATACTGCAGTTTCTGTTTAGAAACCTTGAACCCACACTCAGCAAGCCTTTTCAGCAGTGCTAACGTGGCTTGTTGGCACAGGCCCTTGTCTTTACCAGTTACTAAAATGTCATCAGCATATTGTAGAAAACATGTGTCGGGTGGCAAGGATAAATCAGACAAACACTCACGCACAGTCTGGGTGAAGATGGCTGGTGAGTCAATGAATCCTTGTGGCAGCCTGGTCCATGTAAACTGGCGCCCCCTATGGGTGAATGCAAGTAAAGGCTGGGTGTCTTTGTCCACAGGGACGCTGAAAAAGGCGGAGCACAGATCAACAACAGAAAAGTATGTATGGTCTGCTGGAATAGCAGACATAATGGCAGGCACATCAGGAACAAGTGGAGCCACTGGAATGATTATGTCATTTATGGCCCTCAGGTCCTGTGTGAACCTCCAGGATCCATTGGCTTTTCTCACTGGATTGACTGGTGTATTGTATGGGCTCCTACAGGGCGCCACAACACCTTGATCCAGTAATGAACTAAGAACATCGTCAATGCCCTGTGCCTTTTCTTCGGTGAGCGGGTATTGCTTTTTATACACGGGGTTGGTGTGCTTTACTGAAGCTTCGTATGGGGCACAGGTTACTAAACCTACATCATCCTTGTGTGTGGCCCAGAGAGAAACAGGAAGTTCAGAGAGCTCCGCAGCATCTGCAGCCACACTGTTTAAACAAGAAACATTATGCGGCACTACCAGGCCTTCTAAAGCTGCTAACCCGACGAAGGGGGACGTTGCAGTTTTTACCACAAGTTTAGAGCCTGAAAAAGATAATGAGAGAGAGAGTTTAGACATCAAATCTCTTCCTAACAAATTAAAAGGGCAGTCTTCCATAAACACAAAACGATGTGTCAGACGACATTTTGGGTCGTCTACACAGAAAACAGTGAAAGGTGGAGTAATATGACTAGGAAAAGGGACCCCATCTATTCCCACAGAGCTGATTGTTGTTGCTGAAACAGGTCCTTCATATGTGGATCCCAACGAGGATAAAGTGGCGCCTGTATCTAGGAGAAAAGAGTAAGCCATACCATTCACATTAAGCTCAACAATGGGCAAAGTGTTTCCCAATGCAGAGTTAAAGCTTACAGATAACAAAGCGTCATTATGCCCCCTTGTGGCGGAATCCAGGCTCTGTGGGCACCTCTAGTTGCCATAAGGCCCTGGCCCTCCCCTCTGCTGACTTTGGGCTGCGGGGGAAGGTGGCCTTTGCTGATAGTATGACTGAGGCACATACAGCTGTGGCTGAGGATGAGCCTCAGCGGGGGCTGGACCTTGTTGGTATGCCAGATATTTTCCGGGTTGCTGCTTAAAAGGGGCTTGCATTTGTACACCATTACGCTCATCATTCATTCTCTGTCTACACTCTTTGTACCAATGCCCTGGTTTTTTGCAGTAATTACACCTCCCTGGTTTTTTTCCTCCCTTAAAAGGCTTCTGGCCCTGATGGCCACCCCCCATTGAGACACACACAACATTCCTTGCCTTATCTGGAAACAACCCATCTGATTCTAAGGTTCGGATTTTTACAGCAGCATTTTGTACAGTCAAATTATTACGGTCACACAGATGGTGCTTCAATACTTCCTTATGATGTGGTAGGCAATTGGACATATACGTAGCAATGAACATAGGGTTGGCCTCAGATTTCTTTAATTCCATACCCCCTACACTCACCCATACGTCTGCAAAACGGTCAAAGAAACGGGCTGGGGTTTCATCCTTCCCTTGCTTACAATTGGTAACCTGTGATAGGTCTCTATTAGCCGATTTTACACTTAATAAATAAGCCTTCAAATCTTTTGCTAATTTCTCTAGCATCCCCTTGTTATCATCTCGCCACGCGAATCTAGTCATTGTCTTCGTTTTGCGTTTCCCCCCCTCCTCCTTTTCACTATATTTTGTCATGTGAGCCTCATCTGTGTCCGGGTGCAGCACTATCACAGACTTTATCAATGCATCCTCATCGTAATCAACCCCCAATTTACTATGCAGTATGAATCGATAATCTGCCCCTACCAGCTGACAATGTCTGGAGGATCTAATCAACATGTCTACGAAATGAATCGGGTTAGATGGGCTGGGGAGGAGATCTATAATATCTTTCAGAGCGCTCGGCGATGGGGGTTCTATATCAATTCCCCCTCTTTTAGCGACCCATACTGCGGCTACGTTAGGCGTTAGTTGGTCTATTTCAGACCCCTGATCAGGACCGACATCTTCGTCTGGTCCCACATTCAGATCTTTGTCATTGTCTCCCTTGGCGTGCGCGGCGAGCGACGGATAAAGCTTAGTGGTTGTTAGATCCTTTGGAGGATCCATTTTAAGTGGTTTTGGCGCGGAAGTGGCTGCGGGCGGAACGTACGGGGGTGGTTTGTCTTTTTTTTCAGGGTTATCGAACGACGCATTTTCCCTTTTGCTTTTAGATGGTTTAGGAACGGTTTTAAGGACTGATCTTGGGACATATGAATTTGTTTTATCCCGCCACACATCTGCCATTTTATACCACACGTCATATCCTCCCTGCATATAGTTATAGGACCAGTCAGGATCACCCTGTCCTCCGTATGTTAAATCATACGCTACTTTTAGAAATCCGGGGTCGAAAGTGCCCTCTCTAGGATATTTCCGCCATTGCGTGTCTGTTGTCCAGCCAGCTAAATTATCAAGATAAGGATTCGTGTAGTATCCCCAACTACATCTTTCCATCCACGCTTTGGGTGTTTCACTGGGTTCTGGTTTAGGATATGATTGACCCATTATTGTTAGTACAGTTTATTATTAGTACAGTTTATTGACTAGACACTGAAATACCCAATTCGTACGTACGTTTTTATAGCTCACAACTTTATTTATAGATCGATCACGGTCTGAATTTAATCTGACTCCAAGTAATGATCAGTCCCCTCATCCGGTTCAGATAGCGAAACAATTCATCACTTATCTAACCAGGTTATTCCCTTATAAAAGATACATCTAGTACAGGTAGCGAAACAAATTCATCACTTACCTGACCAGATGTATCCCGGACGAGCCCCCAAAACACTGATAGAACCGCTCTACAGTGTGTTGTTGGTTTTCAGTGTCTACTCAGCAACTGGATGTTAACGAGATCTCGGGAGACCGCAGCTCAGTAAACCACACGAATAAAATCAAATCTGGTTTATTCAGAATGCAGTTCTCAAAGAAACAAAGAGGACAGGCGATTCTTATACTAATAGCCCTTCCCCCTAATAGGGTGTGGTGATGTAGAGAGAAAGAGAAAAAACAACTCCATATATGGCAGAGAGAGGGACACAGCGTGCGTGTAGTTACACACACACAGAAGCAGGACAAAAAAGTTCAGACTGAAATGATACATAATGTATTATAGAAAAATAAAGCATATAAAATAAAGCATATAATTTCCCTCATGTATATGTATATATATATATATATATAAAGTAGATTGAGGAATTATGTGGTATAAAAAAGAAGGCATGTGTGTGTCATCTGTCTGTCTAAAAACATGAACATGATTTGGTGTTTTAGTCTGTGAGATACATCACTGCATCCCATAAGTCCATGTATCTGGGATTTTGTCCAAAAAACTACAGACAGAAATAAAACAGAACAGAACCAAAGAATGTTTTGTCTTGGCACTGATTTATTAAGCATCTATCATCAGACTAAACGGTCTCTAACAGACAACAGCAGACGTCAAAAATTCCTTAATTATGAGGTTATATCTGGCTGTTTTCTGAATGGATCGCTATCAGGTTGTGAAATGATCAGGTGTAAATGCATCCGAAACGAATTCCAAATGAAACTGGACCAGTGTAAATGTGCCTGGCTGTTAAAACATTTAAGTTAGAATTTTTTAGTCCTCCCAAAATATACAAAAATAAACATACAAAACCATGTCCCAGGCTATATGGTTATTTGTATATTTACATTTATGCATTTGGCAGAAGCTTTTATCCAAAGCGACTTACCTTGCACTCAAAGAACACATTGAATCAGTTCTCGCTTTCCCTGGCATTGAACCCATGACCGTGGCGTTGTAAACACCAATGCTCTACTGATTGAGCTACAGGAAAACAATAATATAAAATTTTCTTATTAGTGTTCATGCCATACTGTCTCCTATTTTCTTTCTTGCGAGGGTTGATGTCTCTAGCGCTTGTACGATCACTCTGACAGTGTCCCTTTAATAAAAACACATAGGGAAAAAAAAAGACCTAGGGAGTATTTCAGAAAGCAGGTTATCTGACATACCTGGGTATGTTTAAGGCGAAGTAAGCGGATAACCTCGGATAACTTTCGGTTCCAAAAATTTAGGTAACTTTCAGGGTATGTAAGTAGCCGTAGCAACCTAAGCAGGTTTTGTTTCAGGGTTAGTTTTCTTCAGGTGTTTTTCTCTTTCAAGCAATGTGGAAGCAAAAACATAAAACTTTTACAGCCATGTTATCTTTGCAAGCACAGACTGTTACTTAGTTTAATATATTTAGGATCAAACAAACAATATAGTTCACAGTAATTAAATATTATTAAACCAAATCATTGCACAACCTCCAAATGAGGTGGCGATATGCATGTATGTAAATAGTATATATTTTAGGTTTGGGTTAATCAACCGAGAGTTCAGTGTATGTTTGACGTTAAGATAATCTTGCTTTCTGGAATACCCCCTGGTGTAAATAAGCTCTGGGATATACACATTCAAGTTTTATGTTTAGATTCTTAACAGATACTTTTTTGACCATATATGCAAAACAAGTCATGTGATCCTAATAGACCAAATCTCAATACACCAATAGATACTTGAAACGCATACTAAATTCCCACGGGGGTGTGTCTGTTTCTGTATTTTACAATAATTCTTTACTGTAAATAGTGTCTCTGAGTCATTAAAAGGCATTGTTGTCTTTCGTAAGGCTTGATTCATCTATGCTTCACAACTCACCTGTCTGACATCATCACAGCAGCCTGACATGTGATAGAAAGACTGCTTGACAACTAGTCTAACGTTTGACCTGTATGAAGTCAAGTGTTGCCCCGCAACAAGATAAACGTGTTAGTGTTTTTGTTAATGATTAATCTGTCTAGTGTAGTTGTTGTTGATGCCAGTGATGAATTTCTATTCTAATGTCTATTTTTATCTCTGTTGTCTTTCGCCAGTCTCTAGAGCAGGACCAGATGTCCCTACAGAGAATGAAGAAAATTGTGAAGGCCATCCACAGCTCTGGACACAGTGAGTGCAGTGTTATGTTGTTGGTGTTCCTTTAGTGTTTTGTTTAATTGTTTTGTTTGATTCTTTACCCTTTTCATTCCAATGTCCACAACAATATGTGAAGTCCCAAAAACTGTCAATTGAATTGAGGTTTCCAGAAATATTAGGAGCTCAATGTTCTTCAGGGATCCCTTTTCTTTTGATTATTTTATTTGATATTTTTACAGTTATTCATGACTTTCCAGGTCTTGAAATCACACTTAAAATCATGAAAAATAAAAAAAAGCATACTTTTGATACTTTTCTTTTGGTATTATTCTGCAAAACCTCTAGTCTAGTAATGTAGCAAATCTCTCAAATCTCAGGTCTAGTACATGGGCAAAAATATGTATTTTTAGAGATCAGAAGTCTGGTTCACTATTAATAAATATTTCTGTTTCTGACATCATTTACTCGCCCAAATCCATGAGACTTTCCTTGAACTTCAGAAAACAAGTGGAGATCTTTTGAATGAAATTTGACAGCTTACTGTCCCTTGGCAGCTACGTAACTGAAAGTTAATCGAGATTGTAAAACTAATCCATATGAATCCAGCGGTTTACTCTACATTTTCTGAAGAGACATGACCGCTTTATATGATGAACAGATTGAATGTAGCCTTTTATTCACACAAAAGCATTCATAAGCTCACACATCAGTTGTGGTAAACGAATGTGGTTTGCTTGACGTGTGAAAACCAATGTACTGTATTTAGGTTTGTTCTTGTGTTCCGAAGATGAACGGAAGTCTTAAAGGTTTGAAACGTCATGGGATTGAATAAACAATGACAATTTTTATTTTTTGGTGAACTAACCATTTAAGTCTCTCAGACTGTTACATGCACATTGAACGATCAACATTGAAATATGTTTAAAAGCTAGCAAAATTTGAAAAAAGTCTAAAATCTGCAGTGAGGTCAATCTTAGTCTCTCACTCTCTCTGTCACACAAATGAATGATGACTTTGCAGACTTTGGGTGGATTGACTTCAGTAATTTCTCAAAAAAAGAGCCGATTGTGTAGTGTAATAGTCAGTGTAGAAAATAACATTGTTTTTATTTGACCTCAGAGTTCTCCTATTTTAACTGTGTTAAAAAAATAGTTTCGGTGTCTTATTCTATCCGTCCTGCATAACGCATGTGGCTACTGTTTACACCTCTGTAAGCAATTTGAAACTGTATCACATGATTTGCTCAGTGTCCTTACCATGCACTAAAATAACAGAGGAATATCTGTGTTTACATCTGCTCCTCCTCTCTTAAATGAGAAATTGAGCCACAAACCTGGCCAGTACGCAATTTATTATGTTGTGGGGTGCTTACAAAAGTCCTTACTGGAATAGCCATGATTTCTGGGAAGCATGTCTCAGATCTGCCTGCTTATTTCTGAGGGCGCATGCCCCATTTCTCAATCCTGTGAGTCACAGTTCAGTTAAACTCAAAGGAGACCCCATATCTCACCCCGTCATTCTCTCTCACTCTCTCTCTGTTTTCTCTCTCTTTTAACTGAGGTCAGATGTCTCATTCCGGTAACATTACTATTGAGGGGCCTCAATTTCCTGCCCCTGTGTGTTTGTGGTGGAGATAAACTTACTAGTTTTGGAGTGAGTCCCAACCTGAATATGATTCTCCCCATCCCTCTCATTGTGCCAGTATATAGTTGTTTGTGTGTGTGTTTTCATATTAATGAATCAGTGCATTTATTGGTTCTGTGGTGCATCAAGGAGACTTTACTCCTCCCCCTAGAAACTTTATGAATCTGTGGAGATATATGGACAGACAAATCAAGGAAAACATCTGTTTTGTTAGTGATGTTGCCAAGGCAATCATCATCACTATTATTGTTACTTATACTTGGGGATAGAGATTTGAATAAATCTATTAAAGTTTATTTTGATTATTATTTTTTATTTAGTATAATAAAATGTTCCCACTTTGCTGTTTTATCTGTACCATTGTTTCCTTTTTTTCTAGTTTTCAAGAAACAGTTCTTTTTTTTAAATTTAGGTTTAGTATTTTAGAGCATTATTTCACAAACCAGTATCATTATCATTTTGTAATATACAAATGTAATTTGTAGCTATTTTAAAATTCTTAATTTAAAATTTTCTTACTTTTTTCTTAATTGAATCTTAATTTAGTTTGTTTTTCCAAGTTCACCTGAAACAGGCCAGAAATTCCAAAGCTGAGAGGTTTTTATGAATTAATTTACTGCAGGAATGACAGGAGACAGGTTATTTACAGAAGTGTATATTTAGTCTATACATGCGTCTGTCTGTAACCTGTGTCTGTGTCACGGTTTAAAACAGAGCTGTTGGCCGTGGAAGTGTTGCTGAAAACACGCTCCCACCAGTGCAGATGTGGCAGGCGCTTTAGTGTTGATCTAGGGGTCTCTTTTCTAAAAACCCTTTAACAGAATCTGCTCCAAGGTTATTTTGGGCTTCACCTACAGTCTCTGGAACAGATCAGGGTCTTATACAAGAAATTAATTAACAATACAAATTAAAATTGTGTGTCTGAAAGTGCTCACAGATGCTTGTTTTGAGAGAAAATAAAACTGTTTCCAGATCAGGGAGAGTAGGTCCTCTGAGTGTTGCCGGCTGCGAGTAAAGTGCAGTATTGTTTAAGCCGGACTGACTCACTGGAAAAACACTGTTGATTGGAGTCCACAGAAGAGGAAGTGTCAGCTAGACGTTTGATTAACAAACTACAGGAAAAGAAATCCCCTTGATTTTTGTCATTTTTCTGAAAGTGCTGCTGAGTTCATCTGGTTGTTTTTCTCCTGTCTAGTTTGGAAAAACAACATTATATTAAATTCCCAGACTATTTACAGATTCTGACTTCTTGATGTGGTAATCAATATGCTGGCTTGCCGATTTGTCCAGTTTATTTTTTTGTGTTGTCCTTTTTACAGTAGAAAGGAAATTATTCAGATGAAATGGGATCATGATACAATCCATACTTTATTGAACCTGCGTCTCCCACTTTAGCATCAAACCATCATGTTTGGAGCATGTGTACTAACTGCAAAGCCATGGCTCAAACCTCTCCTTTCTTCATTGTCCTAATGAAACAATGTGATGTAAGCAAGTAGGAAGGTTTCCTGGATCAACGTCCTTTGTTTTTATCTGGAACAGCTTCCCTATCAACCAATCAAAGTCCTAACCCAACCCCTAGAATGACATTGCAATTGTTCTATTGCAGCAACAATCTAGGAAAATGTGTACATCATATTTAGCTATATCAAGTGTGTGCTAATTTAAGAGACAATGTAGTATGTGTTCCCACAAATACTTTTGATCATCATAAGTGAAGATGGTTTAGTTTTTCTTTGGCTCTTATCTAAGTGTACCTGTTTATTTTATAGCAATAGAGCTGAGAGCTCCTTGATCTGTAGTGTAGTCTGATCCTGTGGTGTTTTTAGTGTTCTTGCCAGGAACTCACTGTGCTTCAGCTGGTATCATTTTCACTGCTCTCCTGTTTTCCTCTATTCGTTTGACCATGTGGTGGGGTTTGTAAGGTTTCAGAACATGGATAAAGGTTAAAAATTCAAGACTAAACATTACAGAGTTGTAGGTTAAACATTTGTGTTTCTGGTTGCATTCAGTTGATCAAACATGATAGTAACAAAAATGACATGATTGCTTTTAAAGTGTAATGTTTCTTTTTACTGTATTTTTGATTAAATAAATGCAGCCTTTGTGAGCAAAAGAGATTTTCAAAAACATTAAACAAAAATGTTTTAAAGAAGTGGGCTGCAAACTTCTGATGTGTCCTGTGTTCTGTAGAAAGGTCAGTGACAGGATTGTCTTGATGTTGATTGTGTTCCCAGATCATGTGGAGAGTAAGGAGCAATACATAGAGGTTCTGGAGAATCTGGGGAACAGTCACCTGACGCAGGATAATAATGAGATCTCCACAGGCTTCCTGAACCTGGCTGTGTTCACGCGAGAGATCACTGCACTCTTCAAGAATCTGGTGAGCAGGATGCCATCTTGAGCTAAAACTACAAAAACACAATAAAAGGGAGAAAAGTCTGATTATACTTTGATCCCAATATTCAAATGAACACATAAAGGCCAAAGAGAAGACAGATATACCTAATTTATATATTTTGTTTGTTAAACTAAGTGACTGGCTATTTTAAGATCATTACCGATCTGCTTGATAATCTACCATAAACTGCTAAAAAAAATTAAGGGAGCACTCATTATCACGATATAACAACAAGTTAATTAAACTTCAGGGGTAACAATCGGTCCAATAAGGAAGTGCTAGAGGGAACAGACAAAATGACCTGCAGCAGGCTACTGGTGTGCATGTTTCTGACCTAACTGTCAGAAACTGACTTCATGAGGGTGGCACAAGGGCCCAGTGTCCTCTTATGGGTCCTGTGCTCACAGCTCAGCTCCGTGCAGCTCAATTGGTATTTGATCGAGAACACCAGAATTAAGAAGTCCATCATTGATGCCCTGTTCTCTTCACGGATGAGAGCAGATTCACACTGAGCACTAAATTAAGTTTCTTACATAGATTTTTGGTATGACTTTGAATCCATCCAGTTTGGTTTCCATTCACTGTTGTCTCATCATTTTGTTCTTAACAAATTGTAGAATGTATGAAAATAAAGATTTTCAAATCGAATATTTCATTCATTGAGGTTCAATGTGTGATTTAAGTGTTCCCTTAAAACTAGTCAAATAAATTAAGGGAATACTTAAAACACACATTCTTAATGAATGAAATATTCAAAATCTTTACTTTTAATACATTCTACTATACATGTATGTATGTATATATGCATTTCTCTGACAGTTCACGAATGCTGCCTATTAAACCTGCCGCTGTCTATCATCAGTAATAATCTACCTACTTTGTATAATCTATCTACTTGGTGGTGGTTGAGGAGATCCCCCCCTACTATGTAAAGCGCTTTGAGCTCTGGAAAAGCGCTATATAAATGTAACATTTCTTCTTCTTCTTCTTACCTGGAATAATGCTGAGAAAAAGATGAAAAATCCCTCACTTGTGTGAAAACCTTTCAGACATTTTTAAGATACTGAGATACTGAAAGCATTTTTAGTTTATTGCATGTAATGTTTATTTGTTCCCCTTTATATTTTTTTTATTTGCTTGTTTTTAAGGAATATTTTTTGTAGTTAGTTCATTCTGTATATACTAATGTACAATTTATTTATTTATTTGAAGACAGTAAACTAAAAAAAAATTTAAATCAAGAGTGTTTCTAAAAAACTGAATCAGATTGGATTGTGAGGTGCCTAAACGTTACCACACCTAAATATTACCCTTCCTACTCTCTAAATATCAACATTAGTCATTGAAAAACCCATATTAGTTGACCAAATGTAGATATTTAGGAAACCTCTTCCAGGTGCAGCATAAAGTTCAGTGAAGCATTGAGTTTAATTACCTGTATAATTCAAGGCCAGCATGAAGAATTTCCACCTTATTGCAGAGGAGAATATTCAAGTGCTGTCTGCCTTTCCAATGTTTTTTGTCTGAGCAGCTTGCCATCTCGATACATTTCAGAATAAAGAACAGCAGACTTCCAGCTGTACAAAGTACACAAGGGATTGGGAGAGGTAGTTGTGTGTGTGTCAGCAGGGGTTCAACAGCTGCAGGCAAGGGCCCCTCAAACCACAGAGCCCGGAACCCTCCCACTGATAGTTTCCATGGTGATGGTAATTTATCCCAGACCTGAGTGCATGAGTGGACAGCGTCTGACCACTACGCTGTCAATCAAACAATCACCAGAGACAGGAACCTCAGCGTAAAAAATACAACAGAAATTCTGCTAAGAAAATAATCTCCATTTGATTTAGCGCCTGTGTGGGGGCCATAACTTTCCCAACAAGTCAAGCCCATTTTTCTTATTTATGAAGATTTATATGTATAACATCCATTTTGCAAGGTTATGAATCAAAATTCTGTACCATTATCAGATGACTGCTATGATTACTTTTAATTTACATTTATGTATGTAGCAATCTTTAATGTTGAGTTTAAAAGTGTTTGGCCAATAAGATGCGTCCTATTACTGAGCTTTCTGTACTGGGTAGATTACTTGCAAATTATAGTCCAATACATGACAGAAATTGTAGTTACTATATATATATAAGTTCAGTCTATCTCTATCAGATATCTTTCTTTGCTTTGGAAATCTACCATTGTTCTTGATCTTTGAAAGCGCATGTGCAAAATGTTTCAAATCTCCAAAAGGGCTGTCCTTGGTCTGAGGTAAAACGGTATGATTCTTCTCTCGTCCCGGTGTGGGTTTTTCCTAACACATTCTTTCCTAAGGAAAATTTATACTTGCTCAGCTCTTTAATCTGCTTGGCCATGGACAAATCCCAAACAGAGTTTTAACTTTTACAGTTTTTGGTTTGCAAGCGTTTTTTGTACCTCTAAACTGGACTTTATAGGGTGGGTTATGTCTTGTCAGGTAAAAATGTGAGCACTAACTTTGAAAAGGGAGTCTGAGTTTACATTAACATTTAATCTACTTCGACTTTCAAATGTTGTTGTAAGTTTCTTCTTGGTTTCTGTCTCCGTTCCATTATTCCTGAAAACCTGATTGCTCTTGAGTGTTTGACTTCCTGATTTTATTTTTTCTTTCTGTTGGTCCTGTAGGTGCAAAACCTGAACAACATAATTTCTTTCCCTCTGGAGAACGTGTTGAAGACAGAGCTGAGAGACAGCAGGATAGTGAGTCAACCAGATACCTGCGTCACACAGCATCATCATACTGAACTAAATGTATCAAAAACATCATCTTATACCCCAATTTAGTATAAATTAAATCAATTCAAGAGATGATAAAGGTCAGGAAAATAGACTCATCCATTTGAAGTCCACAATGATGTCATTGTGTTTTGTTAAGTGTTGTAACTGTCTTTAGTATGCAGCTTGTTCGTGGTATTGTGTTTTCTAATGTAAGATACACAATAGCTGCACCACACCTTTCTTTATACGCTTAACCTGTATGATGAGTGGAGACGTACCGCAGGGCTCTGAGATCAAGTTGTGATACACACCCTCATATTAATTTTCCATAATGAGGTGGAGTGGCCTTTGCAATTTCATGGAGCTTTTAGGGCGACACACAGTAAGTGTGATTGCATATCCAAAAGTACTGGGTGTTTGTATGAGGTAGGTGTATGGGGTTTAATGTATCTATACTTAGTTTTTCCACAAAAAAAAAGTTTTTCGCAAGAAGTTAGCAAAACAATTTTTTTTGTATAATTTAGGAATTCTTCATAAATTCCTTTGTATTGTGTATATTAACATTGCCTTCCACTTGATCTTTTTTCTTTTAAAGGAGCTGAAAAAACAGATGGAGAAAAGCTGGAAGGATTATGATGCTAAAATGTGAGTTTTAGAGTCATTTTTCTATTGTACACAACTTCCAATAACATTTAGTACAAGACCACCACTTGTCTTGTATGAAAGACAAGTCCACCTGCTAAACTTTAGTTTAATTCATTTTTTTTTTCTTTATTCATTTTGACTTTTCAGAGGGAAGCTGGAGAGAGAAAGGAGGGAGAAACAGAAACAGCATGGGCTGATCCGGTTGGAATCGACAGACACCATGGAGGACATGGAAAGAGAAAGAAGGAACTTCCAGCTGCAGATGTGTGAGGTATATGAGGCTTGTACAAGGGCGGCCGTTTAACAGACTATGAAACGTGTGCAAAATGAACCTGACCAAGACCACATTGGTGCGAGCGAGTGTGAGCGTGTCGGGGAGAAAAAGTGTGGTTAGTATAGCTGTATGTGTGTGTGCATTAGCGGGTCATTCCTGGGTTACCTCAGCTTGTTAACCTCTCTGTTGTGTTAAATACACTCTTTGTACATTTAGTAAGTGTGTGGTGGTGAAATCACCTAAAACCAAGAAGCTTTGGGGTGTTTTTTGAGAGGCAGTACCGTTTGAGACCACATTTTGTTGATTTGTGTGTGTATGTGTGTGGTTATTGATGAACTTCCTCCACATGTTTCGTTGGCGACATGTCCTAGTTCCTTATACTGTGTGCGTGGCAGTTAGTGTGACTGGGGAAATTTGTGCTATGCCATTTGAACCCAGCTGTGGTAATAGAAAGAATAAGGAAAAGGAGTGAAGTGGAAGCATAATGAAAAAGAGGGGGATTTTCAGTGTCCTGCAGCGCTCCCTTTCCTAGCCGCAGAGCTCCAGATGTCTCCACTTTGCTCTCTTTTTATAGTGGAGACATGCGTTATTTCTTCCAAAACTGACTGACCATGTGACCGTCATTAACTCTATATGTATGTAAATTTTCATCTATTTGAATGTATTGGACACCGAAAATACTGAAGTTCTTGCCTTTCCACCTCTACAATGTGTTTTCTAAAACACATTTAAAATCCTCTGACTGGACTGAATCATAGTCTGAAGCTAAAAATTGGATTATTCATTGCATGATTTTCTGTTAAATTTGTAAACTCCAACTGCCTAAAGTCTGCATACTGGCTATGACTTTTGGCAAATAGTGTTGACTCCTCCATTTTGATGCAAAAATGTATTGCAGCCGTTAATCTTTGTTCTGTATTCATCTACTTTAGCTTTGTGCTGAGTCACACCATTGGGACATAAGAGTGGGACTGACCTTTGACCACTGATGAATTACTTTCTTTTTTCCTCTATCTCTGTTTGACAGTATTTACTGAAGATTCAAGAGCTGAAAGTTCGTCAGGGGCCAGATCTGCTGCAGAGCCTGATCAAGTACTTTCAAGCCCAACTTAAGTATGTCTGAAACATCCTCACATCCTTCACATCCTCCAGAAGCACCAGCTTCCTTTTCAGATGCAAATGTAACCTAAATAGGCTTTAGTACAAAACTAGGCTATTTACACTATTCTTAAGGCCCCTTATAACACTTGGTTCAGTAGATGAATCACTGATTAATATGAATAACTGTACTGTGAAAGTTTAATCAACAGTACTCTGTTAGGATTGAATTGCTGTGGCTTTGTGGGTGTTAGTATTGATGTCATTGACATTTGAGATGGCTAAACACTGCTATTGTTTGTTCTCAGTTTTTTCCAGGATGGACTGAAGGCTGCAGAGAATCTTGGTCCATTTGTGGAGAAGTTAGCAGCCTCTGTACATACGGTAATAGACCTGTCACACCTGTGTAACTAAACTGTAACTTTCAGGGATGTCTCAAAATGTAATTAAAAATGTTAGTAAATTTGATACATTTTGACTTTGGATCTATGAAGGGCAGCTCTAACTAGGCTATTTGTTTTGTTTTCCTCTTAGAATTAGAGAGGCGATAAGTAGAATATATATAATATACACACACATACACTGTGGTGTAAAAAATATTTTGCCTCCTTCCTGATTTTTTTGCATGTTTGTCACACTTAAATATTTCAGATCATCAAACAAATTTAAATATTAGCCAAAGATAACACAAGTAAAAACAAAATGGAACAAAAACTTCCTTTTTTACCTTCCTTTAGTCCCTCCATTGTGAAGTTGCAAGCATACAACTTTCATCAAGTTGCAAGTTACTTTGGATTAAAGCATCTGCTAAATTAATACATGTATATTTAAAGAAAAACAAAATCCAAACCTACATGACCCTGTGTGAAACATAACTGGTTTATCACACATAAGTTCAACTTCTCTAGCCACACTCAGGCCTGATTACTGCCACAACTGTTCTCAATCCAGAAATCACTTAAATAGGACCTGCTTAACAAAGTGAAGTAGACCAAAAGATCTTCAAAAGCTAGACATCATGCCGAGATCCAAAGAAATTCAGGAACAAATGAGAAAGAAAGTAATTGAGATCTATCAGTCTGGAAAAGGTTATAAAGCCATTTCTAAAGTTATGGAACTCCAGAGAACCACAGTGAGAGTCATTATCCACACATGGCGAACAGTGGTGAACCTTCCTAGGAGTGGCCGGCCAACGAAAATTACCCCCAACTTATTCAAGAGGTCACAAAAGACCCCACATCAACATCCAAAGAACTGCTTGCCTCACTTGCCTCAGTTAAGGTTAATGTTCATGACTCCACCATAAGCAAGGGACTGGGCAAAAATGACCTGCATGGACCTGCATCTTAAAGTTCTAAGACGAAAACCACTGCTGAACAAAAAGAACATTAAGGCTTGTCTCATTTTTGCCAGAAAACATATTTTGGGAAAATATTCTGGACTGACGAGGCAAAAGTTGAACTTTTTAGAAGGTGTGCGGCCCATTAAAACTGGTGTAAAAAAACGAACATCATACCGGTAGTAAAATATGCTGTCAACCGAAAAAATCCTGAAGGAGAATGTTCAGCCATCTGTTCGTGACCTCAAGCTGAAGCAAACTTGGGTTCTGCTATAGGATAATGATCCAAATAACACTAGCAAGTCATAGCATGAAATAAGAATCTTTAAATTCCTTTCAAGGTTATCATTTTTTCATTGATTTTTCTTGTCTAGTCTGGCATAATCAGTTAGTTAAAAAATGTCTGTTACATTTCATAAATTTCTTTCTACTGAATATCAGGTATCTTTTTGTTGTTGTTGGTGCACACACATTACCTTTGTTAAAAACAGCGTTTTATTATATCATAGACTGTTTCAAAAAGAAAGTTGCAACATTTTTCTTCTTTAAAAACTCCCATTGGATTGTATCTTTGGCAGAGAATTCCAAAATGCATTTTGATGAGTACTGAAAGGTTTTGAAATTGTGTAACCTTTTCACTATGCACTATGTTGCTTGAATGAGTCACTTTGCACTATACAGAGGTATGACATAAAAGTTGCAAAAATCAGTCACTGAAAATTGTGGTTTCGTGACGATTCGGATACTGCCTGAGAAACCAGCTGCTATACAGGCATTAGACGGCAAGGAAATTCACAAAGTTTTGAAGACTAAATAATTGTAACTTATTATGAGACTTTTAGATTTATCTCATTTTAGTCTCCCTAAAGAATAAACCAAAATCTTTTTTAAAACGGACCTTATATTCAGTATTTTGTTTCCCAGCTGCGTCAGGAACCCTCCTCTGGCCGGCAAATCTTGTAAAGTTTGTAAAGAGATATGATCCAGTCTAGAGTGAATATCACGCTACAATTACGCTGTTCGTTAAATTATCTTTTAATGTATTAAAGTTTGTCATATTGTTGTTACTATGAGGAGAAGGCAGGATGGGACATGTGGAATTGATGTTGAGATGATTGTTTTAAAGCCGATCTGGTTTGGATAACTTTCTGCAATGGCATTTCTCCTGTTTCAACTTGCCCTCCTTTGATCATAACGAATCAGCATTAAGCACATGAAAGGAAGTGAAACTCCAAAAAGAAACTACCACATGCCAACTTTCTGAGAGGAATTATTTCCTTACAATAAAAATTAAAAAAAGTATTTAATGGAAATTGGTAGAAGAAATTGCTGGAATTTTGTTCTGGTGGCCAAAGCCATAATTTCAACAGTCTGGCTGTGTTGGTTTGGTCCTGGACATCATTACAAAAATGCAGTTTGTCATCTATAACTGCTCTTTTATCAAATGTGTTTTTGTTGGTGTGAATAATTTATTTTAACCAATACCAAGATCCTAAACTTGGGTTACACACAAGCAAGCCCCATGTCACTTTTGTGTGATTGGTTCCCAGGTTCGTCATGATCAGGATGAAGAAGTAAAGCAGCTCTCTCAATTGCGTGACTCACTCAGAACGCAACTACAGGTGGATGGCAAAGAGGTAACTTCCAAAATAACTCAGATAAACCAGAATTGTTCTAAGTAAAGCATTTTCTACACACAGATAGTCAGAGGAACTGGAAAATGGCTTTTCTCAACTCAGAAAGATCAGAGATGATGATGACAATTATGATAAATATGTTCTATTTCATTACAGGATTTTCTAAATAGGAAAAACTCTGGCCATGGATATAGCATCCACCAGCCTCAAGGTAATAAGAAATACGGCACCGAGAAATCTGGATTCCTTCTTAAGAAGAGCGATGGGTGAGTTAAACGTTACTGTTTACTTCCCTAAGTTGAGAAGGTTACAAACCCTTGCCAAAAATAACAATACTCTAACTATTTATTTTTATTACCTGAACATATTCAACGTTTTCCTGAGATGATGCTGTATTCAGCTCCTGTTTGCATTTAGTTGCATGGGGTTGAGTGTATGTTCCTCAGGAAACAGTCTCCACACAGCCTTCAATGTGTGTATTGATGTATATTCCCCTGTTTTTAAACTGAGAGCAAAAATAAATGAAGGAATGAGTTATAATATCCTGAGAGAGTCATGGAGCACAGATAGTTAGCAGCATAAAGAATCAGTCTTTTTGAATTGAGCTTTTTGAATTGAGGCCCACAGTTGTAGATGGAAGTGTGTGTGTGTGTGTCATAGTGTTCCTCTCACACAGATGTTGTCTATTAAATGTGGTTTAGTTTCTTGCTGCTCCACAGCCTTACTTGCACTCTTTTAAAACCCATACCTACCCAGATAGCTTAAGGTTTTGATCACTGTGAGAATAAAAATCATAACTATTTTTGTCGTCTTTTAATTATTTATTGTAACTTTACTAGTGAGTCAGTAGAATTACTTTACTGCTAGTTATTTCTGCTTATGTGATTTATATGGTAAAGCAATCTACTCTATACATAAAAAAGAAAAAGAAAAAAAGACATTGACCCCCCAAATGAGGTGATTTCATCTGTGTGAGGGGGAATTTTTTTTTTGCTTTTATATTTGTTTAAGGTGCATTTTCAGGGGTAGATAACGTCTTTGTGTTATTTCAAAACATATTTTTAATGTTTCTTTGTAATAAACCTTTGAATGGAGGTATAAAGATGAATGTCGATTGGTAGAGGTTTTCATAATCTGTGTGTTCCAGGATCAGAAAGGTTTGGCAGAAGAGGAAGTGTGGGGTTAAATATGGTTGCCTCACCATTTCTCACAGCACGGTGAGATTTAAGAAATTTAACACACAGCTCAACACCTTCCAGTTACACATTCTTCATTATAGTATAGTCTCCAATGGCTGAATCATTCTAAGCTGTAATCAGGGCAACAGTGTACTCATCATTTTTTTAATTAGCACAAATATTACAACGACATTAGTTATAATGCACTCGCTGTTCTCAGAGTCTCTAGAGCAATTATTTGCGATTCAGAACATGCAATCAAATTTTCAAATGCTATATGAGAGAGAGTCGTCACTGATGTATTAGTGATTTCCTTTCAGAGCCACAAACTACAGGCCAAAACACAAAGGAGTTTAATCTGAAATCATCCACATTGTCAAAAACAAAACATTTGCTGGTTTTGCTCATGTCTGTGCAGTTCCAGCTTCGGTGATTTAGCAACCATAAACTTTAAGCTTTTGCTCACATCTCTAGCATTAATCCTGCACACACCATAATTGCAAGGTAGATTTGTTTGCATTTGATTTAGTGAGTGACCACATATGCCCTGCGAATGGCTTTTGAGCATGTTATAACTCGTTTCTTTCTCAGATCAACAGACCACCTGCAAAGCTCAACCTCCTGACATGTCAGGTGCGACCCAACCCCGAGGAAAAAAGAACGTTTGATTTAGTTACACGTAAGTTGATCTCTGACCTGTGACTCTTTTCCCCTCAGCTTTGGTGTGGTACGAGTTTGGAGTTGTCTTAAACTATTTTTTTTTTTTTGTGAAATTGTCATTGTAAAAATTGCCATAAGTGCCGGTTTTGGGGGTAATGCATTACAAAATAAAGTGAGTTATGTAATCGGATTACTTTTTGATGTAACTTGTAACGCATTACTTTTAGATTTACAAAATATCTGAGTTACTTTGTTTTCTTATTTTACTAGTTCATCCTAAAAGAGTATGCTTAGTTGCATGCTGTCTGGTGGGGGAGGGCTCCGAGCTTGGAATGTGGCCCGAACCCAGAGTTCTCCCTCGTATTTTTGATTAGGATTAGTAACTAGGCAAGTGCAAGGAGACTGGGTGGTGGAGGGATACAGAAAGGCTACATATTTATAGAGGCCTCTGCTCATGTTGATTAGGAAGATCATTTGAACATGCTCCTCACAATTTTGTATTGACTGTCACCTCTCCTGTCCTCTAAGCAAACATTTGCTTAATATGTACAGTATTTACACTACAATAATATGAATAGTATGCTGTTCTGAGTGTATCCCAGGACTTTCCTGCGATGAATTCAACTGGAACTGGAAATAATTCAGTGCTGCTGGCTTAACTGACCTGGATGTTATGCAAATCTGATGTGAAATATAGGAATAAACCAAATGAGGTGGCGAAATATTTGAGAAATATGTGTGTAGGTGTAGATCATGAAAAGCAGGTGTATGAAGTGGCAAGTCCTGACTGTTTTTTTTTTTTTCTGTTTACTTCCTGTAGATAAGGATGTTTTTCCATGTTTTCCTTTCCGCTAAAAGGCCCAACTAATGTAATCTTATTTACCTCTTCTTTTTTTTCTTCTCTCGTTTTTCTCACAGATAATCGCACATACCATTTCCAGACTGAAGATGAGCAAGAATGCATGATGTAAGTGCAGACGCACATACACTTTCCTGTGCATAGAGAAATTTCTCACATACTGCAGAGCAGCATGTACAGACATGCGGGATCACAACCTGCTCCTCAAGACGAGAGATAAAGACAGTAAAATGTTAAAGACGCAATGGATCTATCTGAAAGATTGCTATTTGTTTGGCAGAGATATGACTTTAATCTCTGTTGGTCTTCCTGCAGATGGGTGTCCGTACTGCAGAACAGTAAGGAGGAGGCCTTGAACACCGCTCTAGGTGGAGATCAGCTTCTGTTTCAGGACAGCGGTCTGCAGGAGCTCGTTCGAGCTGTCATCTCAGGCCTGAGAAACCTGCCCGGCAATGAGGCCTGCTGCGACTGCGGAGCCCCAGGTCTCGACAAGTGGATCCTAATGCATTAAAATACTGTTTGTGGCCATTCACACCAAACGCATTTCTGCACAGCATTTCCATAGTTTTTCATGTAAACGTGCTAGACGAACATGTTTCATCGCAATGAGGTCATCAATGAGGTTCCTTTTGCATGACACAGCATTTAAAAAAATTGGCACTCAAGCTAAAATGCTCAAATCTATAATTTTTTTTTATTTATTTCACTGCCCTGTGCCTCATGTTTTTAAACATGAGATGTATGGCCCCTTACAGTGTTGCAAAAATCCTATGTGTTATGTTCAAAATCAAATCAAAATCATGATTGGAGAGAGAGGTTTTATTTATTAGATAAATGTAATATTTAAGGAATGCATTGTCATTATGAAGAGCTCCTGAAAAACATTTTATTAGCCTGCAAAAGGTGTTAAAGATTGATAAAGAAATGTTTTGAATAAAGTGTGATGTGATCTTTAGATCCCACTTGGCTCTCCACTAACCTGGGCATCCTCACCTGTATCGAGTGCTCAGGAATCCATCGTGAGCTTGGAGTACATCACTCACGAATTCAGTCTCTCACTCTCGACGTGCTGAGCACCTCTGAGCTCCTGGTAAACAAATACACACACACACACACACACACACACACACACACGTACATAAGACTTATTGGCTGCACTTTTACTGTTGTTGTCATTTTGTTTTTTTGGGGGTGCTAAACATCAAATTTTTACCTATAGTCCACTGGTACTGAGTCAGCAGTTACTCACAAGTGACTCATTCTCATTTACGCAAGTTAAAATGAGCTATGAGCTATGAGCTGTTTACTATGACAGTAAAGCAAAAAAATCCCCAAGTGCAAGTGGTTCTGCACACGAGTGTTGTTTATTAGGTAATTACTTAAAAACGACAGAAAACTACCAAACAGGGGGGGGCGCTAGAGAGCCCGAACAAGATGGCAGCATAGTTTGGCGGCTCCGTGCAACTTCGCACAATAAACAGCTCCAGACCTTTGCAAACCTGGTCAACTACATCATACAAACAATGCCTAAACTCCCTGCACCAAAGGAGTGTGAAATCTTCTCGAATGCTCGCAAAACGGGCTCGCGAGGCACGAGGATGTCGTCTCCGGCCGAGAGCGTCGAGGCCGTCGGCATGGCGAGTGCGGCCGACGTGCTAACTGAGCTTAAATCACTACGCTCTGAGTTCAGCTCTAAGTTGGACGGGATAAACAATCAATTGGGGGAGCTGACGAACTCTATCTCGGTGATTGAGAACAATCTAGGTGAAATTAAACGAGATGTGACAGCTAATGAAGAACGAATCGAGGAGGCCGAAGCCCGCATAGCCGCCACAGAGGACGCGCTGGATAAGACCCAGAGTGATCTGGCTAAAGCAATAAAGCGGATCGCGTTCCTGGAAGAAAAGACAGAAGACCTAGAAAACCGCGGCAGGAGGAAAAATATCCGTCTTTTTGGTCTTAAGGAGGGAGCTGAGGGTAAACGTCCTATTTTGGACTTTATAACCGATATGCTACCTCAGTGGCTGGGCGTCGGAGCTGACAGAGTGCTCGCACTAGAAAGAGCCCACCGTACTCTCGCATCAGTTATCCCCAACCAGAATCGAGCCGTCCTCCTCCGCTTTCTGAACTATCAAGACAAGGAATTCGTCTTACGCGCCACGAGACAACGGGAGATTACACACGATGGATCCAAACTCGCGTTCGTCCAGGATTTCTCCGCGGAAACGATCAGACGAAGACGGGAGTTCAACACTGTAAAAAAGCTGTTTGTGGACATGGGGACCTTCCGAGGATTTCACCTCCAGCCATGTAAACTGAGAGTGCTACACAATGGGAAGATCCAGATGTTTTCCTCTCCACAAGAGGCTGAGGAATTCCACCGCAAAATCTCCGCAAAATAGCCTAAACATGACCAGGTTTGAACTGATTTAAATCGTTTTCCATACTTGAAGAGGGGCGAGTGCATACTTCTCTGGGCAGAAGTCGGGCTCACCACTGGGCCTGATGGTGGCCAGGTAACGTCAAGCTCTACACAGGTGGGAAATATGAACAATTCACAGCAGGCATCAAACAGACTTCTGCTTTATCTTTTCTTTATTTTCTTTAATTATTTTCTGTGAATACTAAACTGCCTCTGCTTATGACTGTCACTTTATTTTGGATATATTTGATACTTTTTTAACACAGTAAATAGAAGAGAGCAAGGCTGGAGATTTTTTTTTACTATTATTATTATTGTCTGCCTGCTTGCTGTTAAAGTGAAATAGACTACCACCCAATAATCTTAAACTTTAACACTTTTTTTTTTGCCTGTTCTTCTGAACAGAGAAGGGCGGTTCTTATGCCGCCTTTTTCTAAACAGATGTGCGCTGTTGACCGTTAGCCGTTGCTTGCCGGTCAACTTGAGGGTGTTACGTGTTTCAATGGGGTTGCCTTGTCGTTTGGGGACTAGGCTAGGGTTTTGGGGAGGTGGGGAGGGAATGGGCAGAGGGGGCCCCTCATGCTCTACTCAGGTTATATTTTTTGCTTTTATTAGTTTGTTAGCCTTATATTGTTTTTTATTTGACTTTTACTCTGTCATGGTCACACGAAACCAATGTAGCACGCCAAACTTTGTATGTTTAATACACTTAATGTAATAACGTTTAATGTCAGAGGCCTTGGCCACCCAATCAAGCGAAAGAGAATTCTTACATTCTTAAAAAAAGAAAAAGTAGACATAGCTTTCCTTCAGGAAACCCATTTGTCCAATGAAGAGCATAAAAAACTTAAGAGAGACTGGGTCGGGCAAGTCTATTTCTCTAGCTTTACGAGTAATAAAAGGGGAACCGCAATACTCATTCATAAAAAAATACCTTTCATGTTTAAGGAGCAATATAGCGATTTTGGTGGCAGGCAAATACTAATCAAGGGGATGCTATATGGACAAGAGCTGACATTGTTGAACATATATGCACCAAACGAAGATAACCCTAAATTCATGATGGATACAATCAGCTTATTTAATCAATATAACACAGACTTTGGAATAGTTGCTGGAGATTTTAACTGTCATATGGATAGTAGCTTAGACAAATCTTCAACCACACTGTCTAACCTTAATGCTTCTAAGACTCTGAGATTAGCCACGGCTGATGTAGGCCTGGTTGATGTTTGGAGAGAACTCAATCCCACAAGGAAAGACTATACTTTCTATTCAGCTAGACACAAATCATACTCCCGATTAGATTTATTTTTTTTACCCCAGGATCATCTTTCATCCATAGTCTCATGTGATATAGGGCCCATTCTTATATCAGACCACTCACCAGTCTACCTGCGGTTATCCCTCCCCCAGCAGACAAACCAAACCAAACATTGGAGATTTAATGCCTCACTTCTCACAGACCTTGAAGCCTGTAAAAATGTAAAAAAATGGCTGGAGCAATACAGACAGGATAATGCGGCCTCCCCTGTCACTCCGGCAGTGATGTGGGACGCGGCTAAAGCAGTAATTAGGGGCCAGTTGATCTCATATGCATCTGCAAAAAAAAAATTAATGATTAAAAAAGCAGAACAACTTAAGAAAGAGTTAATCGAGTTGGAACAATGCCATAAACAATCTCCCACAGAGGAAAATTTGAGAAAATTAAATGCAGCCAGAACCAATCTTAATCTCATACAAACAGAACACATTAAAAAACTTCTATTCTTTACTAAACAGAAATATCATGAATATGGCAATAAGCCGAGTAAGCTTCTAGCTTATCAACTCAAAAAAGAACGTACTGAAAGCACAATAAAGTGCACACGTGATGCGGCAGGCCAGTTGAAATATGATACTCAATCTATTAAGTCCGCATTTCTTGATTTTTATAAACAGCTTTACGCGTCAGAAAATCCCTCCGAAACAGATATTCACAGTTTTTTGGAAAAACTATCCTTACCCTCTATTTCAGAGGATGAGAAGGAACAGTTAAATGCCCCATTCACCCCAGAGGAAGTGCTACAAGTAATTAAGTCAATGCCCTCCGGAAAAACTCCAGGTTTGGACGGATATTCTGTAGAATTCTACAAGGCTTTCTGGGTGCAAATCGAGCCACTCTTTATGCCCATGGTTACTGATTTTTTTGAAAATGGCGTTCTTCCTGAAACTATGAAGACGGCAATAATATCTTTAATACACAAGAAGGATAAGGATGCTGCTGAATGCGCATCATTTCGCCCAATTTCACTACTTCCAGCTGACTTCAAGATATTATCCAAATTAATCGCTCACAGGCTGGAAGGCATTTTGCCCCAGATTATTAATCCCGACCAGTCCGGCTTTGTGAAGGCACGCTATGCATCTGACAACATCCGGAGGTTATTAAATATAATCGACCACTCGTCCTTACACAACAGAACAGCCTTACTACTCTCACTCGACGCAGAAAAAGCGTTTGACAGGGTTGAGTGGTCATATTTGTTTGCCGTTCTGGAGAAATTTAACCTTGGTGAAAAATGTATTAGATGGGTCAGAACTATGTACAGCAATCCACAAGCCCAAATATGTATAAACGGCACCCTCACTGAAAAATTTGATTTGTCTAGAGGCTGTCGCCAGGGGTGCCCCTTGTCTCCGTTTTTATTTAACTTGGCAATTGAACCACTTGCAGAAGCAATACGGACCAATGAAGAGATTGCTGGTATTAATATCGGGAAAACCCAGCACAAGATTTCACTTTATGCCGATGATATAATTCTATACTTAACTAGCCCCGAGCAATCAATCCCAGCAGTATTAGACCTTATCGCTAAGTTTGGAACAATATCAGGCTATAAAATTAATTTGACAAAATCCAACGCATTATTATTTAACTCGTCAGTTTCGAATAGACTCAAGGCAATCTCACCGTTCACCTGGGTACAAAGCAGCTTTAAATACCTTGGGGTGAACGTGGCTCTAAAACTTAAGGATCTCTACTCCATAAACTACATTCCACTGGTTAAAAAGATTAAAGAAGAATTAGAACATTGGAAATTGCTCCCCATCTCATTTCTCGGACGAATTAATGTAATTAAAATGAATGTTCTGCCCCGTTTCAGCTATTTATTTCAGTCACTGCCCTGTTACTTGGATAAAACTTTCTTTAAATCTATAAACAAAATGTTAACCTCTTTCATATGGAAAAATTCTTCCCCAAGAATATCTTTTAAAACTCTAACAAAATCCAGAGAGAAAGGGGGACTGGCATTACCAGACTTACAGATGTACTATTGGGCCGCTCAGACGAAGGGCATGATTAGCTGGGTGCAAAGACGAAATAGTGCACACTGGATAGACATAGAAGAAGAACTTTGTACTCCCATTTCCACAAACTTACTACCATTCATTAACAACATAAACGCACTACATCAAATAACAAAAACATATGTAGTTTACAACACTCTTCGGGCTTGGCAAGACACAAACAAGTTCTGTGGGAATTTTGGTAAAATCTCCAGGCTCTCCCCCTTATCCCCAAATCCAGATCTGCCACCATCGATTGGTGGTTCCTTGTTCGTAAAGTGGAAATGTAACGGTATACACCAATTCCAACAATTGTTCAACAATGATACGCTCAAGTCCTTCGCGGTCTTAATGTCGGAATATGAAATTCCGAAACAGGACTTTTATAAATACTTACAGATTCGCCATCTAATAAACACCCTAAAAGGGGAGAAACGCTTATCTTTGGAGCTAACAAATCTTGAGGAGATTTTGGTAAAATCGACATCATTAAAAGGAAAAATCTCTGAGATTTATAGCACTTTGTTGGACCATTACAGCTCTTCTTTGACCCCACTTAGAAACATATGGCAGAAGGATATGGGATGTGCTTTTGATGATGTTCAGTGGGATACGATATGTCAGAATGTGTTTTCCTCACTGTCCTGTAATAAAATAATCGAACAAAATTATAAATTCATGCACAGAATGTACCTTACTCCGATCCGCCTAAGTAAAATGTTTCCTAATTCATCCCCCAGATGTCATCGTTGCAAATCATGTAAAGGGTCAATTATGCATGTTTTTTGGGAATGCAGGAAATTAAAACAGTTCTGGAAGGCAGTACATGATCTAACTGTTAAGATTGTGAAAACCCCACTGGACTTTACACCAACACTGTACCTCTTTGGCACGGAAGTGGACAACACACGGGATACCGTATGCAAGAAGAGGATTATCTTGATGTCGTATATAGCAAAAAAATGCATCTTGCTCAATTGGAAACAAAAAAGACCCCCATCATTCAATCTGTTTAAACAAATTCTAAATGAAACTTTAAGACTGGAACAACGCACATACACCCTAAAAAATATGGGGCATGTCTTCAGAAGGATATGGGAACCACTTATGGACCTCTGACACTACAGTGCTTGACATGTGTACATTGTATTTACAAAGATTGAACTGGGATCTGTGACCATGGAGTGACTTGATTTAATTGTATACAAAAAAAAAAAATTTTGTGTTTTTTTTTTTTTTTTTCCTATTATTACTTTTTGTTACTATTATTTATCTATTTCATTTGTATTATTATATATTTTCCCTTTTGTTTGTTATGTTAAAAAAAGGTTAAAAAATCAATAAAAAGATAATTGAAAAAAAAAAAGAAAACTACCAAACATGAAGCTGGATGCATGATTTGAGGTGTTCAAATTTCGTTGTTGGTTTGTATGTTTGCTGCAAACATCTGTTTATTAGTTGTTGTCGTCTTTGGTTCACAGTTGGCAGTGAGCATTGGAAATAACAAGTTTAATGACATCATGGAAGTCAACCTACCCAATGACGCAATCAAGCCCCTCCCAAAAAGTGACATGTGAGTCTTACTGTGCAGTTCAGATATATTGCTTCATATTATTCCTAAATATTTTGTCAATTTACCAGTAACTCAATCTTGACTCATGATGATTTTGTTTGTGCATCTCAGGACAGCGAGGAAGGAGTATATTGTAGCGAAGTACGCTGAGCGTCGCTACGTTCTCCCAAAAGAACACTCTGAGCTGTACCACGTGTATGACACTGTGAGGAGCAAAGACCTCATGTCACTGCTACAGCTCTACGCAGAGGGAGAGGACCTGTCCAAACCGGTGGCCACACCTGACGGACAGGTGAGACCACTCAGTCCCACCGTACACATACACCGCTTCCACAGGGGTCATAAAATCATCTCAAGGTTTAGAAACATAGAAATTTCCCTCTGTCATATGAGACTCTCTGTGATTCAGTTAAATAGATATTCATGTCTTCTTAATCAGTTTGAACTGTATAAACAGAAACAAGACTTCTCCGTGGTTAGATGTCATTAATCACACATAATTCTCGCTCTCTCTCTTTCTCCTCCTCTCTCTCTCTCCTTGTAATTCCTCTCTTTTTTCCATCTCTAATCAGATTTTTCCTCTTCTCAGCCTACTCAGGAAGTGAACACAAGCTCTGTAATGACTGCTGTTTGAACTTGTGCATGTTTTTTGACTGAAGTCTCTTTTCTAAGAATTTGACTTGAATCACCAACATTGTAATTGTACACATATACTCACAAGTAGAGAATTTTAGTAAACCAACTCACTTTCTAATTCATTAATCGTCTACATCACTCCTCATCCAACAGCACATTTGTTTTGTGGAGATGGTGGCCGATTGATTGCAGCCCGTAACTTTATCTTGTTCTCTTCTGTGTCTCACAGGACTTGAAGGAGACCGGTCTTCATTTAGCTGTGCGCATGTCTGAGAAGACTTCTCTGGCTCTGGTGGATTTTTTAGCTCAGAACTGGTGATTGAAATCTGCTTGTATCACAGATTTGTCAGCACCCAGTAGGATGTCTGTCAGCTGACAACCTTGTGTGTGTTTTTTCTTTTTCTCAGTGGCTGCCTGGAAAAGAAGACAGCAGAAGGAAACACAGCTCTTCATTACTGTACATTATACAACAAAACCGAGTGTTTGAAACTTCTGCTCAAAGCCAAGGCTACTTTGCACACAGGTATACAATGATGCATACAAATCCAACTGTAAAGTTATGGATGAATGGATGGGGAGGTGCCTGGATAGATAAACAGACAGATAGAGAGGCAGATAGATAAACAGACATTTGATTCAACCCTTCCATTGTTCTGATTGTCCTGTAGTGAACTCAGCGGGTGAGACAGCTCTTGACATTGCCAAGAGACTGCAGCACATTCAGTGTATTGAACTGGTAAGTATCACGTATGCACACACACAAAAAAAAAAAACAGCTTAAGCAAAGCTTTTATTGGCTTTGTGTGTGTATGTGAATGTGTTTGTAGAGATATTTCTAGGTTGATTTTGTCCTGTTTAATATCCTGAAGTCTCATATGACAATGTTTTCATAAGGAACTTCCCCACACCTTCCCTACACATAATAGTATCATCACATAAAGCAAACCCAGTAGCTGTCACAAATACCAGTGTCAGGAAATGATGGACCAGGGTGAAGGATCATGCAACCATTGACTCAATCCAGTATAAAATTGGCAATTAATACATGAAATAGAGCCCGATTTGAATTTTTGGATTTGCTCTCTCTAATAGGACTCAATAGTGAAATATTAGTCTTGTCAAAAGTGAGTTACAGAGTTGAATGTGGAATTTCTTACATTTTCTCTGTGTACATTTAGCTGGAATTGGCCCACAATGGGAAGTTTAACTCTCAAATCCATGTTGAATACCCATGGGAGACACCACAGGACATGTATGACAGTGAAGATGATCTGGATGAAAGGGTCTGTAACGCGATTAAGTATTTCATACAATATGCATTTTTCATTGTAATATGTACAGTGGAATCTGAGTTTGCTCGTGAAATTGTTTCTAATTTACAGTTTTCTAATATATACAGATTCTATAACAGAATCCTAATGATAAACCAGTCTTCAGGTTGAGTCATATGATAATAGATGATAAAAAAATGTAATAAATATTGTGTTTTATAATAATGTTAAATAACTTTGTTTAGGTGAGTCCCAATCCTAAGGGCTCACGATCTCCGCTGCCCCCATCTGGCAGCAATGGGCACTGCTCGTCCGCATGGAATTTAAATAAAAGCAGTTCTGCTCGGACCTATGAGAACATAGACTTCCTTTATGAAAATCCACCCAACAACAGTGCCCCCACTGCTGGCTCCATGCCACCTCCCCTGCCAGCTAAAGCAATACAGAGAGGTGAGATGGTGTTTGCTAGCTTTAGATGTTCTCTGAGAAGCTGAATTTGTCATTTGCATATGAGAAATGTGTAGAAACCCTGCAGGTTCATTCAGATAAAACCACAGCAAGGTCAAAGATAATTTGTGTCCCCACAGGTCGTTCAGATCCTCAGATCTCGGTTTCCATTCCAGAGACTCACACCCCGTACCGCCAGAGTTCCCACCCCACTGGCTGCTTTCAGAGAATCAGCAACCCGTCCGCTTTGAACGAGTCCTCTGGAATGACATCTGCACGCTCTCACACCATGGGACCATCAAAAGGACAGAGACAAACAGTGTTTTGGGAGGGACCTTTCTCAGGAGCAGAGGGCAAAAATCACTCCACCTCACCACAGATTCAGAGAGGACCTGTCAGGTTAGTGAGTCGCTGCGTCTGAAGTCGCTTACTGCCTGAGTAAACCTGCTTCGCTTCACTGTCAATCGTACATCGCCTCCTGTGGCCTCACGGGATAGTAAAGTGTCCATCGAATGCACACTTCAGAATCTTGGCGGAAGTAGTAGGTCACACTATTCGCCTTCTGTTTTATTCAGAGTTCTGACATATAATCTTTTGCTGCAGTCTTTGGCATACTATTAGGGAAGTATTCGATTTTGTATGCAGAGACTGTAATTTTATGCTACATTTATCTTACACGGCCCGATTTCCTCCTTATTGTATGTCCTTTTTTGAACTTTTTTATGCATTTACATATAAAAACTTATATGTAAGTTACCACTAGTTAGTAGTTGCTGGAAAAATTATAAATGATGTCATATGTTATATCAGTATTGTTAATGATAGTGAGACTTGACTATATGATTTACACATGAACATCTACTAAATTCAGTGTTTTGAGTGTGTGTGTAGTATTCTAATTTGTCATTGTTCAAATATAATATGTTTCTGCAGCTCAGAGAAGACAACCTCATATCGCCGCACGAGCAGCGGAAGTCAAGGGAAGAGTTCAGCCCCATCTCCTGGTTCTGCAAGCAGTCAGGAGGAACTCTACTGCAGTCCAGTGGGCGGAGCTCCCAACCATACACCTCCACCAGCTAATGCTAACAACAGTGCCACGGTGCCAATCATACTGCCGCCACCTCGCTCACGCAAAAATGCCATGGTAAAATTTCATGCAATGATCTCTATTTTTGAGTTTTCTTCCTAATGTTTACATATTGTATTTACTTGCATTTGAATTATTCCTTCATCTGTGAGCATGAATTTGAATTATGTAAGAACTGGAATACAGGTGTTGACACTAGTTGCTGAAAGTCATAGACAGATTTGATCAATTTCACTGAAAATTGTGTAGTGGGCACAGACTTTTGTTTCAGACTTTGATTCCATCCGTTCAGTTCTCATGCCTCTCCAAGCAATGTTTCTGCATGAGTTGGTTTTGTTTGGAAAGTTTAAAAGTCATGTAGTGTTTCTCTGTAACCTTTTTCGTAGTCAGCAAGTGTATGATGCCTAGTGCTTTGTTCAGTTCAAAAGTCCTGTTGTGGATTCCTGCTTTGACTTGCTCAAGTATTTATTTTCTGTGTTAGATCTCATTGAGGGAGAGACCTAAGAAGGTCAGAGCGCTAGTTGACTGCAGATCAGTAGGTGCCAATCAGCTGGCTTTCTTTAAGAATGAGATCATCATAGTGACAGCAACTGATGACCCACACTGGTGGGTAAGTATACACACTCTCTCACACTGACACACACATACACATCCTGTGTTTATCTTGCCTGCTTTTAACAGTAACTGCAAATACATTTTCCATGAACGCTTTAAAGTGACGATGAGACCTTAACATCTTGCACTCTTTTGCTCTTAGATGGGCCATATAGAGGGAGAACCTTCTAGAAGTGGCTCCTTTCCAGTCAACTATGTACATAAGTTAGGAGAATGAGATGAACCTCCAGGAGCACTCACATTACACCATGTGGAACTAGTCTAGACTGTCGCTTTTATCTTCAGATGCGCTAGACCTAGAAACTGTGGAGGCCTGAATTGCACTTAGAAGATGAAAGACTGGAGAACAGACTCTTAAACAGCATTAGTGTGGAGTGCTGTAAGATGATCCATTGATTTCAGTGCTGCTCATAACGTGTCCGAGCTGTTTATCTGGACAGGTATGTCATGACTCATGAATGACTTCTTTGGAACAGGCAGAAAAGGGATGAAAGCCTTCCGGTTTTCGAAACTCTTCCTGGCTTAGTTATTTAAACTAACGACAGCACTTGTTGTTATTGAGGCATTGAACATGTAATTGGCGTTTAAGGTCTCTAAGAGATTGCCGCCCAGACTCTTGAGGCACTGGATTCGTTTGTTGGTGCTCTCTGGACATTATTTTATACCATCAGGCATGCCATTTAGTTGTGGCCAGACACCAGGTCCACCAGACAGCGAGTTAAAGGATGATGTATTTGGTTTCATCTGTCTCCTCTGCATTGATGTATCCTATTGCTGCTGATTCCCGGACATCCAGCCCTGCACTGGGAGATGAAACAACTAGTAACATCAATGAAGCATCCGACAACCTTTAGAATCCTGAAATAGAAGAGTGTTAAACGACACCATATGTTCAATATATTTTGACTGTAGAAAGTTTACGTTTTGGTATTGCAAGCAATAGATTGAAAAAAAAAATCAACTTGTCCATAAAGTAGAGACCAATTTAGGCCTTATGAGAGCACAAAAGCACACTTTATGGTCAAGTATATGAGTCACTCGTTTTGGTAGCATAATTTTCCATTGCCTTTTGCTTCTGAAGTGGCACACAGACAAAATGTGTTATTTTTCAATCCCAGCACGCATAAAATCTGGATTGTATTTCATTCCTATGGTGTTGTTTGTTTGTTTGTTTTTCCAATTTATGCAAATGTTTAAATATTAGGCTCAGTTAGCTTTGTCTATACAAGAAAAAATGTCTGTATTTCGCTATTTCTGTGTTTGTATTGTTATTGAACATTATTATTATTATTATTATTATTAATCTCCCTCCAAACCGAGATGGTTTATGGCTGATTTGGGAAGAGTCTCAAACCAGCAGACTCTGTTTAAATGTTTAAAAGCTTTATTCTGCCATCTCATTGACTTCTGTGAAGCATTTTTCAGGCAGAGATTGTACGCATGTTGGAGGTCCAGAACGGCGCATCTCACTTTGTGTTTTAGGAAAGCAAAAGGTAACACTGTGTAAATTACACTTGTTTAAGTCAACCATTTTGTATCACTCTAACTGTATGTTATTGACATGTCATGTCCAGACTATTGAATTTTTTTTTCTCAGAAATGTTTAGCATTTACTTCTAAGAACTGAAAATAACAATTAAATGTTCACAAACTGTAAACACTCGTTTTCTCTGGGTTAAAAATATACAATAGATGGGCAAACCTTTGATTTGACTGTTGTATGGGGTTTATAAGAATGAAGTGCTTTATTTCAGAACATACAGAACATTTTCTGATATGGCACAACTGTAACTTTCTCTAGAATATATAAGCCCTCTACAATCGTGAAACATGCAGACTTCTCTGCGTTTTTTTTTTTTTTTTAAATCCAGGATTAAGAATGTGGCATCTTTTTGCAAAAGGATTATGTACACACATTAAATGTGCGTGTGCGTATAGATCCATATCAGTACCTTTTACTTTTACAACAGTCAGCTGTCCATCCTGGATTGGCCTGGTGGATGGTTGCCAGCACTCAACTTCTTTACTGATTGAAAATCTTTAGTTTTTGACTGAACTGTTGCGTAATTGACAGGTGTTACGTCACTGGTCAAGGGGTCAGTGCAGAGTGATGCAGAAAGTTTCAGGTCAGCCTGAAGCAGATGTTCACTGCGATGGCATGTAAACGAGTACTTTCGGCTTGCAGCATGACACAACAGTTCTCTTTGCTTGAATGCTTGGTGTAATTTGTCATACTTCCTCCAGTAATGGGGTTTTTACTTAAAAAGTAGCAGAATTAAAACAGTTTAAAATAATTTAAACAAGTGGTTATAAATGTATATAAAAATAAGTAGAAAAGCCCAATGCAATTCAGCTATTCCAATGCTGCTTCAGTGCCATCAGTGAGTTACTCTATAATTGGACAAATTTGTCTGCTCCCCTGAAATAAAATCAGTGTGGATTACATTAAGGGAAATTGAAAAAAATATGAGAGATATGCTGATACTTAGATCGTTGGAATGATTAACCACTTGCATTTAAGGTAAATACTCCCACAAGATTTCCATTCTCAGTTCTTCAATCACATTTATTGACCGGTGCATGTGTCGCAAATCTGCACTTTGCTCTGTCTAAATTCATTTAAATTGTTCCTTCCATAATATAGTCATTTAAAGAAAGCATATGAGAAAATAATTATTACATATGTAGTTTGTATGACTGCAGTAATGGTTTGTAGACCCTAAAATATCTCATTACACATCTATTTAAAATAAAAAATAAAAATAAAGTTTTGTTACAGGACTAAAATGAAACTAATTTACATGAATTTCAACCTAAACACTTATCTGATGAAATTAAAGTGGTATTTTAAAAGCAGATTTTTTAAACTAATGGGTACATGATTTTATAATCTCTGAAAGCACAATGAAAGCCATTGGATCAGAACTATTATAAAAGTCACAACCTTTTCCATTATGGGTTAAAATATTATGCAAGCCCTAATGTTATGATAACAACAATATGAGTACTTTACTAATCTTTGTATGAACTACAAATTAGGTAACAACTAATGGGTGCTCTTTTGCACTCCAGAGCTTTAATCTGGCACTAATGTTTCATGTTCAGCTGTTGAACTACATACAAGTTCTAGGATCTCTTATGCAATTTTTTTTAACTGAAAAGTGAAGCGACCTTGTTTGCAAGAGTTTTTTTTTTTTTAAATATGACAATGCAGATAACTGACATGTGGTGTTTAGATTCTGAATCTGGTCATACTGATAAAGATACTATATGCAGCCTCAATATAAGTGTTTTTCCAGGTTTCTTTTCTATTGTAGGACACCAAAGCAATCAACTTAAATCTTAAACCAAATAAGCATTTGACCTTTGAATATATAAATATCTATGTCAGATGGACTGACATCAGTGGTCTGTGTCTCCTCTAATGCTGATGTATAGTCAGATGACTCACTGAAAGAAAGGAAGCTGTTGGGTCTGATTTCAGCAGAAACGCTTCCAAGCTCAGCTGGATCAATTGCTTCTCCTGGTCCTTTTGTCCTATCAAATTCTGCTGAGAGACTGAGCGTTTAAAATAGACACAGGCATATTAGTTTCTCTCCTTTTGGCATAAGATCAGCATTTTCACATTCAAAGGACTCATGAAAATCATTTTAATATTCAATGTATTATCAATAAATGTACAGAAGCATGTGAACAGTTTTCATTTCCATTAATTTTTTTCTTCAGCAAATGCAATGTAGCTAAAATTCATATGAGATACCTCCGCATACAGCGACAATACAAATTCATCCTTTCAATGCTAGACAAGAGGATTTTAGAAGTGTTGACCCTTGTTCTGTGAAACATACATAACAATAATTACAGAATAGGCCATTTTTAAAGACTGTGAATAGAACTTTGCAAAGCACATTAAATACATAAATTCAAAGTATGATACATTCTTATAAATGTTCAAAAGAATACAGTCAAAAGCTAAATTTGTGAACCCTACTTTCACCAGAAAATGTTCACTTATACTTTGAGTAGAAATAAAAGCTATTGTAAATAATTAGTAGCGGCCTTTGCTGTGTTTCAACCGTTTCATTTGAAACTGGCCCTGGTCTCCCCCGCACACACCAGGGGCAGAAATTAACGAGGCTTTGGGCAAAGACTAATAAATTAATAACAATGGCCGCAAAATTGTAAATATGGGGCTAAAATTAATTTTTGATTGTAGTATTTAGGCCATGTGAGCAAGAGTGCAGTTTTCCCGAATATTAACATGGTTGGTTGATCAACAAAAGTGCGGCAACGGGAGAGGCTTTATGAATGTCAGTGATGCGATAACTGACGCTGCTACATGTCGAACGTAGTAAATCCGTATTACATTTATACTATACACAACACTTTTTTTAGTGGTCATGAAGCAATTACTTATTCAAAATAAGCACTATAAGATAAGACGGTATGCAAATTTGGATGCTACCAGTATATTTCTGAACAAATCGGTATCGATGATTGACTCTGGCATAAAAATAGTCGCTGTATCCGAAATAACACACTTCGACAGCAGAGTAGTATGTCGGAATACATAGTATTTGAAAAACAGTAGGCGAAGATTCGGAGCATTATCCCATGAGGCCACGGGAGAGGATTTATGAATGGAAGTTACGCTGGTAAGACTCACGATAATGACAACAAGGCGGATGTAGCAGTCCGAATTACAATCATATTATATAAAATGTTGCAAAGTACGTTATAATGTAGAACTCAGACACTACATGATTGTTTTCGACGTCACTTTTTTTTTTACCTTTTCCCTTTTGTTTGACTGAATTTTTCAAGACAATAATTTTTCGCCATCTATTGACTGTATAAAAGTATTATTTAGTTTGTTTCTTGTTTACTTTCGCACTTGCTGTCGAATATGACGTTATGGGATTTCTGATAAGGATAAACTTGCCAGAGCTTTTGCAGAACTACGTTATCGGAAAGCCAAGCATTATTCGTATTGATATTGTATGACTAAGTCCTATTAAATCCATTACTAATTCTCTGTTGTTTAATGGTTATTTATTTGCTTTCATTGTCTTCGGTATTCGCTGAGGGGCTGTGAGTGACAAAATTTGGTTTTCGGTCATGATTGCAGATGAGATTCTAGGGGCCCCTTGCATATATTTATATAACTGACTTTAAAAATGTAACAGTAACAAATTGGATGACTAACTTGTAAGACTAGTCTTAGCGGTTTGTGCAACTGGCCCTGATTAAAAAGATTGAAGTAGATGCGTGGATAGTAGTAGAAAATGCGTTTATAAATAATTTTGTGTGAAATATGAGATAGCATTGTTAAATTTAAAAGAGATAATTGCAGTTGTAATGTTTTTATCTGTGTTTTTTTCCCCTCACTGGAGTTGGGAAAAAGTGCAATTGTTTCTTTGAAACGGGTCTCTGATTTGCAAAGGCCGTCTGTGAGCATTAAGATTACATTAGCTTTTTTAAAGTTATTTAACAACTGAGAGAAGAAATAGCAAATCGGCTCATCTAAATAAGTACAGTAGATTTGACAACAAAAGCTGGATATCCAACAGAACTCTTTACAAAGATAAATGTTACCTGATGAAAGCCTAAGGATGGCATCATAACTGTAGGCATGGACACAAGGACAGACTATACATTCATTCTGCAAGTGGGCCAAGATCTTTGGGAAAGCTTTTCTTTTAACATCTGTCATAGCAAAACTCATAAAAGGTGCAGTGCAAAAATCAGCATGTGAGAGAGACTTCGGCTGAGGTGTCTTTTAACACACAGCGTAAATGAACTTCATATGTACAGTCAACGAGATAAGGCATTTGATGAATGTTTAACTCTATATAGCTTTCGAAAACATACAGCCTACGACTCAGGAATATCTGCGAGAAACCATTCAACTGGTCATCTGTAGCATTGCTGGATTTCTACACGCTAGAACCCTTACAAAAATTTACCATGGTACCAGACGGTGGTTATAATTAGAGTTATATTATAGAGTGCAACAGGAAGTAAAATCCCATTTGTTTTATCCATAAGGGAATTGATTATTAAGCATAACTTACAAACTTTTAAAGATGTCTTAGTCTGCATGATTTCAACTTAATATTTAATTAATCATATTTAACAGCATACATCCTTAGTTGAATTAGTTAACCCAGGGTCATTCTAAACCCCTGGTAAATCAAATCCTGGGTTATCTTGCTTAATGTTTGACACTGCCCAAGATTTACCTGGGGTTAACAATTAATCCCAGGTATTCATAAATTGCCTATTCATATGGTACATTCCTTAAACCCTGGGTAACGTTTGTTTG
This sequence comes from Rhodeus uyekii, assembly GCA_037043235.1. Classification (NCBI taxonomy): domain Eukaryota; kingdom Metazoa; phylum Chordata; class Actinopteri; order Cypriniformes; family Acheilognathidae; genus Rhodeus; species Rhodeus uyekii. The sequence goes on along the minus strand of JAWRVZ010000002.1, from coordinate 4,076,931 downwards.
CAGGGACAAAAAAGTACTAACAAATTTGTACGCTTAAGATGCATATACTATATTGATTCTCTATATAAAATAAACCAGTCATTTATATATCGCCATCTTTTTAAATGAGGGATTAACTCTTTTCCTCATTAAAGTCTTGAAGTACACAGTTGTCTTTTTGTAAAATTTTCAAAAATTATTTTTGCTTCAAATTAACATTGTAACTTTGTGATTCACCTCGGTAAGCTGGTTTGGGTTATGGCTTTTAACTCCTGAATTAAGACTTTATATTAAAATATATATATTTTCAGAGCCAAGGCCGCTGAAAAAGTTGGCGGGGACTGTTGCACTTTCAATACCACTTTCGACCAATCAGAATCAAGCAATCTAGCTTGATCCTTGTAATAAATGAAAAACATCCGGTTTTGAAACCTTCCTACGCTGTTCAAAATGGATTCCATAATACTTTTTTTTTTTAAAAGAAGTTACATTGATTACCATGGTAAATGCTTGAACGGGAACTCAATAAGATGGATTCATAACAACTTTCCAACAGTGATTGCTAATAACATCCTCACAACAGAGCCTTTCATCACAACAACTTAGTTTGGTTAGCAGTTGATATGTCGCTGAAAAACATTGCAGGCATGTTAATCATCTTTCACTCCACAGCAGCCAATAGCGTGTCCTAAATCTAGTATAATCTACAGCTGCCTAAATCAAATCCCTCCTAAAATGAGGGAGATCAGCAAAACCATTAAGGACACCCAGATGTTCTTTCATTCAAGAAGTGTAAGTAGCCCTTGAACTGAGATTCAGTCACATCTATTGCATTTGCTTTACGCTTGATCAATATAACGGAATAAAGACTGTGGTCTGCCGGCATCCTGCCCTGTCAAATGATGTAAACCCATCTGCATCACACACAGATGCGTAGTGTCACGCAGAGAGACAAAAAACACCATGCATGCAGTAGTATTTATAGAAGATAGGAGTGTATTGCAAAAGGACCCTGGTAAAAGACATTCTATGTGTATGTAATGATTGTTATCACAGCGTTTCAATAATGAATAATTCATGTTATATATGAGTAAATAAATGCTTAAAATCTTACTTTCGGATTTTGGTAGAAAAGAATTTGATTATAATACAGAGTAAATTTGATGTAAAATACTTTGACTATATTTAATGAATATAATACTTATTATTATTAAAAATAATTCTATATACGTATCATTATGTAATGATATATTAAGATGCTTTTTTCCCCTAATATGATGCGGCGAGTAGAGCGACTGTCTGCTTACACAATAAGGCAAGATGCCAGGTGCAGACTACATTCTCAGTGGCGATGTACAGTCCTGCTGGCTTATCCTGCAGTATATCATAAATCTATCTGCCGAAAGAAAGGTTATTCCACTCACTAAAGACCTAAAAGGTTAGCCAACATCACATCATTTTCTCTATCTACATAGCCCAGAATCTTCCAGCCTTAACTGGTTCAAGCCAAGAATAGCAGTCTCCTGTGTATTGCTGAAGTCCCTGAACGCACTTCACTCAAACAAGGCTGAGCAAGAGCCATTTGCTCAGAAGAGAGAGAGAGAGAGAGAGAGAGAGAGAGGGAAAATGCAGAAGAGACAGGAAGTGTCCATGAGGGCAGTTGCACCAAAAAAAACAACCAAAGGTATTATAGCAACCTATATGTAAAACTGGTTTTGGTGTCTATTCACTCGAAAATTCACGAGTGATATTGGCTGTGTCTGAAACCTGAAAAAAGCAGCATTTGCATGCATCAGATCAGATCTGAAACCAACGTTAGCATAACATCCTGTCTATCAACCAATAGATCCCTTCATCTGGTTGGCTTTTGAAGGTCTTGATTCTTCGCTGTTTTATCAGTTAGTTTTTTCAGAGATTGGTGTAAAGACTAGAAATGGTATCTGAAGGAGTGGTTAATAATTTACGAAAGGAATAAGCATTTGTAGTCATTAAATATTTGTTTGGTTCTCTCTCACAAGTTCACTAGAATTTGTACTTGTCATTCCACATGACATGATGCTTTCATAAGCCAGTCTGAGAACCTTGGCATGTCCCATAATAAAAAATAAAAACAAACACTGCCTGTGAGGCCACTGACTGACTGGAAATTACATTTCGGACACAGCCATTATCTTTTTACTTATATTTGAATGCATTCTTAGTAGTGTATGCTCAAACTATCTAGTGATCTGCAGAGAATTAAATCATACAGCAAGAATCTCAAAATGTCCTCCGTCTGTCATTCATGAGCTGTAGTTTTGGACGATCTGTTGATTTCAAATACATTCTGATAGAAATTAAAGTCAGGTCCTGGTTGCTAGGCGACAAAGGGACCAGCGAGGCCACAGATGGAATGGTGACAGAGAAGAGAGAGAGAAATCATTGCTCCTCTTCTCCATCCACACAAGCGTAATGGGCTCCCTAAACCTACAAGACGAGAGCACTATAGGACCACAGCGCATCTGTCCTTTTGGACTTTAAGAACCGTTCACACCAAGGATGATAACGATAACTACAGTTTGAATAAATTATCATTCTAATTCTATGGGAGTAATGACGTCCACAACACAACTAAAATGATAACATCACGGAGGAATGATATAATTGGAATCACTTTCAGAGTGATTTTTTTTCCAGTTGATGAACGATAAAAACATTGTCAGCTAATCAGAATCCACCGGACTTGAACATTTAAAGCGGCAGGTAACAAATACAATTCCTGCTTATAATAAACAGAACTTTTAAGGTGCAATAAGAGATTTCAGAAACGCTGTAGATATTTAATATCACCAAAATAAGCTCACAGTCACCCAAAAGGATCACACCCCTATCTTGATAGTTCCACCCCCAAATCCATGTACACGTTATGCAACATGGGCACCTTCCCCCTAATGAGTTTATACGCCCCTTACTGCAGAATGGCTGCAAGTGTGTTTTGTCTGATCACTTTCAACAGTGTTTCTCAGAAATCGGTTACCGTACCTATAACATGCATTGGCGTGGACGCTGATATAGTAATTGTTGTAGGTATTGTTCTTGGTGTGAAGGGTCCTTTAGCCTAAACGCTCAGTTTCACCTTATTGCAGATGAAAGAATGCTTTTCATTTCGGACCAATCACAGAACACCTGAGTGACTTCTTAGGGATGAATAGCACCCTTGTGTCTCCTCTCTGACATTCATATGTTCTCACGCACACTAAGCGACATGAAGTGTAACGATTGCACAGAGCTCTGAACATCAGCAAAGTTCACACACACATTACAGCAAATCCCCCGTGTAATGGGTTGTTCAAGCAGCAAATATGAGGCTAGTGCCATTTCGATGGGCTCAAATGAAGCACCATCTAAGATCCCAGTTCATGATATATACAGATAAAGCAAAAGTTCCAGCATTTCCTGACTAACAGCGAGTAGAAAATGAGCTGTGGACATCCATGGATCTGAAGAAAGCAATGCTGTTGTGACATGTGACAGAAGTGAAGGACCATCTTGCAAGTAAGCAGAGGTTGTTTCGTTATTTGAGTTTGACAGGCCAAGGGAGGCACGTTCTAAGCCCCAGCATAGAGGAGAAGACAATGGTGGGCTTGTGCCGTTTAAACCGCAATCCTTTTTTCAGTCGCTGTCCGTTCTCCGCTACATATAGTTCTCCCTGCTGGGCGGCAGCAGTGATGCGTGCCACCAATTCCCCGTGTTCCACCGCCTCCTGCTCAGAGCGCACAAACACCTCCCTCAGCTCCTCCAGCCGTCTCTCCATCTCTCTGATGACACGCTGGCGCTCCTCCACCTCCAGGAGGCGTCGACGAGCTGCCTCAAACTCCATGCTTGAGCTGGGGGTTACCAGCTTGGATGAGGGTGCCGTGGTAGCTGTAGAAGGGGGCTCGGAGCCTCTCTGTCCAGCAGGGACTCTCCGAAAGTCCCCCATGGAGATGGATCTTCGCTGAGAAGTTGAGGGCAGGAGGAGGTTGGATGAGGAAGAAGAGGGACGGACATCCATCGCGGAAGGGAGAGAAGAATCCTGCTCTGCATCGCTGTCAGAGTTCTCATCCTCATGCTTCATCATATTTGCGCACGGCTGCTGCAGTTGTTGTCTGTCGAGGTGTGAAGTGCTCATGCTATTCTGTTTGTGCTGCCTTCTCCGTCGAGGCAGAGAGAGCTCAAGCACCGTTTTGCTGCCTGTGAGACGCTCCATTCATTAATAAGACACCAGCCACGAGCGCTGTTAGCTCACACTGGAGGAGCCTCGTCACGCTCTATTGGACAAATAGACGCTGACTTTGCCGCAGCTGATTGGATGCTCGCTGTCTGTATTCATGCCCACTCAGCATCCTCTCTCTCTGCCATCCCTACGTCAGCTCTAAGCCAAAAAGTGTTTTTCCCTTTTTTTTTTTTAACCATCGCTGCTTCATCATACCCTGTTCCCTCCCTCTGTGTGTTGCCTGTAGCAACACAGCCCGAGTATCACATGGTTTGTATGAAAGCAGTATTCACTGCCTGCCCCACACACACACACACACATCTCCCTCTCTTGTTCTCTTTGAAGTTATTCTATCGTTCTGCATCTCTCACTCTTTTCCTCCCCCGTTGAGGTGATAAATAGCCAGTGAATCATTCGAAAATGCCACATTCCACGATCTGCTGTTGCCAAGCAACAGATTTTGGAACTCAAAAACATGAGTTTTATGTATGTACTGTATTTCAAATAATACATAACAATGAATGTTACTTAAGAGGGAAGTTGCTCATGTTGCTAATGCTAAAACACCTGCTACAGCTAGGATTAAAAATATCCAAAACAATTATTTAAAATGTTGAGATTGAGGTTGTCTTGCATGCAAAGCACTCAAGAGATTTATTTACCTTTATGTAATTTGAAACTGAAACAGAGGAAATGTTATTTTAAAAATTAATGCAATACTGCTCAGTTTAAATACTGTATTACTTAATTTAGTGTATATAATAGCCTATATTATGACTGCCATTTCCCATGAAGAACCAGTATGATGGTTAGAAATTCTCTTTAAACTAGGAGTGCTCACATACATTTAAATTACTTTCAGGAAATAACATACATTTAAAAAAAAATATATATATATATATATTTTTTTTTTTTACTATGATAAACATCTCGCCGATTCTCTACAGAACTGTATAAATAATAATGATAATAATATATGATTGAATCCCATCTTAAGCTGCCAGATGAAACTACTACAACATACAGGTCAACCAAGTAAATAAAGCAATACAACTAAATGAATTACACTTAGTACCAGCGCTTCCGTTAACGGGCATCCGGGCGTAATTTACGTCCGAAAATCGCCAGCGTACGCCGAAATTTTAAGTTCAGGAAGTCCGCGGGACGTCCTGTTTAATGGTTTTACGCCAGATCACAGAGCGCTCGACGTACATGCATTGCAAAGTGACCAAATGCATTGTAAATCACCACATGCGCCGTAGGTGTGTATGCTAAGCGACTCCATTGATAAGGACACAGCAGGTCACTTAATCTCTTTCGACATACAACTGTCAAGATGTACACTAGTGATGTAACTATGGTAATTCCCGCGAACTACTGAAACTCCGCCTACTGCGGGGATCGCGAAAGCCAACAGCGAGAGCTATGGCCATAAACTAATTGATAACTATGCACAAACGTGCGGGGATCGCGAAACTGAGAGAGATGTGTTATATTGACGGGTAAACTTTCCCGAAACTCCCCAAAATAGCCTGGTTATCTGTGCATGATACGGAATGCTCCGCCTCCGTGAAATTTGTGGATATGTTAATAATTATCTACCACTACGGATCCTTCATCTACTACCGTATATATATATATATATATTCGATCTTACGAGAACGTCTACACTTCGAAGAAATGATAAGACCAAGCAATAATAGTAATGGGCGGAGTTTATGCAAAATAACCTTGACATAGACCTATGTATCTTTTCTAGTATATTTTATATGTAACAGGCATAAAATTATTGTGCTTTACGACGTAGTAGTACTGTAACAGGGACTTCCAAAAATAATACCTGGGACTTCCAAAGATAATACATGGGACTTCAAAAAACTAACATCTGGAAGTCTGGACTTCCAAAAAAAAAAATCTTAGTGGAAGCGCTGTACCTCAGCATGATAGTTCATAATCTTTCCTGAATTTAAAATAGACCTTTTCAAACATTCATTCTTTACTGTTAATGGATCATGTGTGAACAGGAACTGTATAAAAATAAATCAGTTTTGCACTTTCCTGGTGTAGTGCCGAACTCATTGGTTTTGGATTTGTAGAGTAAAACGTCATTGGCCTAATTTTATTTATTTTGAGATAAAACAAGCTAAAATTACACCTTCCGGTCTACATCTAAATATGCTTAAATTTCCAAATAAGAGCAAAATAGCGTTCCGTGTTATCATCCCCTTACGCCTGTCACAAAAAGTAACTAACTTGACACGCACACACTCACCCCCCCAAAAAAACCTCTTCCTTTCTTTGTATTGTAAGCGCTCTTATGTGTTTTTTGTATCCTTCTTTGGATAAAAGCGTCTACTAAATGAGTAAATGTAACTAAAACTAAATAAAACTAAAGCGCTTTCTCCTCGTCTAGGTTGATGAAGAAAACAGCTCAGCGTTTAAAGGTTATTTCCGATGATTGCCATCACAGAGGTGACCAGTGGGTTGATACTGATGTGTGAATGGAATCTTACCGGTAAAAACTCGGTATGGCGTTGCTTCTGTAACAGCACATTTGTGTAGGCTTAAGCTATTTACCGGAAAAGTAGTTCTGGTAATTTACCGGGTATGCTGTGTGGAAGAGCCTAATGCTACTTTCTAGACTAAAGCTACTCTAGAGCTCCCGCCATTTTTCGAGCTGTCTGGAATGCAGTTTGAGTAAGAGAGTCATTTGCGTCACGACACTGCAGCTGCCTGTAGATACTCTGGTTGCTATAGAAACAGTCACTGGTCTGAGACGGGCTTTCAGGATTTTTTTCAAAACAAGTTTTTTTTAAATATTATTATAAGATTGTTGTCATAATACATTGGTGATTTCAAATAAGAAACCTAATTTTAAGCTTAGTGAACATGCGTCAGAGGTGCTTCAAAGATGGCCGCAGAGTCAGTGGACATCTAATAAAATGATATGCCATATTAAAGGAATGTTTAGAACACTTTTTGGATTTTATAGTAATCATGTGTTGAATAGCAATTCCTAGTCACACACACTGACGCCATGCTTTCTACCCATAAGCCACTATCAAATTGCTTTTAAAAAACTAAAGTTTATCTTAAAGAACCACGCCAGTGTAAATTGCAATGTTTTGTTTCTGTATTTTGATGTGTAAAAGATGGTTAATGCTATATTAACACCTGATTATCATACCTCTCTGTCAGACTGAATAGAGCAAGCAGATGTGTGTAAGCTGTTCATCTTATCGGTTCATCTGAAAAACTCTATCCATTTCCTCAGACCATCCTCAATCTCCACCACATCCTTCAAACAAAGCTTAATGTGAAACCAGCCCAAATTACTACAGTGATGCTGGAAGAGATGGCCAAAGTAAATTAATAATTCAGAAATTCAAGGAAGGTTTCATAAAGTGCATTATTTGACTGTGCATTTCAAATGCACTTTCAATTCTTTGCAATACTTGTCAAATAGAGTTGATAACTGAAATGTATTAGTTTTATCTGAGCAGGAGATAAAAATGAGCAAGTCTGCAAAACAGAGAATAGCTGTGAAATAAGCAGCAATAGTGACCTGATAAAATAATATAGGACAGTATAAAGTGAAAATCACTCAACCATGCTTTAAATAACATTTTAAAAGCCCCATCCATCTGAGATTAGAGCAGTTACTGGTAGGAGAGGGAGGGAAGGGGGCTCTCAGTGTTGGATTAATAATGGATTTATTTCAAGCATTCCATCAGTAATGTTCAGAGAGGTGCTGCAGATGTTACTTACAATGAGAGGACAAAGACAGATTACATTCAAAGAGAGAGAGAGAGAGAGAGAGAGAGAGAAGTAAAGCATGAACGTGTGTTGAAAATTATGCTTTAGGTCTGGAAAGCATACGTTTGTCTTGCTTTATGTAATTGTTTTGGAATAGGAATCATTTAAGTTAAGCAAATGAGCTTAAATGAAACTTTTTAGATTTACTTTATTACATTTATGAGATTTGCCATTTTTGCAACAAAAAACTGCAACTAAAGGGGTCTAATTAGCATTAAACACTGAATCACACTATTTATACCACAATAAATAAATAAAAAGAAAGAATAGGTAATATTATAGCAAATTTGACCTAAATAAAGCAAATCACTCAGTAAGAACCACATGCTGTTTTGGAGTTATTGATAAACATATATTGATAAACACACAAGACACTAACCTCCCATATTTTAAGCAGGCAAATAAAGGTGGAATATATATATAGTTACCTTTCCTCCAGGGGTTCTCAGATTCTTCAATTTTGTCCAAATTTGTCTGTGTATTTGAGGGACTTGGGAGATTACTGGGGAGAAAAGGGAAAACAGATGGAGAGGAGAGAAATATGTTGGAGAGAGGAAGAGAACGAGACAGTATTAAAACAGACAGACAGGTGAACAGACAGAGATACTGTATGTACAAGCGCTTTGTCATTCATTCATTATGGATTTAGACTCATAATCCCACCTCATGGCCTAAATTCTGATTTACAAAAGCTTTCATGTTCTCTGACTTTTACTACATTAATCCAATGAGCAGATTAAAAATATATTATATGCCCCAAGACTGACAAATAAAATGAGGTGGAGGCCCAATCGTCCCAACATCGTCCAAATTATGATTAATTCACTGAAAAAGTAAAAGGTCAGGTCAAAAAAGAAAGATGGAAAAAGAGAAACATGACAAGTCAGGTTATTTATTTTTTCTTTTCTTTTAATAGAAAGGCATCAGGATGAAGGTTTTAGAATTCAGGCCCTTAACTGTAAAAGAAAAGGGTGACAATTTACACTCCTTTACCACAAACACCACCTAGCCAATCCACCTCAACATCAGGCAGGAGAAACAAACATTTACACAGTAATACGACCGAATGTTGTGACTCCCAGTGAATAAAGCGCTTTTTCTTCAAGTAAAGACAAATAAATCACAATTAAATTTTTTTTTTTAAAGATTAGGCAAGAATAACCCCAAGTACTACACAAAAAGCAAATAAAGTTTGGGAGAAACAGAACGCACACTTACAGAGATAGACAGTTTTTTTTAACACATTGGGTACAATTCCAAATTCTTTTGACTTTAAATAAAGAAATGATTCAACCAAAAATGAATATTCTGTCAACATGTATTCACCCTCATGCCATTCCATCACTTTATATTTACAGCAGAATGCCCATGCTTTCTTTTCAATAGGGTATAAGTGGATTCCTGGTCCCTATTCTTCTTTTGTGGAATATAGAAAGACAGAAAGATGTTTGGAAAGACATGAGGGCGAGTAAATGATTACAACTATCTCTGGTAAAATGAATAATGATAATTTTCATCATTCTTAATTGAACAACTCTGAATTAAGGGGAATAGAAAAGCAAGCAGTTCTTAAAACTGAAAAGACATGTTTGCTTGGTAAATGGTGAAATACTTGAGCCAAGCTTCATGAATTTGCAAGGCATCGCTAATAACAGCCTGAGCACAATACAGTTGATAGTTAAACCACACTGGGCTTCTGAACGCAGGGAGAACAAGGAATAGGACAGACAAGATAAAAATATACACAATCATTAAATCGTTTTCTCAGCTGTCATTTTTATACATTTTGTGCTCAATGTGTCTTTATAAAATAACTTCTCTTTAAGCAACAACAACAACAAAATCAAAACACAGGAGACAGCAGTCAATTTCCAGAAAAAAAGCACGGATCTAACAAGAGAAACATTTTTCCATGCCATAAGCTTCAGCAGTCATCTCAAGTTCAGACTTTTTCATTCTTTACTTTGCTTAATAAACACGCAAGAAGACATTTTCTGAACAGTCTTCACCAGTGTGACGGGTTGACCAAGCAAAAGTGTCTAGCTGGGGAAAACAAGAAAGAAACAAGACAGCATCGTACAAATCCATGCAGAAAGCACTTCCATTCTTCACTATGTTTGATAGTCGGTTGATAGTCGAGTGAACATGCTCATCGGATCATTATGGAAGATATATTTAACCTTTACTCATTCATCTGGGTGAAATATTATACTGGAACATATTTCTTTCAGAAAGAGAAAACTACTACTGAAAAGCTTTCAAGAACAGACAAATCTTTTGCAAATCAACATGAAAATTCAGTTGAACAAACTACAAAGATAAAAAAATAAACAAGAAGCAAAGACAAAAACTAAGAAAGAAAAAAGAAAATCCAAAACTCAGTGTTGATATTTAGGGATTACAGTACCAAGACATAAATGCACTGGGAATATCTTTTTTTTTATAACAGTATTCTTTACCCGGTTTTGAAATCACACACACATACCCCTACTCTTAATGGAGTACAGAACCCTCACTGGCCACGCCCCTCAAATTTCATCAGCCAATCACCTGCCTTGCCTAGCATGCTCGACAGCTTCACTCCAGTGCTGATGTCATGGGCAGGCAGGTACAAGAGACCGTCTTTAGTCTGTAGAGCTTCAGTGTGGTTCTTTCATCCATCCATCCTTTCCACAACTGCATTCAGTCAGGAATACTTCTCCATTTCTCCTCTTCTCGTTCTCTACAGAGAGGTGGAAGGGAGCTTTTTCACCCGTCTCTGCGCCAGGAATGAGGACTCGATGGGCTTCAGCTCAGGGGGTGGTTGGGAACTCTTCAGTGCTGAGTATGTGGCGGCCATCGCCCCCTGTGAGGAGAGAGTTGGTGAAGTAATAGGCCACCATTTGTTACATCTAATAAGTGTAAGAGCCTAACGGTAGCGGTACCTTGACAAGCTTGGCATCTTGGTGTTGTAGCTGGCTGTTGGGAAGTTTGTCTCTCTGAACGATCCACAGATGCTTCAGGACCTGCTTGGCTGTGAGCCGCTGGTGAGGATCCACATGGAGCATCTTGGAGACCAAGTCCTGCATAGAAAAGCATGCGTGTCAGATAATAAAATCCTGTCAGAGAGGTTTGGATGGCTGTATGGATGAGGGGTGGGGTCATGGCGTACTTTGGCAGCATCAGACACCGCATCCCAGTTGCCTCCGGTCAGAGTAAAGTGACCACTCCCTATCCGACTCAGAATATCTTCCGGAGTGTCTTCTGGTCCGTTGGCAAATGGCGTAAAACTGGAACAATTAAAAATCAAAAGGAAAAATTATTGTGGGGGTATTTTCAGTTATGTGTTGAAATAGAGATTGGAATATTTATTAATAATGGAAGATAATGTGCGTGCGTTCTTACCCGGCAAGCATAGTGTAAAGTAATACTCCAAGACTCCAAATGTCACAGCCCTCATCATAGCCCTGTCTCTTCAGTACCTGCAACACAATGTTAGAACAGCTTTTGAGAAAAAACATTAAAAACTCTATATCATGAAGACATTACACTGACATTTTAAGTCACATAGTACAAACGGCCCTTTGCTATCAATCATTCCTGTTGAATCGCCCACATAGCTCAAATTTTATGTTTTTCATTAACAGACTAAAGTAGTAAAGGTAGGTAATTGGCTGGATGAAGTTTTAAGGGCATGGTCAGAGAGGGTTCTGTTTTCCCAGGTAAAGGAAACTGTTTATTGGTCTATACAGCATTCTCCATTCTGTTATGAGAACAACCACTCACCTCAGGTGCTACAAAGTTGGCAGTATAGCAGGGTGTCATGAGGAGACCGTTGTCTGCCCTCAGCTGCTTGGCAAAGCCAAAATCACAGATGCGCAAAGATTCTGGATTTCCAGACTCATCAACATACAGAATATTACTGGGCTTCAAGTCTCTGTGCACAACCTGTAGGGGAAAAAAAGGAGGATAAAATAACTTCTAGTTTTAAACCGGCCTCTGTAATTGGATAATTGTATCACTTGAAATTAACAGCCAATCGATTTTTTTAACGAATTAAATTGCAAATATCTCTGTAATTAATCACAAAGCTGGAGAATGACTTTCTTCTAGAGCTGCTGTACATGTGCTGTAATTTCCTATCATCACTGTAAAGCTGCTTTGAAACAATCTGCTATATAAATGAAGGTGACTTGACTAGAACAGAAAAGGGCCTAAAGAAGAGCCTTGGGGAACACCCTTAAAGAGCAGGGGGAAAGATAGGCTCACAAGCTGTGAATTATAATGACAGATTCAGTGTTTGGAGCAAGTTTTTAATTACAAGAGAAATGTGATTGTGTTTGCACGCATTCTCACCCCTTGCGAGTGCAGGTATTCCACGGTTTTTGTGATAGTGTGCAGCACAGCACTAGCCTCTCTCTCAGAGAAAAACTTCTGCTTGAGAATTCTGTCCAGCAGCTCACCTCCTCGCATCAGCTCAGTGACCAAGTACACCTGTTTCCCGTTATCATAGACCTGTAATACAACAGTTTTATTAAATTTAATATGGAGGGGTAGTTTTTTGCTGTCTGTATTGTGCATATGTTAGATTTTAGTAATGCAGATGATTCCAGCAGATTAGTTCATTGTGATTTTTAAGTTGATGTACTTACATCTTTGAGAGTGATGATGTTGGGGTGCTGGCCATATCTGAGCAGGATCTCAATCTCTTCGGATGGATCAGTGCTTGTTTTATCAATCACCTATTAGCATTATAGTGAACATAACATTTATCTTTTTAATAATGGTATTCAGCTAAAAGAGCATTCAAAAGCAAATTTTAATGTAACTGTAAAAAAATAAGAAGCATAAATTTATTTTATCCGAAATACAGATTTTCAGATTAATTATTTTCCACAAAGCATCCTAATATACCTGGAAAAACTGTGAAATGTGATTGTAAAATGAAGTATCGTCAAAAACTACAAATTACAGATTAGGTAACAATCTAACCTAACCAACAAATTTAATTATCATTTATGTCAAAGACAGAGTGAGGCTCTAACCTTCACTGCATACTCTGTGTTGGTTGCTTTGTGTATGCAGCGTTTGCAGACAGAGAAAGAGCCCATGCCAATGTCCTCTTTCAGCACGTAACCGTCACTGAACAAGATGTTCTTACCATGAAGCTGCTGCTTGGAGACAAGTACACAGCAGAGAATAGAATATTAAAACAGCAACACACACGCACACGCCCACACAGCATCAATAATAAAATAAAATCTCCATCAAAGATCTATAAAGATGATAAATCTCTTTTATCTCGTAAATTACAGTGAAAAAGTAGAAATACTGCTCCCAAGTGGCCATATAAATTCACTTAATCATTGGATGACTACAGTTCAAAACATGTTCTGGGGTTAAAAACAAGTTAAATTGTAACCTCAAGTAATTGAATTGTGCTATAAGTGAATTCTCCTTAAACAGTCCTTGCAGATATTAATATCAAATATCTTTTCTGGCATCTTTATGAGCACCACATGAACGTTACAGTATTTATGGACTTAATTATTGTATGTTTTTTAACGCTTTATTTAACCAGTAAATAAAACTCTTGAGATTTAAAATCTCTTTTACAATAGGGTCTTGGAAAAAACTGGCAGCAAACTTAGTTAAACATAAAACAAATTAATTTACATATACAAAAATCACTCAGAACAATTACAATCAAGTAAATCTGAGATCAAACCTATGAATATAAATATAACCTTGAATTTATTTAGACATACTAACTCTTTTAAGCATAATTTATCTTGTAACGGGTTCCAATCATATGGAGCAACATAATTAAATGCCTGTTAACCCATATTAATACAACTTTCAGAATATTTAAAAGATAATCTTCTTATGAATAAAGACCATAATTCTTTACACCTTTTTGAATAATATGCTGCTGTAAGTAAGTATTTTATACATAAATATGTACCAGTGCTTAAGTCTATGGGATGACAATGCAGGCTTTCTAATCCGAGAGTACAGTAAAGAATGATGGGTAAGGGCTATTAAACTAGCAATAAACCATAATGTTACAGGATAAAAAGAATCTAACCATGTAAATAACACTTAGGCGCCTGCATATAAATAATATTCAAAAATATTCAACAGAAAGACAGGACTTAACTCTACAAAACAAGCACAAGACCCAAAAGTGAGGGAAACAATTAATAAAAAATCCCACCACAGATCAATTCCAGCCAAACACCCAACCCTTTAATATTGTCAAACAGCATCTAAAAGTTGATGGGACATGTCACAGAGTTGTTTTACCTGTACTACAGGGTGTGGAGGGGGTTGAGAGGGCTCAACTTTGCCTTCCTCCTCTAGCATCGCTGTGGCAACAAAGCTGAAGCCCCGGAAGAGCTGATGAGCCCCAGCGCTGGGAGGAACGCCTGGGGAATCTGAAAAAGGCCAAGAGAAAAGAAACCATGAAACTCACACTTATATCAGCAGCAAGTTCAGCTTGAGGAACACAGCCAGTTTCAATGTCTAGCTTACTCATGAAAAGACTATGTAAACTATTAAAGGGATAGTTCACCCATCATCCAAAGATACATTTATTTGTTTGTTGTAAGAATATTCATTCTGCTCCTTTTCATTAAATGAAAGTGAATGGCTTCTAGGGCTGTCAAATCACTAGAATAGCTTCTAGGGCTATTATACTTTATACATTTTTTTTGACAGTCTGTGGTCTCCATCCACATGTACTGTATGTAAAAGACCAACTTTATGCCAAACTGTGTTTTATAGAAGTAAACTATCCTTGAGATGAACTATCCCTTTAAATGTCCCTATAGTTGGTTTTAAATGTCAGTTTGAACGGCCAATCTACTCTCGTCACGGTCCGAAAAGAAAACTGACCACAAGACCTAATGATACTGATCACAGATATGACTTCTCACCTTTAGGTGTTCGAGAAGTGAACTCTGAGTCAAAGTAAAAGGTGTCGTCAGGTCTGGCCACTGCTGGCTTGAATGGAGGTTTTATCTCTCGCCTGAAGAGTTTCTGAAAATTATTATACATTTTGTTTTGTTGCATTCAGCTTTTACTGGTGGGGAGGATGAATCTGTAATAGAACTACTGTTTTAGATTTGCAGTAATTTAAAGTATGATCTTACATTCCAATCAATTGTCATGAAGAATGAATGGCGTTTGATTTCCTCAGCTCCATCGGATCCTGATGCTGGTAACAGTTAAAGGGTAAATAAAACACTCCTTACTATGAACACTTAAATTATCCCTTCAATTACTTTAATATGAATGTCAAATACATAAAAAAATCATAACTGACTTAATTTGAAAATGAAGCCCTTCACAAGGTTAACATGATATTAATGCTGTATGAGAAGTTACAATAATATATAAAACATCTGATTGTGTTTACGTTACCCAGTCTGTTTGTGGGGTTCCTCTTAAATAGAGCTCTTAGTAAACTCTGAGCTTCAGCGCTCAGGAACTGAGGCATCCCCAGTCTTGCTCTAAAGAGATAACCAAACAATGATCATGACTCAGACACTGAAAAATGCTCACAACATGTACAGGTGCACTACCATTCAAAAGTTTGGAGTGGATAAGACTTTCTATAAAGTCTTATCCAGTTAAGCAAGGCTGCAATTATTTGATTAACAATGCAATAAAAACAGTAATATTCTAATATAATGATTGATCCTCGCACAACATTTCTTACCATTATCAATCTTGACAAGATGTTGCGTTCTGGTTAATATTTGTGTGGAAAGGGTGAAACCCCCCCCCCCCCCAGAATAATTTTAAAACAGAAAGCATTTATTTGGAATATAAAGTTTCTGTAACATCATAAATGCATTTTTTTGCAACTAGACTAACAAAACGATCAATTTAATGAATCCTCGCTTAATAACAGTTAGTGTAGGCAAAATCAAGAATAATACATGATTTTTCACCATACAGAGCAATCACTGTTTAATAACATAAATAGCTTTTCTTTTAACAGCTTACTAGCTTTTTTTTTAACCGTGAAAACCCCCCCCCAACATTTATCAGAAATGCTTAATATAATATAGCAATAGTCACAGTGTTATTTACTTTAAGACTAGAATTAATCTCTATTAAAAGATCAAAAATCAATGGATTCTCACTTCAGGATGAGATTCATTGTTTCTTTTCTGTCTTTTCCCTGGAATGGCAGTGACCCGGTAAGCATTTCAAACTGTACAAAAGAGAAATAGAAAGCAACCATTAAAAAAAAAAAAAAAAAAAAAAAAAAAAAAAAATTTATATATATATATATATATATATATATATATATATATATATATATATATATATATATATATATATATATATATATATATATATATATATATATATATATATATATATATATATATATATATATATATATAAAAGTGACAAAGCATGTTCTCTCAATTTCTATGTGAATCTGGACGTACCATCAGTACCCCAAATGACCACCAGTCAGCGCTGTGGGTGTGTCCCTGCCGGTTAACCACCTCTGGAGCCATGTACTCCACCGTCCCGCAGAAGGAGTAAGCCTTCTTCTCATGGTCAATAGCTTCCTTACACAGTCCAAAATCTGAGAGAAATAACAAAAAACAATTACACCGGTAACTCATTACAATCAGGTTTCATTAGTTAAAGTATAAATGGTGATAGTCAAACTAACATGAACAAAAAACAAGAAATACATTTGATACAGTATTTATTAATTTTTGTTAATGTTTATTTCATGTTACTAAAGTAGTTAACTAATGAAACCATCAATGAAAAAAACGTTTAAACACTATCCTTTGGTAAACCACAGTGCTTTTATTGTACCTGTGAGTTTGATATGGCCCTCTTCATCCAGCAGGATGCTAAAAAAAAGAACACAAATGTATTTGTCATTATGCCATTTACAGTCATTCAAGTTAAAAATCACATTAAAACGTTCTAAACATCATCACACTCATACCTGACAGTAACAGAGGTCTTAAGGTCCATTCAGAACAAGAACGACAACTACAAAGATAACTATAATGAGACCTGTATTAGCATCCACACGATACGGTTCGATTTATTCTACACTGCCGTATTCTAATTATTATAATTTTTTAAAAGTTGAATGGATTCTGATTAGCAGTCAATGTTTTTATCATTCATCAGCAGGAAAGAAATTGTTCAAAAACAATTCCAACAATATAATTTCTTGGTGCCATTATTGTTAAACTTGTGGTGTGAAATCTGTTATTCTTTATATTTACAACGATTTTTCGAACTACAGTAGAACCCCGACTTACGAAACGCTCTACGTACGAAAAGTTCAACGCACGATAAAAGATTTCGGCTTTTTTTCGCCCGAGTAACGACAAAATGATCGAGATGTGAAAAACGAAATCTCAGCCGAGGCGACGATTTCCGAGTTTTGTTTTGAAATTCGCGTGCCACTGACCCGGAAACTCGCACCAATCGTCCTGCTCTCCCATTGGCTGTCTCCCGGCCAGTGTTGCCAGATTGGACTGATGCTTTCCAACCCAACTACAGCTTAAAACCCGCACAATCTGGCAACACTGCTCCCGGCTCTGTAGCTTTCGCTGCAGCATCCTGCTCTTCTATTGGTCAGCATCGCTCCCACCAGCCTCTGCGTAGCGGCGTTCCTCTCCCATTTCATTTCACGATGAAAGTGAAAGTGAAGAAGAGGATGCTCTCCATGGAGACGAAAAGGGAGAATATTGAGAAGTATGAAGCTGGGATATGCTGAATAAGCATACTGAACAAGCATTGCTTTATTATAAAATTAAATGTGGTGTTTTTGTAGGGCTTGGTATGGATTAGGCAATTTACATGTAAAAGCCTGACCGACTTACGAAAAGATCGACTTACGAAGCCAACCTCAGAACGGATTATTTTCGTAAGTCGGGGTTCTACTGTATATCTTATCAAGGCCTTTATCAAGTACAAGTTGCAGAACTCATGGTGTGTACATGTGTGTGTAAGGTCAAGAATCGAGTGTGTGTGGGTCAAGTACTTCTCAGGTTTGAGATCTCTGTAGATAATGCCGAGACCATGTAGGTGATCTAGACCCAGCGCCAGCTCAGCCAGATAAAACTTCACATCTTCTTCTGTGAACATCACCTGAACACCAAATAGATTTAGTGAATACAAAGCATAAAAAGGAGAGGATATTGGCATCACAAGTATTATTTACCTCTTTTGACAACCTGGTGAATAGATCCCCCCCTCTGAGGAAGTCCAGAATCAGATAGAGTTTACCCTCGGTCTGAAAGGCTGAACATATACACACACACACACACACACAGTGTGAAACAATGAAATTTAATGATCTGTTAGTCATTAATGATAAGCTCTCACAGCGTCCTGTATAATATAAGGCCTTCTTGAATCAGCTAAATCAGATTGAATCAGATATATCTAATACAAATTACACATCTCTAGTTGATCAGAGTATTAATTTAGTTAGTGTTAAACAAGAGGCAATGAGAGCTCATTGTAACCACTATGAGTGATGGTGGCTCGTGGAGAGGAGCGCTTCAATCCATCTATATGAGGAAGTATTAGAACCCAGAACCACTGGCATGTTTAAAGGTTTTATCACCAGACCATTAGAACTCAGTAACGTTAGTAGAGAATCTTTGTATCTATTCGTTAACTTGATGAATCTAGGGAATAACAACATATTGTATTATAGTAGATGTAAGGATGAAATCATCACAAATTTATATGTCAATAAAATAAACTCAATGTTCTATTGGAATGGATTTCTGGACTTCGTAATGTTATTTTTTGTCATATGGATTTGGAATGATAAATTATTCCTTTTTAAAAGGGGAAATGGCATGCTAAAATTTTACAAATGTACCAGAAAACAGACATCACTAACTCACCATAATGGAGTTTAACCACAAATGGATGGTTGACGTCTGCCAGGATGTCTCTCTCCATTTTAGTCCGCACACGATCCCTCACTGTGACAGTAACAATTTCAAACAGTTTCATAAAGTCAAACTTCATCAATTAATTTTACTTCATGGATTGTAATATTGAGCAACAACTAGCCAAATTCCAACTCTGCAATTTATACATTCAAGAATGCTAACAACAGCCAAGTATGAAAACATTTTTTACGCCAAGTAAACAATGAATCAGCAGATTCAACTTAATGGATGTCTGAAGCAGCCGTTATCAGACGGCATTTGTTTGTAGGAAGTCATGTTATCAGCTCTGATGAAAATATAAGGTGCGTCTCAATTCGCATGAAAGGAGGAACAACTGAGATTTCAGTGAACAGATACCTGAATCTAAAACCTCAAGTCTATGAGTATGGTGGGATTTCCTGTCATTGATGTACACATGAAAAAAAACAGGAAGCGAGTGTACCCACAGAGTTGTTACAGTTAACCTGTAACCTCACTTAAAAAGTGGCATAAAAAAAAATAGTGTATACAGATACTGCAAATCCTGTCTGATACTTTTGCCAGTGGAGGAAAAACTGGTAAATTCAAAAATGTTGTCACTATTGAGAATAATTAAACACATGGTTGGTGTGATACTCAGGGTTGGCATCTGTGGTTACACAGAAACTAGGAGTGACAGAGTAAAGAAAAATAAACAGACTGGGAGAACAATGCGAAATGAAAGTAGCTGTTGTAGAAGCATTGTTTATGTTAGCAAAGGAAGCTTGTGTGGTTTGTGGTGCGTGTGTTTACACTGACGCTGTACCTTTAAGTGTAGCCTTTCTCAGGACCTTCATGGCATAGAGTTGGTTATTGTCAGGAGGGGTTACCTTCCGTACCAAAAACACCTGTGCACACACAACAGCACATGATTTCATTAAACAATTCAGTCAATGTAACTTAAGTCAGTTTTTTAAGGTACCGAGATATTAATGCTATTAAAAGGAATGGACTACAAAAGCCCTGGTAAAAAGTCACTCAATAATGCTGATTACAAACACTGGGTTTGAAAGAAAAAAAGAAAACTTTCTAATTCATAAGTTAAAAAACTCAGGAAGTTGAATTTGAATTGAATGAGAGGAAGTCATTGCTGAATGTTACATTTACTTAGCAAAAAAGTTCTTAAATGTCTTGTCTTTGAGGTTTGAGAGAAATTTAGTATCGTAAAGTTACATCACCCCTTGCTTGACTACCATACGATGCGTCATTGGAGAAATGAACTAGCTAGTCACAACAGTTTACCAAAACCATAATATAACTTTTTCGCATATACCATTTGAACTGCATTGGTTCAACAACATAGAACTGTTGTTAAAGACGTCACACAGGAGGTGGAGGTGATATTACCTCTGATAATTAATAGATCAAATTAATGTCATATTACTGTTTTTTTTTTAAGTCTTCAAAAATGACATTCTCTTGAACAATATAGATTGTACTGCATGTTAGATTGCTTATTTTGCTAAAATGCACAATTTGAGTTTCCGTCATACTAACATGAAACTATGCTGCTAACCACAGGTCCAGAGCTGTTGTCCCAACTTTTTAAGTGCTTTTTGATTACAATGAAATTTTCGACTACGGCTGGCTAATGATGCATTTGGGAAATACACCACAGGATGGAACATCTTTCCAGATCATTTGGAGCATTCTGGGAAATTAGGCATTCTATTAATGTTTCATCTACTGCAAATTAGGGTTCTATTTTTTAAATAATAATTATTATATACAGTGGTATGAAAAAGTGAGACGCTTAAATATTTCAGATCATCAAACTAATTTAAATGTTAGTCAAAGATAACAAGTAAATGCAAAATTAAGTTTTTAAATGAAGGTTGATATTTATGGAAAACAAAATCCACACCTACATAACCCTGTGTGAAAAAGTGATTGCCCCATAAATCTAATGACTGGTTGGGCAACAACTGCAATCAAGTGTTTGCGCTAACTTGCAGAGAGTATTTTACAGCGCTGTGGAGCAATTTTGGCCCACTCATCTTTGCAGAATTGTTGTAATTCAGCCACAATAGAGGGTTTGAGCATGAACTGCCTTAAGGTCATGCCACAACATTTCATTTGGAATCAGGTCATAACTTTGACTAGGCCACTCCAAAGTCTTAATTTTGTTTTTCTTCAGCTATTCAGAAGTGGTGTGCTTTGGATCATTATCTTGCAGCAGAACCAAAGCTTGCTTCAGCTTGAGGTCAAGAACAGATGGCCATACATTCTCCTCCAGGATTTTCTTTGGCAGAAGTCATGGCTTCATTTATCACAGCAAGTCTTCCAGGTCCTGAAGCAGCAAAACAGCTCCAGACCATCACACTACCACCACCATATTTTACTGTTGGTATGATGTTCTTTTTCTGAAATGTGGTGTTACTTTTACACACTTTTCAAAAAGTTTTTTTTCCAACAACTTTTTTCTCGTCAGTTCACAAAGTATTTCCTCAAAAGTCTTGAGGATCATCAAGATGTTTTCTGGCAAAATGAAAAGAGCCTTAAATTTTCTTTTTGCTCAGCAATGGGTTTTGTCTTAGAACTCTTTTTTTTTTTTTGGTTGAGTCATGAATACTGACCTTAACTGAGGCCTACAGTTCTTTGAATGTTGTTGCGGGGTCTTTTGTGGCCACTTGGATGAGTCAGCGGCTCAGCGCTGTGCTCTTTGAGTAATTTTTGGAAGTATTTTCCTGGGAAGGTTCACCACTGTTTCATGTTTTTTGCCACTTGTGGATAATGGATCTCGCTGTGGTTCAGCTTTTCCAGACTGATAGATCTCAATTACTTTTATTCTCTGTTCCTAAATTTCTTTGGATCTTAGCATGATGTCTAGCTTTGAAGATCTTTTGGTCTACTTCTCTTTGTCTGGCATGTCCTATTTAAGGGATTTCTTGATTGAGAATAGGTACGGCAGTAATTAGTTCTGGGTGTGGATAAAGAAACTGCACTCAGGCGTGATAAAACAACTTAACTGTGGTTTAACAGGTGGGGCAAACACTTTTTCACACAGGGCCACGTTGGTTTGGAATTTGTTTTCCCTTAATAATAACAACATTCATTGACATATTAAATTAGTTTGATCTGACACATTCAGTGTCACCACAAACATTGCAAAAAAATAAGAAATCAGGAAGGTCGAAAATACTTTTACCCCACTGTTTATATATATAATTTGTATCATTTATATAAAAAAACACAACATACCATTCTATATCCTTAAGTTTAATTTTGATCCTGCTTGCATCTTGAAATCAAATTCAGAAATTGAATTATGAGTTATAATTTATTCTCTATTCTGAATGGTACATAACCCAGACACAGCTGATAGTTGTGTTGTTAGAAGGATTGCAGACTCCAGATTCATTCTTGTTTGCAGTGAAACCACGGTCAACCCTCTGAAAATCTTTACAAAATAACTATTAACTAGTCTTTGCCACCAACGTTTTAATAGCATCTCATAAGCTAAATAACAGGAACGCACATCAAAGTCGACAAACACAAGATATCTATGAACAGAAGCCATATTGAAGTGCCTTCCTTTTAAAGTTAGTGCATATGAGAGTATCTTTACCTTTCCAAAGGAGCCCTGCCCCAGCACTTTGAGCAGCTCAAACTGCGAGGGGTCTGCTTTCTCTGCCCCCTCCTTAACCACATGTGTGATGTTGATCTCCTTGATGTCACCATATTCCTACAACACAAGAGACAAAAATGGATACCAAAGAAAGACAACCAAACAAATATCAGAGTGGTAAAATATGTAATATTAAACGCAGCATATCAGACCATCAGATTGGTCAAGAAGACAAGATTGATTATTAAAGCTGGGTTAAGTGGACATAATAGATCCAAGGAGGAGGATATTGAAGGATGAGCTATTTGCTTTTACCATTTCACAGTAACTGCTTGAGTGGATTGTCATTTTTATGCCACAGACCAATGCATACCATTTCAAGATTTAATCAATACCATTTTTAATGACAAATATCTCCAGTGGCCTAAACAACCTTTTTGAAATCTGAATGAGGCTCAGAGGGGGATTCCACTTTTCACAAAGCAACCCCTGTAGGAAATAAAACAATTTTTTTAACATATAACATTTATACCATGGATTCTTTTCAGGGATCAGTTGCAACTGCAACTTTTGTGCAATCATCCAAGAACAATGTTACCAACACTACTTGTTATTCAATTGTTATTTTGCAAGTTTCAGTAGAAGAGAAGCAAGTGAGAAGTGATTTAGAAGCCACAAAGAAAAACAATCAGATCAGACTGCGCTATCAGTTTATTCTTAATTAGAATTAGTATATGATAGGAATCATGTAGGCACTGCTGGAAATAAAGTGCTGTATGTCACATTTCCCCTGTGACGAGAGAAAGAAAGGGAAACATATTTGGCAGGAAATGGTTAATGGGTGAACTACAATATACATATACTGAGAACCGGATAATTAAAAGCACACAAACAATAGGATCAAACCCAGTTAGACTAATATCAGAAAAATGGCTGCTTGTACACCACCCACAATGCTGACTAACTCACCTTTAAAGTCCTCACTGGAATTGAAACACGCCAATAATACGCCAATATAAATCACTTAAAAGAATAGTTCAACCAATAATGCATAATTTACTAACCCTCATGCAATTCCTGTATGACTTTCTTTTTTTACAAGATATTTGGGGAAATTCCTCACTGTTGTTAATGTTGTTTTTCCCCCTATTCAATGGTAGTCAATTGTCATCAAAATGGTTTGGTTAACATCATTCAAAACAACACGTTTTTGTTCCCCAAAGAAAGTCATAAAGGCTTGGAACAAGATGAGGACAAATAAATTATGACAAATTTCACTTTATCTTTGTGGAAGATGCTGATATTTGATATGTACAGTTTTATGGTTTATATACACATACATAGCCTCTTTAAAGATTAAGGTAAATTAAAATTGTCTGGTTGTCTTCAGAAACAAACATAAGTCTTCATCATGTAATAAATGCTAGTCTAGGTAGACGTTAGGAATTCAGTTTATGTTCAACTATTT
This sequence comes from Rhodeus uyekii, assembly GCA_037043235.1. Taxonomy (NCBI): domain Eukaryota; kingdom Metazoa; phylum Chordata; class Actinopteri; order Cypriniformes; family Acheilognathidae; genus Rhodeus; species Rhodeus uyekii. Next base: position 4,052,899 of record JAWRVZ010000002.1, on the reverse strand, counting down.
TGCACATGAAACAACGAGGCCCTGAGCTATACTTCTGGTTTAGTTAGATTAATTATATTAATTTCTCTGCGGTTAAAACAATATTTTTAATTACAGGTCACATTATTGTTGTTATACTCATTATTTTGTAATATCACATTTCCTTATTTACCTCAAAAGTCTATAGTTTTTATCAACGTTTGAAAGATAGTTGCATGAACCCTTTTGCTGGTCATTTGCATTTGACAGGTTAGGTGTTACTGACACTTGCAACAAGAAAAAAAGAAGAAGAATGCAAGATAAACAGCCACCACCAAGTGTCACAGAGCTCTAAAACACATTTCAGAGCTGCTCTCCCACAGACACACCACAAGATGCACATGATGTACTGTCTTAAAAGGTGGACAATACAATTCTTGTCACTAATATCTTATCTGAGTGTTTGACTTCTAGCCGTGTTAAATTATATTCTAAGCAATTAATTTTAGAATAGTTTGATTACATAAATGCATTTATCTGACAACCAGTGTGGCCCAATTCAACAACAACAACAAAAAGTTACATTTCCTCTCAAAAAACTCAAAACAAAAATCACAACAACAAAATCCTCTACAAAGCAATGTGATTATACTGTGTGTGCGCGCACTGACCGGCGTCCATGTTGTATGTTCATCGGTTAAAGCTGCACTAGACGGAGTAGAGTTCGTGGTGCTGTTCGTCTCCTCTCTGGACTGAGTAGCATTCTCTAAAGTCTTACTGTGCTGCCGCTTGAACAGGTAGAGATTCAATAACTGACTGACTTTAAACTTCCTCTTCTCTTTCTCCATCTCTTCATCCCTCCTCTAGCCAGGGCATTCCACTGTTACCCCCATCTGCCTGCAGTTGGGGCAGCCATAGACAACAAAACTCATCCCAGAGAGGGGAGCGAGCAGTGTCAGGCCGTGTAAGGGAGTAAGGGTGTGTGCTCTGCCCAGCTTGAAAACTAAAGTGAAGTAGACAGGAAGAGGAAGGAAGAAACTGAGACCTGAAAACAGAACTGGTGAGAGAGAAAGAGAGAGAGAAAAAAAAAGAAGAGACAGAGAGAGAGAGGGAGGGAGGATGTGACAAAGTAATGTGTGTCAGAAGGGGTAAACAAAGATAGAGGAAAGAAAATAATTTGTACAAAATTATTAGATATGAACAGTTTTTAACTATTATATTTCATCAGAAGTTAAATTATTTGTACCTTACTGACACATTTAAGAAAAAGGAAGATATATATTATATATATAAATATTTTATTCTATAATTCAGTTCTTATTTGATGAGTTTACTTCACAACAAGAAATTTAGTATTTTAACACTCATTTAATTGATTATTGAATTGTTATTGAATTTAATTGATTCAGTAATTGATTTCATGAGTTTGAGTATTTTGTTACTGTGGACTAAGACAACAGAAAAGAAAGAAAGAACCAATTATGGACAAAAAGAAAAACAGACGTTAAAAACTTCTGATACTCTATTCCGGACATAATTGCGGCATTTTACCGTAACTACAGTTGAACAGCGTGTGGACAAAGGACAAGCTCTCAGAGTCATTTAAGGTAATGATCTATCGGCACAACATCCTTGTGGCGAGCAGGGAGGGTCGAGGGATCATGAGAGCGTCATGACAGCCGGTGGCGTGATTGATAATGAGCATTACCTGCGAGACACCGGTCTCGGATCAAACAGAGGAGCGGAGGCATAAAAGGAGAAGCGATGACAGTGAAGGACGAGAGAGGACCAGGCCTGGAATTTATGTTGTGTTTTGTGTGGGCGACAGTCGTCCGTGAGGGACTGCCCCAATTACGTTTATTTCGGATTTATGTTTTATTTGACCAATAAAGTTTGTGAAACGTTTAAAAAAATCTATAACCGTTCCAAAAAAGTATTGTCCGGGCCTCCGCTGGGAGCGAAATATAGAAGACCGCACCTCTAGGAACTTGAATACCCCAGATATAGATCCACCTAATATCTGACAGATGTGTGTCTGGCCGCATGAATAATAAGGGGATTTCAGAACATCCCACCAAGTTTGGTGTCTCTACTAAGAAAATAGAAGTTTAATATGAAAAAAGGAACAAACACAATAGGTGAAACAAATACAATATTGGACTAAAAAGAGAACAAACAAATGAAAAAGCAAAGAACACAAAAAACTATACAGAGCCAGAAAAAGATCAATGTCCACCGTTTCCGGCAGTGGACATTTAAATGCTCATCCTGTCCCATTATACTTGGCTGATTTCCCCTCTCAGTATTCTCCATCCTCACCATCAACTGAGCTATAAATACAGCGGTTCTTTAAAATACAAAGGTTTTTCCTCTGACCCTGAGCACGTCAGTCTGATAACACAAGAAGTCATAATCAGAAGAAACAACAAACACTGGCAGACAGCTGAGAGTTTGTGGCAAGCTCTTCTTCCTTTACTGTAAATCCTGATAGAAACCCAGCTGACAGAAAGCATGATAGTAGAGCTCACAGAGAAAAGCAGGTGGCAGCAGAAAAATCAGGGATCTTACCTTCACACAAATATCAGCAAACTCTCTCTCTACCCAGTTGATCTGTGACTTGAACTGCTCATATGGGATTGGAAGGAAGAAGTAAAAAGAGTAAGTCAAACTGAGAACTTCCACTCATGTGCACTGATGAACCACCTAAGAATTCAAGACACTTCTTTCCACCAAAGTTTTGATAGTTAAAGGGATAGTGGACCCAAAATCATGTCATTTGAAAGCTTTCTGTGACACAAAAAGAAAAAGATTGTAAAATGTATCTTCCACTCCAGTGGGTTTAAGTCGGTGAGTTGAACTTGAAAACTAGATAAGTCAGGTTAGTAAATGAATCGTAAAATGGATTCATTTAAAAGTTCCATGTAAAAAGCAAGATTTGTTTACGAAAATTAAAGTTTACAAAGATTAGTTTGATTTAGATTGAAAGTTCTCACACAAAAACTATCATATCACTTCAGAAGACTTGTATAGTAATATAGTAAATGAAAATGAATAATGAATCATATGGACCTAATGGAAAAGAGTTAGTCAAAACAGATTTGGAACAACTCAAATAGTAAAATCAATCGCCGAATTCGAATTTTGTGTGAACTACCTCTTTAACATGCGTGACGTTAAAGAGGATGAACTAAATATGGCCATTCAGTGTTGAAACAAACAAAGATTTTGTATTAGTCAAAACTTCCTGTTTCAGCGGAGGTTGACAAAAAAGGAGATACATCTCTGATAATCTCTTTCTGCAGGCACTCTTGCAATCAAAAAATGATCTTTAACACCGTTAACGGTTATGCACTCCACATGAAACTTCTTATTAGAGCTTTCATTTTACTTTCACTCTGCTTCAAAATGACCAGTACCACAACACAAATGGCAAAAGGGAAAACAGTTGCACAAAAAGCACTTCCGCTGTCATTAGCCCAACATCTCATTTTGTAATAGCAGTGAGCACATCCATCTCTGTAAGATCACCAGTGCGTGGTAAAATGATTCATGCTTTCGGCAGAAAATTTAACTGAACAATTAATATTAAAGTGAAACCACACAGGATTTAACGCTGAACAACCCACTCAACTTCAGGCTGCAGCTTTTTGCATCATAAGCCAGACGTTTCCTGTTTCAGAAATTTTCAAACCAAAGTTTGGTCATACAGAAAAGTCAGAACGAAACGGCTTACAAATGAGGGATATGCCACAAAGAAGAAAGAAAAAAAAAACACCTGTAGAATTTAAAACAAGAAAACTTAGTCATACTTTAGTGTATGGTCCAATTCTCACTATTAACCATGACTTTTGCCTCAAATTTCTAATTACAGCTTATTAATAGTTAGTTAGGTGGTTAAGTTTAATGATCGAGTAAGACTAAGGGATGTAGCATATGGTCAAGCAGAACACATGTGCTTCATGTTCTAAAACACAGCCAATAATATTGTAATATGCAACTAGCTAATAGTGAGAATTGGACCCTAAACTAAAGCATTTAAAAAAATATCAAGCTCAAATTAAGCCTCAGTCAACAAAAACACAACAGACCAGAAAGTATTTTGTTCCCAACCACAACTGAAAATGAGTGGGTAACAAGTAAGATTATGCCTTTCTAGACTCTCTCAATCCCCTCTTCTCTCAATCCCCTCGGGTAAAGGACGAGTACACTTGCCTGTTGCATGCGTGGCTTGGTGCGGAAGATATGCCTCCACATCTCCAACCTGACTCATGTCACTGAGGACAGAGGCTGTCCGTCACAGAGCTCTCTGTCTCTCTTTCTCTCTCTCTCTCTCTCTCATACACAGACCTCTTGATTCTTGAGAAATGGGGAAATGTAAAAAATAAAACACCCACAAGGGACAGAAGGGTCATGTGCAATTTGATGAAGGTACAAAGTAGGAAATTATGAAACTTCAGAGAGAAACCACGTCAACCCGTCACTCCATTCCTTTCTTTCTATTGACACATATGTTTCCACACTCTGCTGAGGAAGTAGTCAGGCATATGTCCGCCAAATTTTGCCATTACCAATTTTGTCCCCACCACTTGCCTAATCTATGAACATCTGCAATTGTTGAGGGGTTTTCATTTCTAAGTGTTAAAATAAAAGCAAAAGTGTTGACCTCAAAATTTTTACTAATGTAATGTTGCTAAACCAACTAGTGATATTTGGTAATGATTGTTCAGTCAAATCATGAGTTATTACAACTGTTATTGAAACCGTTATTTAAAAAGTTGATTAAATGTTGTTAACATCCGTCAATAAATGAGGAATCATACACTAACAATGAACAATACTATAACAGCAATTATTAATCTTGGTTAATATAAATGTCTGCATATGCTAATACATATTTATTATAAGTTGTATATCAGTTCGTTAATGCATTATCAACATTCAAAAGTTCAGAAACGGTATAATTTTTTCTCTCGAACACTCATCAAGTCTGCATTTATTAGGTCAAAAATTCATTCAACAGCGAAATATTATTACAAATTAAAATAATTGGTTTCTATTTGAATATATTTTAAAATGTAATTTATTCCAGTGATTTCAAGGTTATATTTTCAGCACCATTACTTCAATGTCACAAGATCTTTCAGAAATAATTATATTGTGCTGATTTGCTGCGTAAACAGTTTTGCTCCTTTAAAAAAAAATTAAATCTATTTTAATTTTTTTCAAGATATTTATAAAAACAATGCTCTCAGCCTAATTAATATTCATATGCCTAGTTAATATTCATGAGCAAACTGAGCCTATTGCGACTCCCCAACCCGCAAGTCCACATCTTCCCAACTCACCCGCCACTTTTAAACACAAAACGACGCCCATGGTCAAGCAGTCCGCACCGCTGCTGCCGCCCGACAAACTTCACAACAGTCTTCAAACCATCTGAACTCAAGTGTCACGGCTCCTAGTGCGTTGCTAAGCAGCGCGCGCTGTGGAGTCTCGTCTCGAGAGCCGCACGCGACTCGTCTCGTCTCTTTGTGTGGCCACCTGTTGCGCTGGGTTTACAGAACTGCTCATTCCCAACAAAGACGCGCACGCAGCTGGTGTGTGAGCGGAAGCGAAACGCACTGCTCACGCCAAAAACCTGGCAAAATGGCTCAGAGAGACTTAAGAATTAATTGGCAGACATGAAGTGGACAAAACAGTTTGAGCCTCTTTGATCAATGAAAGGTGTTTATGAATATGCATGTCACCCTCATTAACTGGACGAATAAACATGAGCTTCTAATAGTCTGGTTGGACTACTAGTGGTAAGTGGGCGAGCACGTCAGTTTAAGAGTCTGTGAGAGGCGCGCATTGTCTTTCTTAGGAACGAACGAATGACAGGCCGCTAGAGGGCAGCGCAGGCCTGTGCAATTTAAACTCAAAAGGCTGTGTTGGGCATCACTTAAACGTTTAAAAAAAATGTATACAGCAACAACAAAATCATGAACAAAAATGCTGCAGTAAAAACTGAGCCACTTCAGAAATCTCACAATACAAAAAGTCCAAACACAGATAATACAAACATACCAATTTTAGAAAGCTTTAAAAAGTTAACACTGCAGAGCGTTTTTAGTGAAATTTCAACCTTATCAGAGATGCAACTTTTTGATTGAATATCATGGTTGTTCAAAGGGCAACAGTCTTAATATCTGATCTGAATCTCATCCAGTCCATTGGAAAATCAGCCTGAACAAGCATCTATACCTGACGAGCAACTCATTTAGTTAAATCTTATTCTTAGACTCCATCGAATGCTAGACACTCCCAGATGAACTGCCTATAAGAACGACAAACAATGGTACATTCAGTTATAATTTTGAATACACAAAATACTGTAGGTCATCCTTTTAACTCCAAGTACTTAAAAACTTTATTTGCCACAACCGTATAAAACAAATGTAATATCCATACATGTTTTACATAGATTTTTTTTTAAATAGGAAGTTTATAAAAAACAATTCCGCACATGTAATGGGGTTGAAAATGACTTTAACAGGCAAAACTGTTACCCAATCACTGAAGTTGGGGTTTACTTGTCTTGAAAGCGGCACGCCCATCAAAAGAGAGGGTCAAAATAGCAGAAAACAGCTTATGACAAGTAAATTAGAATGTTTTTGATGTAAAACTCTTAAACATAAGTGAACTCCAGAGAACATTATAAAATTTAAAAAATGATGTTCATGACCCCTTTAATATTTAATCTGTCCAGTAAAAAGTATTTCCTGCATAAAGTATGCAGTACTGAGAATCAAAAAAACTTTAAAGTTGCTCTGAACACCCTGGAGTGATTCCTGCTATCAAATTCAGATTCCCGTTTCCTGTTATCCTGTGATTCTGGTTCCATTCCAACAGAAACAACAGTGCTTGTAGTATTAACCTACATAACTCAGAGGTTACAAATTTTGTTTTTTAGATTTATGACACTTATGAATACTCCACCCCAAAGTTTATTCTTTCTATTATTTCTGAGAAACCATTCTGCCTATAACAAACAAAAATTATATATAAATATATATCTTAAGTGATCAGCCTGTCTGAGGCCACGTCCACACGATGCCGGCGCGTTCCTTATCCGATCTTTTTTTTCCTCGTTCAAAAAAAAAATCTGCGTCCACACGATACCACTGAAACCGACTGAATCCGGTGTAGTTTATATGCCAGACCAGTATGGGGCGCTGTAATTCTGCCACAGATAATACACTATACACAGAGAAGAAGACTTTGAGCATGCGCATTGTTGTTGCTGTTCAGTGTTGCCAGATTGCTATTTACCCTTTTGTCACGTCCGACCGGGAAAACATGCCTTTTAGCTGGTTGATAAAATTTGGGATGGTTTTTTTAAATCGCTCAACATTTTTCATTATTTATAACAGTACGCACTTTGGGCTGGTATTTTTTTAAATTGGAGGGTTTTAAGCTGTAGCTGCGCTGGAATCTTCAGTCCAATCTGGCAACACTGTTGCTGTTACTGTGACGCAGCTGACACGTGATGTGATGACATCATCGGTAAACAAAAAATATACGGATTGGCCGTCCACACGAGTCCGCAAGGGTGTCGGATTCAGATCTATCCACTTTAGGACCCGGTATAAAAAGTGAGCGGATTCAGTCTCCCAATTCGCCGGATCCGTGTGGATGGAACGCCAATCCGATAAGAAATGTATGCGGATGCAGTGATCCGCGTCTCCGTGTGGACGGGACCTGATACAGAACCTCAAACATAATAGGCCGTTAAAATGCAAATAAATTCAGAGTTTGGAGTGAGTCATGTCAAGTCTGGAGGGTCTAAATATATGCTGTTTTTTAACAGGAGTAGAGAGGAGAGGCTGATTACTCAATTAGGCTCTCTTCCTCCAACGTTGCAGCAAATATTCAAGATTGGAGACTGAATTTGCCATTGAATAATCATATTGGTCAACTAATAATCAAAATATTGTGGGCATTCGTCTTCCTCAATGTCAGTGGTTGCGAGTCTCATTTTGCTGTATATACATACTCTGCAAATGATACTCATACCGGGGGGCAAATTGTACCAGAATCATATCAGAATATTTGAAACGTTATAGTAATCAGGTCACAATTCAGATGCCCTTTGTTTAACCTCATTGATTTATGCACCATTTTCTAATTTAAAGAAAATCAGCCTTCCAGCCTCGACTAGCATCCCATTATATTTTATTATATATTATATGAGTCAAAGGTGAGCTCATGGCCCCTGTGAGCTATTCAAAGGCAGACAGCTGTTCAGGAAAAGAGAAACTATAATTCATTTTTCTGGCGGTAAAGGGTCTTAAACAGTGATTTACATCAAGGGGTACACATACCACAAACACTGTACTTAAATATGTTCCAAAGATATTGCTCAATAAGATTGATTATCTTTTAAGATATTACTTTGCTAAAATAAAAAAATTGACTATGGGTTTCAATCAGTGTTCAATTAGTGAATGAGTAATTGCACCAATGCTGGCAATGACAGAAGAGTCTATTGCCTGAGATTTGTGAATAAGTTACACCGGTCAGGTGTGAATGGAAGATTAGGGTTGGGGGATGTCATAAAATAATGGGAGTCATTGTAGTGTTGAGGACAAGCAGAGTAACCATGGAAACTGCTGTCAGTTTGAAGAGCCATGGGAGTATCAGAAGGCTCTATATAACGATATGCATGTATAGTAAATTTACATGAATTATACACGTAGACACATTCAGTCCGTTTGAAACAAAACACATGGAATCAGAACAAACTGGCCGTTGTAAGGCTGGTTAAACTCATTTGATAAGAGTACGAAGAGCTGGTGTCCGTACACCTGTCCAAAAGGAAAAACCAGATGACCTTTAATACTTGCGTCACACACTGACTCTGGACACACATTTGAAGACATGACGTATGTTTTATGTGCTCACACAACCCAGACAAAACAGATTAACGTGGATATGCACATTAATGTTGTCCATCAGCACAAGAGCACAGCTCATTAATTCATAAAGCATGTTTTGTGGAGGCCTGTTCAAGCCAGGACACCTTACGCCACACGCACAAACCCCAAACACACCATAACTCCCTCCTTTATACAGTTACATGTTTTTCTTAAGGGCAAATAACTGTCTGTCCCAGCTGGCTGGACAATTAAACAAGACCAGGGCTCATGAATCACCCCCTGTGCACACCTCTGAGGCAAGCCTGCAAGGTGAGCAGGAAAAGCGTAAGGCCTGCTAACGCTGTGGTATGCAGTGAAAGAGACCAGAAGACGTTTCTTCTTAATGGATGTCAATGGAGGAGAGCAGTCACTACACTGAATAAACTGTCTTTGTGAGAAAACAGCTTATTTAACAGCTAATCTTGATTGTTTTGAACTTTCTCCAATGGTAGAGCCGCACACCCTTCCATAGCATAAAACCTAACCAGCTTTTTAAAGTAAAATTAAAAAAAATCAAATTTAAAATAATACAACAAAATTGTGCACCACAAAATTATAATGCACAGTATGAAAAAAGGACATTCAAGAAAGGTGAGTGTTTAAGGGACCGAGCTCCTCCAAGATTCAAAAAGATTGTGAACCACAGCTTAAAAGGATGGAAATTCTGTCATCATTTACTCAACCATAAAGTCATTTCAAACCTTTTTGACATCCTTTTATTAAATGGAGCACAAAAGAAGACATTTTGAAAAAAGGAAGCTATTTAGCAGTCATACAAAAAAAAAATCAGTTGAAATATCTTCTTTTTCTGCTCTCCACAACCCTACAAATCTGGATATATTCTCGCTTGAAGAGCTAAGAAGTCTCCACATGCTTTGATCATGAGGGGATGTTGCATTCACAGTCTGTAAGTAGTTTTGGATCAATACTATCATTCTTCTAAAAGCCATTTATGTTTTACGTGGACTGGATGAAATTCACGCATGTGTGAGCATACAGACAAACCAGCTTTGATTCTGTGACTCACAGCTATATTGATTTCAGCTGAATCAAAACAGCAAGTCATTATTAAACAAGGAACAACCATATAATAATAATCACCAATAACTCAAACAATATCCGGTGTGATTACATATCTAGCATGTCGAACACACCTCAGCACAGACAGCATCAATAAAAGGTAATGATTAATCGCCTCAACTAGGGTGATTGAGAGTAGAAAATCTGAAACAGGAAGAGGAGATGAATCAGACTGTGTTCACAACGAGGGCAGTAGTTTAAGAGCTCAGGTACAGATCAACTACGACACTCTCACACCTGAAATGAGTTTCTGAAGGTCAGCCAGGGGCAGCAGCATCCTGAGCTGTTAAACAACTGATAGATGTGAAGTGCAGACGGGCATCTTCAAGCCTGGCTGACTTTCTCATTTCTCCAGGGCTGATGATAAATGGAACAGAGTTGTGTGTAATTTAAAACACTGCCTCAGTACAGTGTGTTTGTCACTTCAACATGACAAGAAAACAAAGAGAGGTAGAGCCTGAGAGGGAATCTTAAAGGAACAGTTCACTCAAAAATGAAATATCATTTACTCATCCTCATGTCATTTTGTGTTTCATAGAAGACAGACAGTCATACAGCTTTGGAATGACATGGGTCGTTGATGACAAGTTTCACTTCTAGGTGAAGTATACCTTTAAACCCCACACATTAGCATCTGGTTATCTAAAAATGTAGATATTTTGTGAGAACACTCATTTGAAGTTCAAGAGTTGGTTTGTAAAGTGCCAGCGCAACAACAACCTCATTTAATAGTCAAGAAAACATGTTGTGTCTATAAATGAGCCGATTCAATACACTAACTAAATTATAGAAAATTAATACACAACATTGGCCATTATGTTTAATGCTTATTACTGTGACATGCGTGTTATGATGCCGTTTTGTCTGTGAATGAGTAAATAAACGAGCATGATCCATTTTTTTATGGACAGGCCACTTACGATGAACTCAATCTATGTTTGATTGTGCCACCTGCTATATAAATGGCGACTGCAAGTACATTTCAATGTAAAAAACAAAAGACTGTGATAGTTCAAGTAAATTGGTATATTAACATTATACTATAAAATAGAGCATCCCATATTACCAGAAACATTATCATGTTGTTATATTTAACGTTGCATAAGTGATAACTAAAATAGTTTATAAGGAATTTATGTCTTCATGTGTGACATGGGGCAGTCTTGAGAAGAAAACATTTTATTACCTCACTAGCAATCGTGCAAGAAAACACTAGGATTTTTCTGCACGAGCAGAGAAGGGGTTGTGTTTTCAGTTCTGCCTCTGCCTTCCCTCTCATTGAAAATTAACTGGAAACTCACAGCAACCACAAACAGTCTAAAACAACCCCAATGTCTCCCACGAAAAACAACAACTCACAAATAAATATTTCCTTACAGCAATTTGTTGACTGAACTGAACCTCTATGAGGTCAAGATGCACAGCAGGAATCCTTAAGCCTCTGAGCAGAGATCCGTTTGCTGTTTTTGTCCAACAGTGACAGCAGGGTCACGAGGAAGTTCATGCTTCGGGCCAGACAGCTGTGGAAAAAAAAATAGCTTCAACACCTACAGACGTCTGAATCTATTTCTGCCTCCACACACCATCTGTCCCGCTTGAATCTGCTCACATGGAGCACTGCAGCCAAAAACAAATATAAACAGTAATCAAATATCTAACAGCACAATCTAATGAACAAAACAAGCCTCTCACATTAAAAATGTGCATGTATTATTGGAACAGAGTAGACGGGGGGGGGGGGGGGGGGGGGGAAACAAAACAATGAAAGTTGCTGATAAGTGATAAGCCAACCGGGGAGAAAAAAATCCTAGTAACCAATCAGATGGCAGATTCATAGAAGTCATGTAACATTTTAAATAATCCACTAAATTCTTTAAACATCTTACATTTGAGGATTTAAGACACTTGGGAGGTTATCCTAACTTGTATCTTAAGATATTTTCAATTCTTTTAAGTTTAATTCTTAAAACAAATCTAATGTTAAGAATATTTTTATTCCCTAAAACACTTCTTAATTTCGAAAATAAGAAAAAGTTATGAAACGTATTATTCTTAAGATAGTTTCATAAATCTGAATTTAATTAGTAAAAAAAAAAAATTGTAATATGTACATAATCAAGCCATATATTTGATTTGTCAGCTATATGCTGGTCCCAAGTCTGGATAAAATGGGAGATTTGGAGAAAGGAGACCCACAAATAGCAGAAAGATCGGCTTGTTTTATCGATAACAGCAAAGCTTTCGACTGTGTTGAACACGACAAGCTTGGGTAGTTCTTATTTGATCAAGCTTATTAGATTGTTATACATCAATCAGAAAGCAATGCTGCAAACACTATAGAATCGGATATAAATCAACAAGGGCGTGAGACAGGGCTGTACTAAGTCTCAATTTCTTTTCAGCCTCTACACTGAGGAGATCAGGAGAAATTCAGACCAGGACCTGGCATGAGGATCAGGGGAAGAACCAACAACAATCTGAGATATGCGGATGCTATAACCCTGTTGGCTGAAACGGAAGAGGACCGGATGGATTTAAACTTTGAAGATCAAGAAAGATAAAAGGAAAAAAAAAGAAAAAAAAAGGAGAAAAAAAAATTGCTTCAGGATTTCATCTTCCTTAGATCAAAAATGTATAGAGAGTCCACCTCTGAATTCAAGTGCAGCGTCACATTGGGCCATACCGCAATGGTTGATATGAATAAGACCTGGAAGAGATCATCTTCCCACAAAGTTGTATGGGTGCAGCAGTTGGACATTAACAAAAAGCAGACAGAAGAAATCAATGCATTCGAAATGTACAGCTGGCAGGAACCGTTACAAATATCATGAGTAGCCAGGAAAACAAATAGAGAAGTACAGGATCGAATAAAACCATGAATGTCATAGAAGCAAAAATCACAACAAAACTTATTTTGGCCATGTGTGTTATGTGTGCAAACTCACTAGAAAAGTCAGTGGAATCAGGAGGAGGAAACGCTGACTCCACACTGGATACCAATATGAACATTAAACGGTCTCCCATCAAGTTTTTATTGTGACAGGTTCCTGGCAAATAAATAAATGCACTGCGGTATCAGAGTGAAGGCACTTTATCTTCATTTACACGCATTCAACTTCAAAGTAAAAGAAACGAGCGCTTCTGAGACTCTGAATCACGTTATTATAAACTACACGTGTGCCAATGACACGCATCACTATGAAACCGATAGTATATATATTTATTTAATTATTTCAAGCTGGAGCAGCTAAATTACTCGTCTAAAGGAGAGTCATAGATCGTGACCTGATGGATTCAATCACTGGCCAGCAAACTTGACCAGACCATCAGCAGTTACGCCAGATCAGACAGATTAAGTGGATAATCAACATGAAATCTATTTAAGGTCTATTACTTTAAAACCACAACAGGCTGAGCAATCATAAGCTGATGAGGTTGCAAATGTTTTCCCCTGTAGTAGTCCAGTTGAGGACAAATTTATACAAGAAATCTCAGCATAAACAAACTAATATTTTATCAAGAGAATCTCAGCTGTGACCTTGAGTCATGAAACAACTAATAACACAGAATAACCTTGAAAGAGAATCATTATATTGTGCAAGAGTGTGACAAAACTGAAAAGCTACTGGTAAGAGAGAGGGAGCGGTGTGATTTAACACCCCTTTTCTTATAATTCACGGCAAAAAACAAATTACCAAACACTAAATATAGAAAAATAAAAATAGGGGGGGGATATTATATTGAGTCTAGAAAACTTGTAAAACAAGCGTATCGGTGCTTATCACATTTTACTGTATTGCAACGGCTCCCATCTACCAGTGGCGGCATTTCCCAAAAACCTTGGATATGGCATGGCTCCTGATCATATAATATCGACATTCCCAAGTAATCATCTATATCTAATCAAAGTATGGACAAAAATGTAATTGTAAGGAGCACTTAACACCAATACGAAATTAATGTAAACTTTGAAAACCGTGACGCGAGAACATGCATCTTTTCCTTGTTTTTTGCACCCCACTAACCAACCACAAAGGCAATTTGCGAAAATTCTGTTTTAGAAATAGCTTCTATTCTGCGGCTGAAGAACATAAAAAAATACAGTAATACCTCGGTTTACGAGTTTAATTCGTTCCAAGAGCGAGCTCGTAAACCAAAATGCTCGTACACCAAAACAAACTTCCCCATAAGAATGCACTAAAAATCAATTAATTTGTTATTTTTTTGGTTTTACCCTATTAATTGCAGTTAAAATTGTAACCATTAAGATCTCATTTAAATACTAATTAATAATTGACAATTAAACTCTAAAAATACTTGTCAATTTACTGTAATGCACTTCAGGTTTGAGCAGCCTGCTTGGAGGAGAGAGAGGAGGGAGGAGGGGGGAAAGCAAGGATGAAAGCAAATGAGTGAATTTATTATAATAGTGCAGAAAACAAATGAAGTGATAATCCAGAGTTAAAGTCGTGGAACATGGGAGCCGCAAACAAACGAATTTGCGGCAGCCGCGAGAGAACGAATTCGCGGGAGCCGCGAAAGCAGGGAGATGATATGCGAATCAGGTGTTTAGTGACCACACACACATACACACTCAGGCAGAACTAGGAGACACTGAATTCATAAACCGTGACAGTTACTGCTTAGAGGTACTGTACGTGTATATTTCACTATGTGAACAAAAGCAATCACAATTAATTAATGTTTAGAATATGAGGTAAAAACTTCTGTAAATCACTTATAAAAGTATCACTGTGGTGAATGATGCAGCCAATGAATGAGTTAAGGGGTTATAAAGGGGTTGGAACCTCCTGACTGTGTTATGAGAGGATATTAGGATATTTCATGTAAAAATGCGCACAAGGATGCTGAGCGTTAGGACTTTTTCCACACAAAACGGCGCATGGGTGAGGGAATTTTTTCTCGTACACCGATACAATGCTCGTACACCGATTCGACCCTCCATGCTCGTACACCGATTTGCTCGTATACCAAGTCGCTCGTAAACCGAGGTATTACTGTATGACAATGGTAATCTCAGGTGCAGATTATATGCTTTATTTTATATTAAAAAAAAACTTTCAATATCATTTTCATGACCTTTACAGATATATAGCTGACTGAAAGCAATATAATTGATAAGCTAATGATCCTTCAATGATTAAAAGTTTCATTCACTCAATATGTACTTTATTCATGGTAAAATGGTGTAAGATTTAGGAATTTGAAAATGTACTTGTCCATTTCACTGCAAATGCAATCTTGCAGTGAGAGTCCATTGACACTATCTTCCGATTGGCTGTGATTCATTATTGATTTTGTTGCATCTCGGGCACCAGCTTGCCGCTGAAATTCATATCGTATCGCGTCTGGTTAGGACTGGTCAAGGCATTAGGATGCTAAATTTGCTTTTCAAAGCTGAAATTTCTACCAAAGGCCAACTCAAGCAACAGAAATAACGAGCTGCATTTATTTACCGTTTTGTCTGAATGCCAGCGTATGGCAACTGCTATACGTAAATGCCTAAATTTAGCCTTTAAATAAAAGGGTTATTGACTGTTTAAACTGTCAAATACTATAAGAGTCACTTACAATAAGACGTCAAACTGTGCAAGTATGTTTAAAAAAATAAAACTCAATATAACACTTTTTAATAGTCCACATAAACGTGTTTATTAAAAATAACAAAAAAGGCCCCTACTTCCCATACCCCTGATACAAATGGTGACTCAATGCAAATACAGTCAAGTACTGTTTTCTCCTTTTCACACATTTGGAAGGGACTGAATTGCCCCTTTTTTTTAATCATGCAGAAAAGGATTTAGTATGATTTGCTGGTAAATGGAGCATTAAACGCAAGAGGTTTCCTCTTAGTGATCTCATGAGTCATGCAAGTGATGTTGAACTTTTAAAGAATGAGTACTTAAAGCAATAAAAGCAGACATCTGCAAGGTTTCTTTTATATGCATCACTGAACTTGCGGTTTATTTATATAAAGATTTATCTAGAGTGATTTAAACTTCTGTTCAAACGTTTGGGGTCAGCCATTTAAAATGAAAGAAAGAAAAGAAATAGTTAAAATAATATTCTCAGCAAAAATGCATCCAACTGAACAAAAAGTCCAATTTCAAATAACGACAGTTCTTTTGAACTTTCTACTGAAAAATGCATCACGGTATCCACAAAAATATTACGGTTTTCAACATTGATAATAATAAGAATCATCATATTAGATTGATTTCTAAAGTATCATGTGACAATGAAAACTGGAGTAATGATGCTGAAGCAAAACAATAAAATAAAAATAAAAAACAACCCCAAAATATTATCACTCAGGGGATCAAACCAATCATGTTTGCATTGCTAGCATTCTTCAAATAGCTACAGGAACTACCAACTAAATGAAATTCAATCAATAGGCTAAACGATATAACTCAAATCCGCATTGTAGGAGAAGGTAAACAAACAAAAAGCAGATGGCTAAATGGTAATATTCAGTATGGACTTGCTCCCATTACAAGCAAACATCAAGATTAATTTGAATGACATTGAGTTATTACACGTCATTCACATACAACCATAAACAACCAGATTCCTCACACATATACCACAAACTCAATGTAGCTCTTTTTTCCCTCTAGCCATCTGTCTCCAACTCCTTCCCTCTCCAAATCAACTGTAAACAAAAAAAAAAACTCAAAGGAAACGTGCTAAAATGAGAGAAGAGAAAAAAAAGTGTTAATGAAAGCAAGAATGAGAAATCTGTTTGAACAGGCATCAAATGAGTTCACTCTAGTATTCTGCACTGCAGTGAGACACATCAACCGAAGCTCACGCAGCACAGAACACTTGGCGTGATGTCACACAAGATGATGTCATCCTGCTGGGAGAAAGGGAGGAATCCTAGCTCCACGCTGACGACATGGGCAAAATGTGCCAATGATTTGCTGCAGTGCATAAGAAGGGGAAAAGATGTCAGCCTATTAAAAGAGTGAGACTCAACACGAATGGTTCAAATAACCTGACAGTCAGAGATAGAAAGAACAGAGGGGGGAACATGTGTAAGAATAAAGAGCAGATGGTTTTATCCCTGCGTTTGCAATGCTGAGTAAGAGACCACAGAAGTCTCTTGTGCTGGAACATGTCTGAAATGACTCACAGTGAGTTCAGAGTGTGTGCAGGTGTCAGCACAGCACTTCTGGCATCCTGGATCAGCAACAATATGAATGGACACAGAGCCAAGCTGCTTAAGACAAGAAAACATGTCAACGCAAGTGCAAATATATAGCTTGGTATTTCTTCAACTATACAGGCCCTTTTAGACCGGTGTACTTGGTTTAGTTTATTTTCTAACTACATTCGTCTTCATCCAACATTTTATATATACTGTACATATAATGTATTCCTAAAGAAGCCAGCCATTTTTGTCACAAACCACCGCACTTCAAATTATTCAAAACGTTTTTGTGGTGGAAATATTTCAAACATTTTGGACTAAAATGGCCAAGTCATTCATCTTGCTATGGATAATTTCATGCATTCTAAATTCAAAATGTAATAATTGTTATAGGATTTGATTATTTGTTATAAAAAATCATAATCATGACAAATTATATTTGGATTGATTTTTCTTTGTTTTCTTCACATAATTGCATCTCATACTTAAAGCATGCACTTCACAGACTTTAATGGCGCAAAAATTCTGGAAATGACAATTGTGGGACACCCATAATCTGATTAAAAACCTTTATCAACAAATAAAATCATAACTGATATTTTTTATTTTATATATACACACACACACACACACACACACACATGTATAGCAACAGACATTTTATATATATATATATAGCAAAAAATACTGTAAAAGCTTAAAAAAGCTAAATATAGCTTTATCAAAATAGATCAAATCAAACTGGTAAGCTTGCTGCGATAGTCGGTGTTATATGGTGCTCAGCCATTCACCGATTACATCACTTGCCTTCCGCAGCAGTGGTTCACATTCAACATTGCACAGCTGGAAACTTTGTAGGCTTTCTCTGCATGTGTTTTGAAGGGAGGATGGGATCTTTTGCTTTCAATGATAGCTCGCTAGCCTCTCTGAAATTGCCTACTCTACCTTTCAGCAGCAAAGTGTTTTCATATTTCACATGACAATCATGTGACACTAAAGGCTGGAATAATGAAAATTACATTAATAAATTATATTTGAAAATATATTAAAATAGAAAACAGTTTTATTAAACTAAAAATATTTTACAATATAACAGCTTTTACTGTATTTTTGATCAAATAAATGCAGCCTTGGTGAACATATGTTTGGGGGAAAAATCATTACTGAATGTTAGTTCTGCAGTTGTAATTATCTAAAAGCATTTATGCCACCTCCATGTAGCATTAAGAGGTATGAGTACATTTCATGCTATATTTGTGCTATATTACTGTATTTGCAGACACATAAAGTTACATTTCAGTTGTCTATAGATTAGAAGATAGAAATAAAACATTAAAAAATATATACTTAAAGATTTAAAGGTTAATAGACATTACAGCCTTATCTAAAAGTGGGAAATTTGTACCCGATGACATCTCTCTACTGTTCAAATCCTTTGTTTTCATCTGTAATGGGATTAAAGACCAAACCCAGTTCTGTTCATGTCTTTCCTTGCCTCAAGTTGTCCTTTGGAGCAGGACCTGTGCGCTCGCTATCCTTGGAGGCAGCTGATGATTGCTGGAATGTGAAATATCTCCTCCCAAATGGCAAGTCCAAGCAGGATACACACACAGATTCTGTTAAACAGAGCATGATCACATACACACACAGATTGTCATGGAGTCACGGTACAGGATAGGAGTACAGACTGCTTGGAGGTCTTTTCAAAGTGGATCATAATTGCAGCAAGAACACACACACACACACACGCTTACATTCACTCACACTCACACACTCTCTCTCTCTCTCTCTGTGTGCGTGTGTTAGGATGGCAGGCGATTTGTCATTTTCAAGGGAGCGATTACTAAGACTGAGTGAGCAAGTGTGACCTGTGCTCACAGTGAACATTCAAACACATACACACACAGAGAGCATTAACTGACTCTACTGAACCTCAGCTTGCCTGCAGTGTCACCATGGTTACACACCACCATGCTTACACAACGTATACATACATCGTGTCATAAATCCAAACCACAAATACATAAAATGCTCTGCCCAAATCCTAGCTTGAATCCAATAAGTAGAGTCTATTGTTCAGTTTTGTTATTGTAGAAATGTATGAGTATGAGAAAGAACAGATTATCCCATAATAAAAAGATTATATCAGATTGCAATACCATAAAAGTACACCATGCTGCATTATGACTACCATAAATTTGCCTTTTCTCCAAGTTGGAAAAAAATTGGTACAAAATGGAGCTTTCCTGTAGCTCGATCAGTAGAGCATTGGTGCTTACAACGCCAAGGTCATGGGTTCAATCCCAGGGAAAGCAAGAACTGATTCAATGTGTTCCTTGAATGCAATGCAAGTCGCTTTGGATAAAAGCGTCTGCCAAATGCATAAATCTAAAAATAAAAACGCAAATGTTCCAAAATATGACATTAAGTGTTGTGATCATAAACGATAGTGAAAACAATGAACAACAAAATTGATCAGTCACGTTTGTGTGCTTTGCACAGAAACCATCCGCCAGTCATGTCGCCTTTAAGCGAAGTTTACATTTTAACTACTGCTTTAAAAGTGCTGAGCAACCAGTTGTTTTTATGTTTAGAATATTAGAACCCTTTTTTAAACAGAATAGCCTACATAGATACATTCACTATATTCATTGCCATAGCCTTTATATAAAAACTAAAATGTGCAAAATAATTGTCAAATTATTTACAA
Source organism: Rhodeus uyekii (assembly GCA_037043235.1). Classification (NCBI taxonomy): domain Eukaryota; kingdom Metazoa; phylum Chordata; class Actinopteri; order Cypriniformes; family Acheilognathidae; genus Rhodeus; species Rhodeus uyekii. The sequence goes on along the minus strand of JAWRVZ010000002.1, from coordinate 4,033,017 downwards.
AACAATTTCTGCTAAACGCTGTTGATACTTGAGAGAACCAAAAACATAGCAAGAGAGTTTTGTGCTCGGTCTGATCGACTTTTCAACCGCATTTTTCATTTTTGAACCTAAAGTTTTAAAAAGATATTGTGTTTAAAAGTGAAAATTCAGTTCTCTGAGAACTTTCCAACGTACCCCCCAAATACCTCGCTGGGCCCCTAGAACTCAGGTTTGACAAACCCTTAAATTACATGATTCATGTAATTACATGACGTTAAGAAGAAAGAACTTTCAAAGCACTTGCCTTTGATGTTCCATCACAGATAATACTTGCTTTCAGAGAGTACAGACAGACTGCTCATTGTGTTGTGCCGGGTAAAGATAGAGTGAAACCTGGAATTCCTGACAAAGCCCTCTGACATCTCACCTGAAGATCCTATTATATATGCATGTTTGAAATCCAGTACATGTCAGTTTTTTTAGCTGTTATGTTTTAGTTAAGATGTTTTTGGAAACTACACTCTGTTTACAGAATAACTTTAGTTATAGTAATAACAGAAATAAAAAATGTTCCCCCTAATATGCCATAAAGATATCTCAAGCCACAGAACTGTGTCATGTGAGGTCATTAAATCACAAAGTAATCTAACAAATACCTATCCCTCTTTTAGATCACTAAGTTTACATGCACTATTAGTTTCCATCAATCGGAATTAATCCAAACCAATTTTAGTTTCTGTGAGATCTATCTATACAAACCCTAAACGTTGCAGGCTGATTCACATTTGTTTACATGTGCATTAAAAATAGGCCATTTTGAACCAAAGTGTTCAGAACCAGAGAAAGCCAAGCGTAAACGTCCCAAGCATAATTGCAGTTTTTGCCTTGATGACGTCCAAAGTGAAAGCTAACATATATCAGAAGATTTTCTCAACAAATGTTTAGAAAATATTCAGTCTCATCCACTGACTAGTTCGTAAGATATCAATTTTGTAAAACGTAAAGCGTTTACATAATTTTCCTGTTGATCAAATTATTTCAGTATTTCCATGAAGGCTTTTCAGTCCGACTGAGCCATCAATCAGATTATAAACAGCTTATTTGAGTGTATGAAAGCATAGCTACTCTGCAAAATAAACCCCCTGACACACACGTACCCCCCACACATGATTAAGGTCATAAGAGTACAAAGGAATAAAGCAACATGACACACCGAGGCGACAGACTGAACTAACAAACAAACTAACAAAAAATGTGTAGGGTGGTCAACATTCCATGTGATTAAATTAAAAAAACATTTATCAGGGCACATTAACGCATGTGATTAATTCAAAATGCGCTTGAATGCATATAACGTGAATAAATTACTGAAATCAGCTACATTTATATTTATGCATTTGGCAGATGCTTTTATCCAAAGCGACTTGCATTGGATTCAAGGAACACATTGACATTCTAATCAGTTCTTGGTTTCCCTGCGAATTGAACCCATGACCTTGGCATTGCAAACGTCACGTCCTACTGCTGGAGCTACAGGAAAGCTGAGAAATGACATCATTAATAAAACTTACATCACGCAGTTAGATGATCTGGGGAGTTTACAATGAGCATCTACAATGGCACATGCGCCTGTAACCCTATGTTAGGAAAATGATTTGATTACAGTACTTTGAAAAACTCACTTGGCAAAGTTACAAACAGTCTCACTGATGTTTTAGGCTACGTTTTGTATGTGAAAACATGGCGGAAATTTGCCTTTACTACAGATTTCTGAAGGGGATTAGCCTATATGAATAAATCTCTGAAGGGAACTGACTGTTTTTAGAAAAGTTTTTCTTTTCATCTTATGTGTAAGATCTTCATCTTTTCATCTTATCTTGTGTAATGCCTAATAAAGTAGTGTTTAGCACAGGGAAGCAGCTCTATTTCTGCTGTTTCATAAGCATCACCTACTGTCAGAGAGTGGATTTAGTTCAGGCAAATGCTACATATACATATATATATATATATATATATATTTTTTTTTTTTTTTTTTTTTTTTACCAATAAATGGAAAATAAGATAATGTGCATTCTAAATATTCTAAACCCATAATAAAGGTAGATAATAATCTAGTATTTTTCACAGACCAGATGGGGATTATCAGGAGGCAATGACTGATAAAGGCCAATGTGGCCAGGACACCTGGGTAACAAACCTACTTTTTTATAAGTGCCACAAGATTTTTAATGACCACAGAGTCAGGACCTTGGTTTAACATCTCATCTGAAGGATAGTGTTTGTTACAGTACAGTGTCCCCGTCACATAGATTTCCCCCATCCAGGTACAAACCAGGATCAATCCTACTTCGCTTCAGTACGCAACCAATCAACCAAGCCACAGGAAGATCATTTTTGAAATAATAATTGAATAACATAACAATTAAGAATTATATGACTTCAACACTATTCCAGAACCTGTAAAATAACTGGAGTTTGGTCTCAGTTTGGTATTCCAGAATACCTATTAATGCATTGCAGCCCTTGACGTCCACTTAAGCCTGTGATTTGTAAATTGGTGCAGCTTTTATTACACAGATCACGAGAAACACGCTCTCATCCACAGACCAGGGTTCAAACACACTAGCGGCTAAGGGCATCAGATAACATCAGTGGCGGGGAGCGTCACAAAGCGTCCGAGACTACTGAAAAATTGATGAGCAAGCACAAGAGTTCCTCTTCAGGGAGGGTGACCTCAAAGAGATTTCACTCAGATGCTGAAAGTGATATCAAAACCTCTCTTTATAAACACACACACACACACACACACACAGTTTTCCAAAACACACAGACTTCTATAGAACACTCGATGTGTGCAAGGCTTAAACACAGACACACTCACGTTATAAGGGACCCCAGCTGTGCCGATCGAACCTAAAAGGCCATTATCTATCATAAGTGCACATACTAATCAAATTCACACCAATGGAAAATACATCATTACTCAACCCTCCCTTTTCCATTGGGAAAACACTAAAACACACACAGGCTCAGTTTCACACACAAAAAAATCTTCCCCTTTTCACACAGCAGCTGCATATAAAAAGGTTCCTAGATAAATCTCACCTACATTAGAAATTTCACAGCACTAAGAGAATTGTTCACCCAAAAAATGTATATTCTGGCATCCCTTATTCAAACAACCTTCAGCTGAATGCAAAATGGGATGTTTAGTAGAAATGTCCAATGTGCTTGCATGGTATAAAAAGAAAATAGACAATGGGTGTCAATCACAAAAAATTCTGAAAAAAGCACCATTAAAATATTACATTAACTATTTGAGTCATTACTCATTGAGAATACATTTTAACTGAATATTTTATTCCCTGCATTTATTCAGACTTGTTTTCGTGAAGCCCTTTGATTAAAATCCGATTAGAAGATCTGCTTACAGTATTTGCGTACGTGTAGGTGACATTTAGTGGTGCGTAATTAAGAGCCCAAAATCTCTTCTGCAGTATAAACATAAAAGCTTCTATGAAATATTAAAAAGTCTTCATAGAGGCAAAGTGTTTAGGAAAGGTTCAGGAGAAAACAAAAACCAGACATTTAGAGGGATTACAATTAATTTTCAACAACCACAAGAACAAGTCTGTGTCAACAGCCATATTTCACTAGAGAACGATTTCACTTCACTGAGGCTGCATTGCATTACATTGGATTTTTTGCCTTTAGCTGGAAAACATATTCTAAGAGTTAGAAAAAAAATGGTTTATATCATGGTGCACATTGTACATGTTTATTTTAACGAAGCGCTTCTACAGCCATCAACCTCTCAGGTTAACAAAAACACCTCTCTCTCAAAAAACATTTTTATGGCAAGACATATTTCGATCTCATTAGTGCCAATAGGCAGTATTTATGAACACGCGTTCATTAAAAACCTTTTACTCCAACTCTGACAACTGACAATGAGCCACAATGTTTCAACATGCTTGTTTCTCTCTCCCTCTCTTTTTAATGCATCGAAACCTCATGCTGTTGCCATGCCAATTATAAAACACCATGACAACAAGGTCAATATAGTCAGCAAAGCGGCACAGCAAACACACAACAGGGGCAACATTCATCAATTTAACAACATTTTCTAACAAACAGGACAACACATAATGTGAACATCAATTATGGAGAAAGCAAACAACTGCATGACAATGTCAAGGGATTTGAAAAATCCAGCGAAATTGCAGGATGAGGACTGCAATGTGAAGGAATTTGAGCAAGAATTAATTAAGGAACAAAAGTCTAAATTGACTTATACTATGTGGACCAATGATGTACTGTAATGATCATTTTATTAGCCCATCTACATGTATGCAATAACAATATAAATCAATAAAAATGCAGTTTACGCACACAATTGCATGTTTTCATTTTTTAATACAAATTAATTTTAATATTTTAGGGGAGTATAAAGAAAGAAAGCCTTAAAAGAAAAGAAAGCCTCATTAAAACCAAGTAGGTTGGCATATTCTTTTTTTATTATTATAATTTATACTCATAGTTGAATAAAAAAGTCATCAGCTACTAAACTTACAATAATTACTCAATTAACAGTCCCTGTATGCTGATTTTAAAAAATTGATCTAAACTTTGCATTACAAAGCAAAATTAAAAATGAAGACAACAGGTGGCATTTCCCACTTAATTCCTGAATCACTTGAAAATAAATTTTACAATAATTTGATCATAATCATGGAACAGTTCTGAAAAAACAGTTACTTGAAAATTATATTTTCGCATCAATCCACATCTGTGTTATTAATTACAGTTTGTTTTTCTCCTGGCTCGCTATAGAATGAGCAGAAGTTCTAACAGCAATTTACAGATAGAAGAAATGATCCGTCTTCTCCCAGAGGGGCGTTCCTGCTCTTGGAAACCTCAGCTCTGAGATAAACAGAACAGAAGACAGAGCAGCTTGGACTCTTTCAGCAAATATACTCACAGAAAGCATTGCCAAGAGGACTGAACTGTACCACAAGGCCAGATGAGACGCTTAACACATCCATCATCATATGGAATTGACTCATAGTTTAGCATTTCTGCTGCTCTCTAAAGCTGAACTGTCTCGTACATGACCATTTTCTCGCTTTCAATTTTCACGCAAGCCTTTGACTCCATTCCAATTTCTGCAATGACTTTGGAAACGACTCCTTAAATTGGCCAAAGCCACTAGCAGAAATGTTCAAAATCAGAGGGGTGACTGAGAACAGGTCTGTTTTTCCTCACGGCGCAGTGAAGATGAAAAAAAAAGTGATACTTTGCAGAGCTCAACTTTCAGGACTTTCAGGTAGGTCTGTCAGGTACAGAATTGGAATAAAACTATAAAATAAAAATACATAATCATCACTATAAACTGATGAGTCCTTATTAAAGTAACAGAGGTTATTCAGTCAAGAGCAGTGAGAGTTTTTTTCTTTGTCCATTGTTGTTTGATTAACATTAATGTCAAAAGGCATTATTACAGGAATATTAGGCTGCTGTCCCTTTAAGACTGCACATCTAGACTGAATTAAGTGTTACACATGCAATTTATCTAAGTTCACTTAAGACATAACAGACTGTTTACATGGATACTCACCAAGACGGGCGTTTTGAATTAATTGTGTGAATGTCCATTCAAGTGCAAGATGACGAGAAAAATAACTCAATTCAGTATTTGCTTGTTGTCTGAGAAGCAGCTTTCTTGGTACGCTGAAAGTGTGTTGCGCACACAAAAATTCTACCACAGAACTGAATTGAGTTGTTTTTCGTGTGTTCTTGTTCTTGAATATTTGAAAAACACGTGGTATACTTTCATGGCAATGAAGCACTGGCCCGATCAGGCAAATTACATTTCCGTCAACTGACCTAAACACACACACCTGGCCCTGGACCATTGGGCAATCCTTACTGTCAAGCACTGCTTTGCACCTCATTAAACAAATCTTATTCTTCTGATAAGATGATGTTGACCAAAAACTTACAGATCGGAATCTCAACTATTTTTGGAGCACATGCTAGATATTTGGTGCTATTGCCATGATTATTTTGGCCAGAAAGAAAGAGGAAACAGGGAGGACAAGATGAACTTAATCCAGTCAGAATGAACCACCCTTAAACAAAATTATATCAGAAGAAGTTTGAGTTTTGACTAGTGGACACAAATAAATGGAATATATTCAGTACCCCCAGCAGAATTCACTAATTGCTGTAAAATCCTATATATATAAACCTTCTGATCAAATGATCACACTGTAACAGTCAGAGTCAATGCCATTAGTTGTCTGTCCACTTTCAAGCTAATGGGAGAGGATCATAATCTTCCACTTTACTTCAAAATGATGATTTAATGGAGCCGATATGTACAGAATGCGTTTCGGAAAATGACACGGGTGCCAAAACCTTAAATACTTTTTTTTTAAATGGCTCATTTATGTTTATATGGACAGAATTAATTTTTATCAGTCTGAACAAATTAAATCTGATTTATACTGGTTATAGAATAGTACTTGCATCATTATATTCTTAGATCCGATATTTTTAACTGATCTTTCCACTGATATTAGGTGAAGGCTTTTCATTCTGTTATTAACAAGAACTTAAAAAATAAAATAAAATTTTATTTAAAGTAAAATTACTTTATTTAAAATAATAACTAATAATATAATTACTTTTACACAAATAAGATTTGTCTATAGAAAAATCAAAGAATCAAAATGGCTTGAGAAAAAAGTAAAACTCCAAAAACTATTGCTATACATTTTCTGCGAGACTAAGAAAAACAACATTTAGGAACATGAACCTTCGGAAATCATACATATGTGAGGATGATATCTGACAGTCACCACAACCAATTTATACCAATGCTCACACTGGAAACTGATGCAAGGTTTCGAGCTCCACGTGCTCTTGGTTCAGAGGAAAAGCACTTTAGCCAATTTAGCTTTCATATCTGATGTCTGTTTCGCAAAAAAGCAAACCAGGATCAGAAATAAACTTGGGCCAACAAAAAAATAATACACAAGATATCATAGCATAATCAAGACTCTGTATGAAGCTGCAAAACATTTTAAATAATTAATTTATAATTTGTTTCAAGTTATAATACTAATTTATTATCTGAATTTTGAGTTCCTAACAACTGCATAATTTATCACAGGGATTGGAAAATTATTCAAACATTCCATCAAAGCTTTTATAATTTTATTGTATCTTGTGCATTACATATAAACAACTTGATGTTGTTTACAGAGTTACAGGTGCACTCAAGTAATGTTTCTCTCACTAGATAAGTATTAAAAATAAGAACAAAAAAAGTACAAATAAAGACGACTGCAACCAAGCAACTGACACTGACACTGTGGGAAAACATGACAAAAAGACAGGAAGCAAGAGACAATGAGAACCTATAGTAGCAAGAAAGTGAGATGAAAGTGAGAAATTGAAAAATGACATGAAATAGAGATAAGGTCTAAATTCTCTGTTCTTATCACCCAAGATTGTCTCTTGTGGCTCTGACATGTTACGCTTGACTCTGCTCAACTAAAGACACGGGCTGACAGAGATTCCTGGACAAGCAGCTATTTATTCCTGCGGGTTTTCTCTGGGGAGGAGTATTATTAGCAGCGTTCATGCACAGTATTGATCCTGAAGCCTGGGTACTAACAGTTGAACACAAAATACGACTGATAGATCGGTGTCAAGATGGAGCTCTTGAAAAACTCTGTATGAACATATTTATTATTTATTACAAGGATTCAACTCCTTTATATAACTTTAGATTGAGAACTGAAAAGCATTAGTCTACACCACTACCATCCTCAAAAAAAAAAAAAAAAAAAAATTGTTTTCAAACAGGTTTCCCCAAACCCTCCAGAAAGTCCCACCCCCAAAAGCATGCTATTGGTTGCCGTGTCGGGTTACTTGGGATGCTCAAACAGAGCAATGTTTTTTTATTGCTTGATATAAATCTGTACACATTAAACTGTGAGAGGGGGAGAAAGTATTCTAACACTGAAAAAAAACATTTTAGCTTTAACAAGGCCAAATACTATCAAAGCACTGTGGAGAACAAAAAACTGAAAAAGGGCAACAGCAGTTTCTGTTCTTTTTTTATAATGGATCTCCAAAATACATCCTTTCAACACTCGTTCACACTCATCAACCATTCTATTAGACCCAGACATGATGTTACCTTTTAAAGGAGGAAAAAGAAGCTTCAAAATAACTGCATTGAGATACATAAAGGGACAAATGATATTAGCTAAGGGTTTTTGAAGTATTCACAGTAAATCTATCATAATATGTCTGCTTTTGTGTGCGTGTGGCCTTATTTTGTTTTAGATTAGCTGAAATCCATTGCTGGATTGTTTTGCCGACCCGGCCCTTCCAAACAGATTGACTTCTCTGTATTTAATGACAACCATAGATCACATCTAAGTTCATCACTGGTTAAATGACCCTCACCAACGACTCTTTGCTGACATGAAATAAAATAAAAACTTGTGTGATTTATGTTAAGTGTTCCCACAACAACAACCAATCAGCATGTATCAAAGGGATCAGTGACAGATCGTGAGCTGGTGAAGCGGCCAGCAGTAATGACCTCATGAATCACAGGCTCAGCTTGTTATCAAAGTGCCTGCTATGCACCGCTAATATGTTTCAGCGTTTGGAAAGCATTTCCAGGTCAAATGTCGCCCCAAAATCAAAAGAAATAAGACCATTAAACTGTGAAAGTATTTTCTTGACCGTTTCAGACAACCCCAAAATCTCATCACCAAAATATCTAATTGCTGTAATGTGTAAAAAGAACGATGGGACATCGTTGGGACATCGTAAACATGGTAATATTTGTTCAAGTAAGATGATTTTGTCTTTGGACCATCTAAATAAAAAGCCCAAAAATATCTGGCCACAGTCTCTGATCTAAAGCATTATAGGATTGAGACTGAGTTTCACTGCTGTTCTGAGGTGAACTCACTCTTCAGAAAGACAGAGAAAAGCACATGTTGTAGGAGGAGACAGGCTGTCTTCTCTGTCCATCACATCAGGCTCATGTTACACATAAAAAAAACAAAAACAAAATCAAGGGATTCACGGGGGAGAGAGAGGCTTTCCCATACAGTACGATAGGCAGGCTGCAAAAAGTCAAGATGAACCCTGGAGCAGATAGGCTGAGTAATCCAAGCCCTTAAGACACACAAAGAGGCCTCTGAGTCTCGGAGCCAGAACTCTAGACAGAATTCTTTTAGCACTTGTTCCATTGATTGATTCAGAACACTGCCAATATACCCGAGACACTCCTGAGAGACAGAAGCAGCTCTGAGGCATCTTAAACACGGCACACACAACTGGCTCAAACATGAGAACACAAATCAAATCCCTTTTTTCCTACAAATCTCCTCATTTCATCTGAACAAAAGACAAACCAACTGATTTGTGAAAAAGTGATTTCAGAAATATTGTCTCTGCTTGGCAAAAACCTTTTCCGTATCTATTCGCTTCATGTCTGTCTGTGGGTTTCAAAATATTTAACCAACGAAAAGCTTGTTACTAAAGCTTGTAACTCCATTGGATCCACAAACAGACAGTAAAACCTCATAACTCCAACCTGCCTCAATTGAATGAATGAATGAATGAATGAATGAAGTGCTGCACACATTTTGGACTGTCTCTGTATGTTTGCAATACAAGGGTAAATAAAGAACTGGTTGTTTGAATAAGTATAATGTTTTCTTTTCTCAAGACTATAATATACAAGGCTTATGTTTTATGTATTTGAAGAGTGGAGAAGAGTCCCCGATATAAAATCAAAATGAAATTACAGAATGAACTTGTATAACGTCACTTCTATCAAAATCAGGCCAAAACAAAGTTTGTTTGGTGTTCATTTGAGGAGTTTGAAACAGCCTGACAAAGCGAACTCTCTGTTCTCTCTGGCTGGTAAACACCTTCAAACTATCATTAGTCCTTGGCGATGACGTAATAGGCGTATTCTGAGGCTTTACCTTTTTGACATGGACATTTTCTCTGGTTCAATATCTTCTCTATAGTGAGTAAAAACATGAACACAATGGAAAGTTGCTTTATAGTAGAACTGGAAGTTGTAATTTTAATTGAAAGAGACAATGCGCATGTTTTTCATGTTTAATTCTATAATGCCAATTTCTTTTAAACTATCTATTGCATAAAGTGCTACCTAAATAAACAATGACTTTACTGGAGTATTTGCAGAACTGGTGCAAAAATATCCACATCATTATGATCAGATAATCATATTTCTCACCGCTGTCATTTTTGTCGCGTTTGTTATTGAAGGGAAAATGCGCAACACATATTCCTCAAAAAAATTAATATGTAAATAATATTCAGCTGGACGATAGGTAGCAGTATACCACTCGTCATGCATTTAGAACTTTTTACCCCTAAACGAAGAACAAAAAGAACTTCAGTGTGAGTATATCAGGGCTTTTAGTCTAGTCTATTCCTTGTGTGTGCGCAAGCACACCCGGCAATAAAGCTCCTTGTGATTCTGATTCATTTGTCATCAAATCATAGCCAATACGGTGTTAAATAGCCTGTGTGTAGCACTTCATCTTGATTTTGGCCAAATAGCTTACAGATACAAACATGTCATCTGAGAATATGAAGTTCTTCCAGATCAACTGCATGCGTGTATGTGGTCAGCTGGGTCCTACCTTAACAGCTGCAGTGACTCCATCCTCAGTGGTGCTCTGTCCATTCTGAAAGAGAAACAGAAGGAGTATTTATTTATACATATATATGCAGTACTAGTTTGGAAAATACTACCATTTTTTTTTACATTTATGCATTTGGCTGACTTGCATTGCATTCAAGGAACACATTGAATCAGTTCTTGCTTTTCCTGGGATCGAACTCATGACCTTGGCGTTGTAAACACCAATGCTCTACTGATTGAGCTAAAGGAAAGCATTAACATTTTTGTTTACCATTGTAGATGTACATATCAAAACATGAGTATGTGCATATGTGTATGCATATACTTGAAGGATCACAGCTGTAATGTCAAAGTCATAATTGCGTGTTATGTCTAGATGACATAATCAATGGCTCCCGGGGCGTTTACACAGGCTCTGCTGCTCATAGCCTCACATACACACTCTCTTTCTGTCAATGTGCTTGAGCATCTGTTCTGCCCACAAGCTGGATCTCCAATCCAGATGTAATTCTATAACACAGATTTCACTGTACAATATTAATAAAGAACATTTACATTTATTCCATTCTTTTTTGTTTATAGAGATTATATTGTAGAATTGATAAAGCATAAGTTCAAATCTGACTGCATTGTTTGCATTCATGCTCCCTTGAAGTTGATATATATATATATATATATATATATATATAAAATAACTATATAACATGAATCTTCGTTTCGTCCATCATGGACGAAACTAAGATTGACCTTCCTTTTATTCTCATTCAAGAAGCTTTTTTATTCTAATATTTACATCGTCGCAATTTGTTTCATGCTAACTTTAACATTTGCATATTTATAAGGTTAATTGACTGGAGAAATATAGCACAGTTTAATGTCATCTTGTTTGTTTATGCAAATGTGACGACAAATCAGTTTTGGTTGAATTGAACATTCTGAAATATACTTATTTCACACATAAATCTGAAAGTGAATACATAATCACTTTACAATTATTTGTACAACCATTTGTTAACATGAGTTACCTAGATACCTAGACAACAAACATTTTAAAGAATTAATTCATCTTAGTTAATGCTAATTTCAACATTTACAAATGCATTATTAAAATCAAAAGTTGTATCTGTTAATATTATTTAATGAACCTGAGCTACATCAATATGAACTAACAACGAACAGTTGTATTTTTAAATAACATTAACAAAGATTAACAAATACTGTAACACACTTCTTATTGTTAAAGCATTAACTAAAGTTAACTAATTAAACTACCTTATTGTAAAGTGATCCCATAAATCCATAGCAAGTACGTCTACATCTGGGAACTGTAATGATGGATGACCAACACTGAGTCCCATTCAAAAAAACTAAACAAAAAATTCATAAATAAAATTAACTCAGATGAAAGCAAACCACAACACACCAGGAATCAAAACATAAAAAAATATTTAGTTGATTTTAACTATAGTTTTTGACTATTAAAGACTGTAGTTGATTCTGGATAAACAAACAGTTCCTTCCTTTATTAAAGCACAGTGGAAGTCTCTACCTCACAAACAAAACTATTTATATACATGAAGACAAAGAGAATGTGTGTCATATTTATTCGTTTTCTGAATAAACTGCAGTCGTAACAGTGAATTCTCTTATGAACCGTCAGAATAACAATCACATCCCGCACAGGCAATTGCTTTCAATTTCATTCAATACAGAACTTTGTACGAGAAGAGAAGGAAATGAAAGAGACAAAAAATTGGAGGAAGGAAGAAAACAATTCTGTATGCTCAGAGAAAAACAGACAAAGATCAAGGATTCGTCACATGCAAAGTCAGAGCTTATTTTTTATGCTGACTTCAAATCGATTCCCTCAAGTGCTCTGGAAGTTAAGCCAACTCGTCTTAGAAAAGCTCCAGGTTATCGTCAATGTCACTTTTGATGTCAATAAGTATAAGAAGTCTGAGAAAATAAGTTTCTGTGATAACGGCAAAGACCTTCAGCTATTGTGTCCAAATTGTGTAGCAAGACCAGTTACAAGAATTAAAATATATTTCAAAATGGTGATGAATAAACGTTTTTTTTTAAACTAAAATTTTAAATTAACAGAAAAAAAAAGTTATTTGGAGCGATTTAACGCACTTAAAAGGAATAGTTCATCCAAAAATGAAAATTCTCTCATCATTTACTCACCCTTAAGTTGTTCCAAGCCTGTATGCGTTTCTTTCTTCGGATGAAAACAAAATATATTTTTAAGACTGTTGGTTACCAAACAGTTGATGGACTCTATTGATTTGCATAATATTGAAAGAAAAAAAAAATCTTCTTTTGTGTTCAACTGAAGAAAGAAATTCATAGAGGTCTGGAACAACTTGAGGGTGAGTAAATTATTACTAAATTGTAGATTCTGGGTGATTGTTTTAAAGATTAAGTATGAGTTATGTTATAGTGTGTAAAACAAAAGTAAATAATCTATCCTTAAGGTTTACTCATCAGAAAGGTTTAAAAACACATCGACCAATTATGTGCTTGAAGCGAGACTATCTACCAAACAACAGAATACGGGTTTAAAGAGACATTATATTAGCAATTTTGTTTAATGATGCTAGTGGCACAGTAATAACACGCTTAAGCTTATATAACTCAGTTCAAACAAGAACTGATATGCGCTTATGTAAATCATTAACGGGCTGTGTCAAAGTGATCTGTGAACACCAGATATCTTTAATGAAACTGATAAGGGAATATGAGCTGTGTTTAATTAATAGTGCATATAAGATTTTGATCAATCCAGCTTATTGAAATCTTTACAGTATAAGATGTACAGTTGATAGATCATGTTTAATAGCAGATCCCTCTACAAAGAGAAGAGAATGAAAGAAACTTGTACCTAAATTACTTATGAAAGGTCAGAGAGTTTTTTAAAAGAGTAAAACAAATTGATATCTCAAAATGGAGACAAAATACCAGCCATATCAGCCATGTACATGTCTAAAGTGTGTATCCTTTTAGGATATTATCATGGGAGGTTAAAATGATAAATAGAAATAGAGCTTCAGCCCAACTTCTGATTTTCTAGAAAAACAGATGCAAACTATTATTCACTATGTGAATAATAAAGCACACACACACAGATCAAGAAGTTTGAATGCATGTAAAATGCACTTTGTAAAAGTAAAAACATAACACCCTCTTGATCAGGGCCACTGATCACACATGACCCTGAAACTCTTTTCCTGAAAGCACAATGCAAATGAAAGTGATAAAAGAGCGATCTGCAAAAAAATTAACACCATCTCTTCATAATGTGACCCTGTTACAGAAATAGCATGCGAGTAATTGGGACCAAACTGTTCCTCGGAGAGGTGAGGGGATGTAAGAGTGAGTGTGTGTGTGCGTGCATGTATGTGTGTGAAAAAGGGACAAAAATGTCCCCACAAAGAAGGCAATATCCAAAATCCTTGTCCTTGCAGGGGCTTTTATGTTTGTTGAATATTTAAAAATGTGTGGTGGGTAGGTTTAGGAGTAGGGGCAGAATATACGTTTGTGTAAAAATCATTGTGCCTATGTCCCCATAAAACATGAAAATCCAACATGTGTGTGCATGCATGAGAGAGAGAGAGAGAGAGAAAGATATATGAAAGGAATTAAAAGCTTGTATTTCGAGTGACTTGGCATTCATGAAACAAGTGCGTGACAGGAGAGAACAGAGCTACAAATGGCCAGAAATAATAAAGCGCACAGCAAAATAAACAGGCTAATCTTTCAGGAGGAAAGGGAAAAGGCTTTTGTTAAGATCAAAAACTGCATGTCCAACCAAACTATTTTAGTGCAAATTCATCAGCCGCTTGGAGGAAGCTAGTCAAATCAGACAGATGCTAGCATGGACATTCTCTGAGATGAATTTTTTTTTTTTTTCAGTCATGTTAATGGATCGGGGTATTTATAATGCATTTAAATGTTTGATTTTAAAAACTTTTTTTTTAATTGTCAGTTGGATTGCCACTTGATGTCTAAATGATAATCTGACACCCAAATATAAATCTTGTAACGTTAAACTTTACAGTCCACTGATAAAGCCCTTCATTTGTGTCCTTTTATAGCAATATCCTTTACTTGTATCCAGAATATTAACTCTTCCTTGACAAGATTTCCACTGTTTATGATATAACTGCTTCCCCACCACTGACAATCTCCCCAATCCATGTTTTCACTGTTATGAAGTAGCTGTGCTTATACGGATCTTCTAAAATTGTACAGCCCCTCCGGAACCCAAAACGAGTGAAGAAGATCTGTGTAAACCAGATGGAGTAGATAGAAGTAAGCTAATGTGATCATCAAATATTCCATCAAAACGAAGTTTTGTGAATATGAATCCATGCTGCCAAATTTTTTGTAAATGCTGGCAGGGAAAGAATAAAAGAAACACTTCGTAGAAAATGGCAGACTAAATGACACACTTCCTGTATTTGCGTAAGAAATGCTGGAATTTTATCTATAGTGTAATATTAGTAAAATATCAGCTCTCCAGCACCATTAGACTGAAGAAAACTCATCTAGGTGAAGAGACAAAGCTCTTTTTATTTTCATGCTCTGAAGGAACCAATATCAAAAGTCAGACCTTTTCAGGACTTAAAGTCCTGACTTACTTACTTCCTCACAAAAATGTCTGACAGGTGAAAGAGGGAGTTGAGGGTTTCTAGATCTTTCTGAAGTCCACAGGAACTTGCAACTAGGCCATTATGTAATCTCAACTTTAACCTACAGATCGAGTGATGCTGTTGGGACATACCAATGAGGTCAGAGAGATGGAGCATTTTAGGTGAAATAAATTAAATACAAAGCAAAAAAAACAAGGGCAAGGGAAATAATAAAATTAAAGAAATAGAGTAAATAAATTGAGTCAGAAGAATTGTCAACTAGCTGACGATTCACGCATTTGACATGCAATGCAGTCTTACACGGCTGTCAGGACTGACATTGAAATAGACACAAATATTTTGCGTGTAAGCAGTTATACAAGACTGAACAACAATGGATGACAAAGACAAAGGTCTGACAGAATGTGTGCGTCCCAGTTAAAAGAAACAAAGCATGAGTGATGGGGACAAAGAAAAGATAAAGAAATTGCAGATAAATCCAATCATGAATGAAACCACAAATTAATCATTAAAATGAATGTTTATGATGAATTATAAACATTCAATACTTTCAAAAAGTGAGACTCTGACTGGTGTTCACAGGTGACAAGGATTTAAAAAGAGATGACTGGAAGAAATTCGACTTTTAGTTCAGAGCTCCGGATCATATCATCTCCATATTCCCAGCCATCATGTGCTGCTCTTCCTTCTCACGTTTCAAACTGCTGCACACACTGACATTCGAGACCGGAAACACACAACTTAAAGATTGATATTCCCGAGCAAGTTGTGTGTGTGGCATTAATAAAGAAGGTGCAAGAACAAGAAAGCAAATGGGAGAAATATGACAATTTAATTCATAATCTATTAGAATATTCCTTTAGATCTGAAATAAAGCATCTAGAACAGAGAATATCTGATCAACGTTCGTGAATCCAGCAACACTAATGTTTGAATTCTGTTTCTGAACTAATGTTTGAAATCTCTTTCAAAGCAGCTTGGTTCGTAGGACAGAGTCAAACTGACTCTTCCGAGTGAAACAGCACCCCTCCCTTTGGGACAGACAGGGCCTCTTACACTGAGATATACCGTCGAAATGCTTCCAGCAAATCTATGAAGCTCCCAGGTTCACAGGAATACATTTCCGGTGATAGAGTGAGAACAGAACTCGTGACTCCTGGAGCTCACAGAACGCCTCTCCTTTAATGGAAGCAAACAGCCTCAAATCTTTTCTTCTCTGCCATGTAACCTCCAAAATAAAGGCCCTTTCACACAGAGTACAATTAAACTGCACGAATGTACGTCCTGATGACGCTCTTGAAACTAAACAATAAGATCCCTATGGAGCTATTCACATTGGGCGCGATCAATCGCAGCACAACGAAGAAAGATTTTTGTCGATTTTTACCCCATCCCCCCGCGATGAAACAAGCCGTACCAATTAGATTGGAGCTTAAACGAGTCACTCCTGTTGTACTAAAGTATGAAAGCGGCAGCAAGGTTTTTCGAAAACCATTTCGGAAGAAGATATTGGATGTTGAGTGTTATCATTCATTTTGAGAACATGCTTTATTCTTACAAGTTCTTTATACAGATTACCATTTTCTGTTAATTTTCCACTAAATTAAAGAGCTTGAAACAGAAAAAAACTCATTTAGGTATATGTGATCATAACTTCCGCCCTTCTGAATCACGAGGTTGTGTTCATTGGGAGTTCCACGCATAAACATTTCTACTGATGAAACATAAAACCAAATAAATATAGGATTTTGACGACATATGTTCATGCGGGTCAATTACATGAGCAATCCTAAGCAGGTGTGTTCAGTTTATAATAAAACTCTGCAAATAATGCACATCTGCCCATTATTTAATCAAAATCCCCTTTAGATTGCAGTCGTAAGTCATTACATGCACCGCATGATGGTTTCTGTCTAGTACCCTGTGTAGCTTATATATTTTAATGTACTGTTTTCATTGTGCAGCGGATGAGTTTAAAGCCAAATGGGGAAATCTTCCAGATACACTGATGAGGGAAATGTATTCTCGGTCAGCGCCATGTGTTATACAGGCGTGAATGAGCTGAAGGCAATCAATCGTTTCGCGTTCAGTGTGAAAGCTCTGTTTGTTGGCGATTCTCTTAGCTTAATCAAGCCGCACTTAAGTGTGAAAGGTCCTTAAAGCGATAGTCAATTCTGTCATCAGTTACCCTGAAGTTGTTCCAAATCTGTATAAATGTCTTTATTCTGTTGAACAATGGAAGACATTTTATCGATAATTAAATATCTTGCTTCAAAGGTTTAAGAACATTATAACAAAAGGGAATTTCTTTTTCTGTTTTCCCTAGTCAGGTAGCACCAAATAAAAAAAAATGTGTGTGTGTGTGTATATATATATATATATATATATATATATATATATATATATAGGCAGCCAAGTTTTATTAAAAACCCATTTTGGCAGTGGTGAAGAACCCCTTTAAAATGAACTATAACAATGATTATCTGACACTTGCTGATGATTCTGTTCATAAGTAATATACTAAAGAACACTCTTTCAACCTCTATCTAGTGTTTATTTACATTTATGCATTTGGCAGATGCTTTTATCCAAAGCATTGCACTCAAGGTACATATTGACATTCTAATCAGTTCTTGCTTTCCCTAGGAAATTTAAATATGTTGGCTGTTGAGAATCAAAATCAATTTACTCACTAATGGCAGGTGTGCAAAAGTTACATTTGGACTCTGCCTACACATTTTCCCGGCAGCTTTTATCTCCACACAATGCATGTTTGGAGGCTTTTTACAAGTAAAAACTGCCAAGTATGAAGCAGAAAATAACCTTTTCATACAAATCAAGTGGTTTGACATCCTGTGCCTTTCTTAGTCTAGTCTACATCAGGAAGCACTGTAAGGTCTTGTGGTACTTTCTGATATGCTGCCTGTAGCAAGATTCTAATCAGTCCATTTATTCTGCAAGATACATAAACAGATTCATTTCTGCCTCTCTTTTTCATCAGCAGAAAGAATTTCACACAAAGCACTGAGAAGAATTGAGAATGTTTCTCCAGTGAACCAGCTGTCACCAGATTGGTGAACCTATCACAGTATTGAGTGACCAGGAGACAAGGAAGAAGAAAAGTTCATTTAAGTTCAAAACGTACAGATTACAATGACTCTAAATAACTTGTCTCTTATTGCAATTCAACAGTCTAAGAGCAAGAGCAAGATAAGAAACTTCCTTCCATTCTCATTAATCATGGACATCACAGGCCATATTGTCTCAGCTTGTCCTGAAGTTAGAAAATTGGTCTCCAGCCAACATTGCTGGAGCAAATTCCAGTGCTGTACAATGCAAAGGTCTGAAAGTTTACTGTAGTACAACACTAACATTAACTAAGAGTTGTTAGAACTGTGGTCCATGCTCATAAGATATGATTCCTCAAACTAACGTATCTGGATGTTTCTTTGCAAACAAAAAGGAAATGAAACCCTTTTGAAGAAATAAAAAACATCTAACTATATGAAAGCCAAGCATGACAGGAGATCAGCTTATATTATAAATACCAGTGGATCATTATTACAAACATGTGGCTGTTATTGGGGTTCAATATGACGGATTTTAATAAAGTTTTTTTTAAACAAATAAATCAACAGTTTTGTCTCATGTGCAATAATTAAACAGTCTGGCTACACAAATTCAAGAGTACTTCATAATTTAAAAAGCACTGTTTTCTAGTGCTTCTTCTGATGTTAGACTGCTGTATTATTTATTTGATATTTTTTTGACATTTTATATGCACCCCAGAGAAGACAAACTGCTCAGCAAGAAAAAGTCAGTTCACTGAGCATTAGATAAGAAAACCAATATTCTTCCACTAGAGTTTAAAGAAAACACAAGCTGCAGAGTCATTCCATGAAATTGGAGCCCATTCCATTTCTGCTCCAAGATTATGTACTTCTTTGATTTCAAAGAATTATTTAAGCGTTAATAGGTTTCATTATATAACCTCCAGCTAACTTTATAAAATGCATGCGTTTTGAAACTATGAGTCATAGGCCTGGTTTCAGAGAAAGGGTTTAGATTAAACTGGGATTAGGCCTTAGTTCAATTAGGACATTGCCTCAATTAGAACATAGGCAGCTTTTATAAATGTTCCTTAGATGAAAAAAAAACATTGCTGATATGCATCTTGAGACAAAATAATGGCACTGACTGATATTTTAAGATATGTCAGTCCACGTTGCTTTCAGTTAAAACAACTCAAACATGCATTTTAGTCTGGGACAAAGCCTTGTATCTCAACCGGGAGATATAATAACAGGGTTGATGGGCTTAACAATTTTAACATTTTTAAATGTATTAATTTAGTGCCCAAGGTCATGACACTACAAGATGTACATTAGAAGAGAATTTAATGTTGATACTTCTGTACATATTCTGTGGCTCACTGTGCAAATTCACAGCAACAGGGTTGATTACTTAAAATCATCTGAATCAGACCAAATCTAACAAAATAATAGGGTGTAATAATGACAGAATGACCAGAATCATGTTGTTAATTGCTAGTGGTTAGATTATTTTAATAACAGAGTTATGATGGCTGATGCATAACCAGGGTTACACTTCCATGTCGGAGCTTTTATTTTCTTAATATATTATATTTTGGGGTTGTGTTTTTGTTTTTTAGTCATTAAGCAAGCAGTAGTTGGAAACCGGTCAAAACATGCGTCCACATAAAAAGTTCCTGGATTTTTGTTTGTGTTGAAGTAAATGTCTATTGAAAGTTATAGTAGAATTAGTGATAGTGACAGCTCTGTATGGATAAAAACATTGATCTAGGCACCTTGTTCTCTAGTGTAACAAAACATCTCACGTGCGCTACTTTCAGCGCTTCAAAAGAATATGAGTAAAGTCTACAAATACCGGCAGAACTCGAAATGTTTAGTGATATTTTCATTATAGCTTCACATTTCTATACGATTGCTGTCATTCACATGAACTCCACATGAAAAACACGTGAACCTCTGGCACGAACTGAGTGCACATTAAATCAGTTAATGACAGTGCTTGGATTTCACCACCTCTCACCTCCGTCTCCAACTGCACCAGCTCCATTTTGGGCCATGGTTCTGCCAATTGAGCAAGTGGCATTGTGCGCGCTCCTTCTGTCTTTCCCAAGTACTGAAATTTGTCTGGGAATGTCTTCCGAACCCGTGTATTCCCTGCTGGAACGAGCTTACCGGTCCCTTTGGATCTGGAGCAAACGGGCGACTAAGTTCCTCTCTTACAATCCGCACAGGACGCTCACTCCGTAGAGAACAATCAAAGCCGTTCCTCCCGTATAGATGACTTGGACGGATACTCCTCGCGGTCCTGTGAGTTGCACAACCCCGTTCCTGGAAATGAACGAATCTCTCCCACTCACACATACACACAGGTGGACTCGGGTTTAGAGGAACATGCGCTGTGCGTCTGCAGCGATGAAACAAGCCTCCTCCGAGGAAAGGAGATGAAAGATGTTTCTGCAATGCGATGGAGAGCGTCTGCTGACACTGACTGTCGGTGTGCACACAGATGCCGAAAGAGGAGCCGATGCTGTCAGTGTGTTCTGCTCTGAACCGAATCCACAGTGTAAAAGCGCATGAGCTTCGGTTCTCGTCCAGACCCTTTCTCCTACTACTACTACTACTCCTCCTCCTCTACGGACGCCCCTCTCTGGACACTTACGGACACTGCAAGATATCTCGACACGGGGTCAGTGAAACGTCGTTTGCTTCATTAAAGCTTATGTAACTTTAAAAAAAAATTACACAATTTTATTACTGAAAAAAGTGCACATAAAATCCATCTTCTGAACACAAATACTTGTTGGTAAACCTATAATTTTTTTTAAATATATTTAAGGGAGGTCGGGACAGTTTCGCTGGCATTCGTCTGTGAGCGACACAGTATCCGTACACTGAGAAAAGTAGCTCTGGCTATTTGTAGCGTTAAGTTTGTCGGCACACCGAACTAGAAACATTAACCACGGATCATTTAAAACGGGAAAACTCTGGTGACTAACCACTTGCAAACACACCCACACAAAAACGTTCTTTGTTTGACCATTTTCTCGTTCGGTGTACACCGGTGTCTCGAAGCACATAGAGCCGAACCACAACCTAAACAATGTTCTTCCGCAAGACGCATGCAATTTTTTTTTTTTTTACATGGTGTACCTTTAAGATATTTCAGATTTTTAAAATGTAATTTTTATAATATAAGATGTTTATGAGAAAATATATATTTTTTAATCTAACGGAAAACTATTACAGTTGCTGTGTGACAACTTGACATTATCAATGTCTTCCACCTTTCAAAATGTAGCCAATTGTGACAGTAGAGTGTGATGGTTTTAACATTGATGAAAATTGTATTTACATGGTACTTCAAAGAAAAGGCCTACCATACTAGTTCATTTCCAAAATAGGCCTACATGGTAGGCCTACCAATGGTGGATTTGGTAGTTCATGAGCTTTCAATTACTATTTGGCTGCATTCAAATCAAACATGCATACTTCTCTACGATAAAGTAAGTAAAAAATAAACATTTGCATGAAAAGAGTTGGCTAGTATATGTCAGAATTCATAAACCAGTAGGCAAAAAGTACCATGACTGACTAATGTAACTGTATGTAACTAAATGTAACTGTATGGCGCTGATTTTTGAATATGCGGTGTAATATACAAATGTTTCACATTAAAATTGTATTATTTTTTTGTTATCGTCTTTTATTAATTTGTTTTTATTGTTTCCTTTTTCATTAATTTTTAGCTAGGCCTATGCAGTAGTTTAATAATACTTCAATGTTATATTCCTTATGTTGTATCATGATTGTTCTTGTTAATGAAGGTAATGATTTCTTTAATCTTTTACATATATTCTGTTATATACTCTATGTGCTGGATTATTCTCAAATGTAAGAACTTTTGTGTCTGATGATTTTTTTTTTCTCCAGAATTAATTACATGATGTACCTTGGAATCAAAATATGTTTCCATCTCTGCAGACATGAGATAATGCAAGATCTGCAATATTCTCTTAAAGGTCTTGAAGTGTTGAAACCACAATTGCTTATTAAGTCATTTTGTGTGCCTTACAAGAATCATGGGGAACTAATGAGACCTGCCAGGGTACACTTTATGTCAGAAGTACATCATTAAATGGTTATGAGAGCAAATAACTCCAATAGGTACTTTCCCTAGTTCCTTACTAGGCACTTCCTATCCTTGCATTATGCAAATTTCTTGGGCTATATACTTTCTCTATACTATGATCTTCACAAATCTGTTAGATACAATACTTTGGATAATAATACTTACAGATTTATTTTATTTATTTACTTTATATTTTATTTAATAAAATGTGTTATTCCTTATTCAAATTTGGAAAATAGAAACCTACTGTGTGTTTTTTAGTGAAAAAGTAGCTCCAACCCTTTACATAACCATCAGTGGGGTGAAAGCAGATTTATCTATCTATCTATCTCTATATATATATATATATATATATATATATATATATATATATAAGTATGAATGAGATCATACAAATTCACCAAAATAAAATTAGTTAGAATTACACACACTTAGAATATACTTCATAACGGTCCTAAATTTAATTAATTGAATATCGCCGGTTCTAAAAAATGCAGACAGTTTGATTGCTTCACGTTTGTCAAGGAAAAGGTAACTCTGTAGTGTTTTTCAATCAATAAAAAAAATTGTTTCTTAAAAACAGCGCTAACAGTTAGCTTTGCTATTCCAACCTCTACTGTCCAACACTGACACAACATTTCTGTTCTGTGTTTGTGCAATTCAGTTGGATTTGACTGGCCAAATAATCACAGTGCATTTTGAGCATTTTTTAATAAAATACTATGAAGAACAGTAGAGATCGATGTAACAAAGTATTACCCAGTACTGTCACAATTTCCATTTCATCATGTCAGGATTGCAATTCTGTGTTGTGTTGTCAGTTGTAATTGTCCTGTAATTTTGCCCATTTTGTGGCAAGGCAGTGATATGCCAATACCTCTTGACTTTTTTTATTCTCTCAAAGGGAACAGAGAAGAGCAACTGTTGCTTCTCGCTGAGAGTGGTTACCACTGGCAACCACAGACCATCTGCCAGCGTGCCGATGAATCTGTTGCCAGAGTAAAACAGAGTATGAATGGTTGGCTTTATGAGATGGTAGTGGGTGGATATGGAGTGTGCATGGTAGAGGATATTTCATTGAGTCAAATGATGGTACAAAGCACAAAATGTTTTTAATGGCACTCAAATACACTAATGATGATGTAGGGCTATGTCAGGCTAATCTGTGACATTTTTAAAAGGCATCAAGACTAAGACCTCAATAAAAAACATGCAAAAATCTAAAGTCAATTATTTCCAAATCTTTTTCACAAGAATAAATCATAGTGATTTTCAGCACTTTTGATACCCTCTGTTGGGGTGTGTGTGTTTGTGTATGTTCTGCACTATGCTGCAGTAGTACAAACAGCTATAATGTGCACAGATATCAGATATCTTCACTGTTGCTTCTGGCTCTGCCTGTTTCATTGAGGACCTGGCAATCTGCCTGCCAGCCTTTCCCCACAATTACTGTACTGTAAGTCTCTTTGAATCACAAGTGTCTGCTAGAACAGCAAGTGGTTATAATGCAGTGTGAATACCATAACGTTCCGTGCAAGGTGATTCTCCCTATAATTTAGTCTAGAGAGCTTGCAAGAGCCTCTAAACAGACTGGCAGACATCCAAAGTAAAAGATAAATAAAAACTGAAACCCACATACGTAATGCAGGATGTTCTTTTTATTTGGTTGGTTTGGTAGTGGTGACTTGTGCTTCACAGCGTCAAGTCGTTTAAAAATCCACCCAGTTGGACCTTGAAAACAGAATAAAGTGCAGAAAGAAAGATTCAAATGCATTCTGAGCAATACTGAAATACTAGAAGCATACAGGCAGTAGGAGCTGAATAAATCCAGACTGAAGTGTATTTTTTATATAACTCTTATATATGAAATAAAGTACATTACATAACATTTATATAGACATACAACTTCCATATTTAAAAAAAAGAAATGTGAGACTTTGTATGTACAATGAACATTAAGAGCTTTTTTTTCTGTGGGTTTTTTTTATATTAGTGCTCATTAATGCTACCTAGAGGCTGGTGATATATCACACACCACAGATATTTATTTGGTCTGGTGATGCCTTGCAAAAAATCATGGCCAGCAAAAGCCTCTAGATTTTTATTGGTTTTATTCCCCGCTTAAATAATCACATTTGTTGCTCTGAAATGAATCAAATCAATTATGAAGATGAAAGGAATCTGAAAAACATCTCAGCTTTTTTAATATTAATAAATTCTGATGCAACTGTCAATCTTGTCCAAAATTGTGTGGAAAATATTTAGTTTCCATTAGGTTATTTTGTTTTTTTCTACCATTATAGTACTATAATGTTATTTTACATTTTTTTACTCCTTTACCTAATTAATTTTAATATTATTTAATATATTTAATATTTTAATATCAGCTTTCTTGTAGCTCAACCAGTAGAGCATTGGTGTTTACAACACCAAGGTCATAGGTTCGATTCCCAGGGAAAGCAAGAACTGATTAGAATGTAAATGTGTTCCTTGAATGCAATGTAAATTGCTTTGGATAAAAGCGTCTGCCAAAAACATAAAATTTGAAAATAAATAAATTGTAATTTATTTATTTCATCAAATTTTAATAATATTAATATTATTCAAAAATATAATCTTAATCTAAATTACAAGTACTTAATATTAATTTTTGTATTATTTATATTTAATCTTTTTTTTATCTTCCTTGTGGCACTTGGGGGTCCCCAGTCATCAATTTAAAAAAAATGCTGGTTTAAGATGTGTAAGACTTCCTGTAATAAATTCCTGTTTAATGATATGGAAAATTACATTTGCATTGATCTTTTGACATATAAGGGGACTTGTACTATAAAAACATCTCGCAAGTTTCATACCTTCCTCAAAAAATTCCTCCTCATTATAAAGAAGGCATTGATTTAGCTCCAAAAACAGCTCATTTGGATATTATGAGATTTGTTACGTCTCATGGACAAATACATTTGCATTTGTCTCGTGCATCTGCCTCGTGAGCAAGAAATCGATGAATAGTTATACATCATCGCTCCACAGACCCCACTGGCATTCAGTCGCTGACGTTTGTCTACACTGGATCTTATTGTTGGTGTCGTGTCAAAAGCAAATAAGATTTGCTATTACAATCCCTGACAATGTCTACACTGGATACTGTATTCAGATTCAGTTTCTGATATAATCCATGCACTGTCGACAACAGGACAAATGGAAGAGTGAAAGAATGTTTGTGTTTTACACGACCTGTTTAAACAGCTAATTTGTGTCTCTGCACAGACTTCAGAAGGATCCCAGCGTCAGAAACAATGGATGATTAATTTTAAATCTGTCTCACAAAAACTTTATTAAGATTACACGTGGACCTCAAGGAACATTCAAATAATGAAAAAATGCATCTTATGACTCCTTTAAACATATTTATGTCCTCAATGACTAAGCAAAAGCTTTGACAGTATTTGGTGCAGTGATTTTACATCCCCCGCACTGCTGTTATGTAGTATTTGTTTGACCTTAAAAAGCCTGCGTAGGGATAACCTGCACTTCCTCCGTGGGTAATTGTGTGTGTTCTTGGTGCTGTGATCTGATTTCAAGCCGAAGAGCTGCATCACTTCGCTCTCAATGACCCCCAGGGAGTCCCTGTCTGGATAACGCACAAGCATCATGGGAAGATGACTCATAATTAAAACATTGCATTGCAGAGGTGCACATTACATTAAGACATGCCACAATTAAAACCCTGCACCCTACATGCACAAATATATACTGTACAATAGTATTCCATATGCTCGCTTTATTATTTCTTGAATAAATAACAATGTGCCTCCCTCCCAAACTTCACACACACACACACACACACACACACACACAGAGGCTATTCAGCAGGATGTCCGCCCGCCTCCCACCCACACTACATCACACACACCCATGCGTGCATGTGAATTGTTGGACAATCAGTAGGAGGTGTGTGTGGGCGTGAAACAAGCATGCAGTCCAGGAGCCATGGAGCTGCTGTGGGCAGAATAATCACTGGACTGCATGAAAATATTAATGACAGTTCTGAGTGACATAATGCAGGTTGAACATGCATACTAAATTGCACTACTTCATTTGAAAGAAATTTTGCATGTGGTGTGCTAATAGTATGCTAGTAGTATTGATAATAAATGTTAATATTCCATCTGCATAAATACCCAATATTTGCATTATATAGATATCATTAGCTAGCATACAGCTTACAATGCAGTGGGTCTTTGTGTTTTAGCAGGCAGCATACAGTACTAGTTTAATATGCAGTGCATAGGTTAAACCCTGCAGATTTATGAGCTATCGGCATTGTGTTTGCGATCATTCCTTGTTTACTGGCACTCCCCAGGTTTCTCTTGAAAGGTGTGTAAAGTGTAAAGTAGCTAACTGACAAATTATTCCATAATGGATGAGGTAGGCAGTATACTATAAGCAGTATGAAAGGTATTATTACACAGTATATAATTTAGTTTTGTATGTTTGGAGAGTATAGCTATCGTCAGAGAAGTATTTTGCATATTTCACAATATACGTATAAAAATAGTGTGCTACATTGTTGTCACATTTCTGCCCCTCACTGTTGCATTTTTTATTTCAGTAATCATTTCTGAAATAAATGTGACTATTGGATTCAATCTTGTGCTAAAATCTTGTGTAAAAAATATATTTGGCAATTGTCACAATGAGGTTGTGACTATACGTGTTTTTGGAAGAGACTCTTACCATTGGACTTTGAACATGCATGCATTTCACATTATAACATCACATATGATTGATTTTGCACGATTTGGATACTCCTAAACCTGTTCATAGTAAATGACAACATTTGAATTTACATCATTTGTTTTCTTCCTTACAAGAGAAGGCATGGGTCATTGTTTTCATGAGGGGGGTCTTCTTGATGACTGGTTTTAATTCTTGTTAGAAAACTGTTAAATCATAATGAATATTACAGTTTTATTTTGTTTCAAATGTTATGGTGTTTTTGTATTATTATTATTATTATGGTAATGTATTATGGGTTACTGTGTGACTGTTTTCCTTGAGTCTCTCTGTTACCTTTTTCTAAATGGTTTAGTTCAAAGGGGAGGGGCGTGGCCTTTTTAAAGATGGCCTCTCAGAGCTGTAAGAGAGATGAAGGTGGAGAGGTAAAGTGAATGTGCTCATGGCAGTTTGGGCCAATTTATTGGTATAGCCCAACTTTTTGTTTGCTTATCTCTTTTGATTATTGTATTCATTTTCAGTCTTTGTGGATGTCATTTGCATACCGTTGGGCGACATTGGTTTATTTATTTATTTTGTTTTTGGACACTTGGAATAAACACTAAATGTTTGGATTACAATATCCAGTCACTTCATTTTTGCGCCTCCAACTGCGGGTACATTCAGGCAAAGGGTGCTGCTGTGGACCAAAACCCTCGGAGGCCCCTTGTCTCTGTTACCGCAATCCAATCAAATAAGGACTCATGAACATGAGAATATGTTCATATGTATATATTGATGGGATAACACAACCTCATACCACAAATTAAAATTAATTTGTAAAATTAATTAATAAACAAATTAAATAACATTCTTTTTGTTCATCTGTTCCTGAATGGTGCATGCAAAAGCACAAATAAATAAAGCACACTGATCAAAGGATAGATGTGAAGCTTTGAAAGCCTTTGTAGACTGCTATACAAATGTGAATGTAAAACGAGACCAAATAAATTTGATTCTAATTTCTTCATCAAACTTGTGTGTGTGTGTATGTTTTTCTCTTTCTCTATTTCAACTTAAAATACTTTATTGGCATGAGAATTGCACCTACAGTACAATAATTACATGATAAATAAAATATGGTTAAAAACACACACACAAAAAAACACAGAATCCGATGTCGAGCACTCCAGCTGTTACCAAATGTTGTTGCCCACCCCCATGCTTTGTGTTTAAATTTCATTTTGTGTACCGGTTTCCCTCACTGAAAACAAAGAATTCTTTCGTAGACACTGTGCTCACTGTTATGCAACGATGAGTTTTCATCCATCTTTCTGGAAATGTGACGTCAAGCTAAGCACATTGCATTGTGGGATTCATTCAATGCATTGTGGCGGGCTTCTATGCTGCACATTTTAGCAAATGTACTTGGACAGCCCATGCACGTATAGTACCGTGCACAGTATAAACCTGCTCACCACCTCCTTTCAAACATAACATTCCGTTCTGAATTTGTTATTGCAGCTAGAGAGGCCTTAGTTGGGAGGCAGAAGGAAGGTTTGAAAAAGTAATGAGTCTGTTAAATCTTGTGCATTAAATAAATTTTGTATGCAAAACACACAATACAGCTGCCTTTGAATGTTATGCAAAACTAGATCTGGCAAAGTACCTTACAACCCATTTGAATACATTACTGTAGATTAAAATGAAACCGCACAGATTATTTTAGAGAGTAAGAGAGTAAGTGTGCTTGATTTGCTGCAAATATTCATTTCTTGTGCCATCAGGAAGTTTACGGTATCAGTGTCCTCACTATGTTTTCTGGCAGGTGTGAATTCATTTGCTTCTGTGTTGCATAATTAGTCTTTTCTTAGCAGCCACCTTGAGAAAAATAAGCTGCAAACACTAATTATGAAAAACACAGATTGGATCAGACCCTGTTATATGTCAACATCAAAATGAAAGCATGCATCGATAAAGTTGTTTACTCAAGATTCGTAGAGCGAGGAGGAAGTGTTCCAGAGGATCGCAATAAAACTGGTTAATCAGACATTTTCCAAAGTACATGATACACATTGTAGTAATGCAATCTAGATCACTCATTCTGGGTAATGTGTTCTGACTACTTTTTGATTACTT
The DNA here is from genome assembly GCA_037043235.1 of Rhodeus uyekii. Lineage (NCBI taxonomy): Eukaryota > Metazoa > Chordata > Actinopteri > Cypriniformes > Acheilognathidae > Rhodeus > Rhodeus uyekii. Next base: position 4,003,626 of record JAWRVZ010000002.1, on the reverse strand, counting down.
TTCAGATGAACTTTGAACTAACTCGTTTATCACATTGATTTGAATAGGATAATCTTGTAGCACATTGATAAAATACAAAGGGAAAGAAAACATCCCTGTCTTAATCATCAACAACATGAAGTGGATTATATTTAAATTACTTTAGGGTTTCTCAGACTGGGGTATGTGGTGGAACGTCAGGGGTTTAATGAGTTTAATGAAAAGCTAGTAATTACATTTACATTTAGGCATTTGGCAGGCACTTTTATCCACGTTGCATTCAAGGAACACATTGAAATTTTAATCAGTTCTTGTTTTCCCTGGGAATCAAACCCATGACCTTGGCATGGCAAGCGCCACACTCTACTGTTTGAGCTGCAGGAAAGCCATTAAATCATGAAAATTTTAAATGTAATTAATAAACAAATGTAAAAAATAAAACATTTACTAAATTTTTTTTTTTTTGTGGGGAAACAAGTGCTTTTGCCTATTTTTGAATTAAGTAAACAAATTTAACTAATAGACCTACCAATCTCTGTGTAAAAAATTGACCCCTCCTTGACAAAATTGCAAATATACATTTATGATATATAATATTTTGGCTTTTTCCTTAACTTATGTATTTCTTATGTCATTTTTTATCAAAATCAATTTTTTTTTGTTAGGAACCTTTGGTTGAGCTGACCTAGAATGACTCCAAAGGCATTAAAACAAATTGTCATTAAAACAACTGTAATTGTCAAATTGTTGTTTTTTAGGTAAAGTGATTTAGGTAAAATTCTTGCCGATCTGAGGTTTATCTGGATCTTGATTTGGCAAGAGTTCTGGTAACAGCTCTCATTTCTTACATTTAACATTGTCAACATGAAGAACCTGATGTGTTCAGACACGCAAAAGACTGAATGGTATTTGTCTATTTCATTATAGCTTGAATCTAAGGGAGGACAAAAGCCTCAGGGACTCTATTATATTTACACTGCAGTTAAACCGTGATTTGAGAACCAATACACAGTTGCAAGGGTCACTTTCAAATGAACGTGATACAAAATAAATGACAAACATTAAAAAGTTATGGATTAAAAATGTAAAATGAAAACATTATAACAGCCAAACTCTTTCACTGGAATAAAACTGTAAATTATTCATC